>JAKSZU010000015.1:13428114-13823114 GCA_026018925.1 Tupaia tana
AAAGGGGGTTTTGCGCAGTTATGTTTTGCATACACTTGTATGTATGTCAAAGTTTATGATTTAAAACTTAAAAACTGGAGATACCAGCAGATGACATAATGGTTATGTCACTCGACTCCCACGTAGTTAACCGCAGTTCAAGTCCTGGCCCCAGCGGCTTAAAAACGTATGCCAGGTGCATGTGTGTGTGTGCCCAAAATTCTGAGAGGAGAATGGAAGAGACAGGATTGTGGCGTGACCATCCACGCTGGGGGATGATTGCTTATTTTCTGTCTCTCAGAGTTTTTTTTTTTAAGAGATTTTTGCTATACGGTGCATGCACTTACTAGGAAGACAGAGAGGGACAGAGAGACAGAGAACAAGAAATCACCCCCCCAAGGGGATGGCCACACCGCAGTCCCCTCTCCTCCAGTCTCCTCTCTGGATTTGGGGCATGTACGCACAAACACCCGGGGTGAATTTTAAGCTACTGGGTCCAGGACTCAAGCCACGGTCGAACATGTGAGTCCAGTGACATAACCAATACCATCTGCTGATCCCATGTCTGTACATAGAGAAGCGTTACACACTTGAATAGGGAGACCTGTGCAAGACTGTCTGCAGCTACATTGCTCGTAATTACCGAGCTGGAAACCACCCATTGGCAGCGGGAGGTGTGAAGTGCAGTAGACGGTGGAGGTTGCAGGTTACAGAGAGCAAAAATTGACAACCACAGCCACCTGCAGCAGTGTGTGGACTCACACACACTTGAAGAAGGGAAGGAAAAATACTCACAAAAATCTAAAAGAGACAAAACTAAGCAACATATTATCTAAGTGACAAAACTCTAAATAATTCCACAAAGGCCCACCTATGCTCTAGTGGTTAAGGTGGCTAGCTTCCAGGTGGCTGACTGTAAGAGTCCAGTCCCAAACCAGGCGGCTTAAAAATAAGCTGGGTGCAGGGCTAGCAGGTGGTGTGGTGGTTGAGGCACTGGATTTCCACATGGCCAACCATGGTTCAAGTCCCAGACCTGGAGGCTTGCTTCCTCCCTCTCTCTCTCCTTCCCTCCCTCCCTCTCTCTCTCCCTCTCTCTCTCTCTCCTTGCCCCACCCCCACGTCTCTCTCTGGTCATATTAAAAAAATAAAAAATCTAGGGAACCAGCAGTTAGCGTAATGGCTATGTTCCTGGACTCCCACGTAGTCGACCGCGATTTGTGTCCCGGACCTGGTAGCTTAAAACTCACGCCGGGTGTGTGTGCGTGCGTGCCCAAGATCCTGAGAGGAGAATAGAGGAGAAGGGATTGCGATGTGACCATCCCCCCTGGGGGGTGATTTCTCACTTTCTGTCTCTATGTCTCTCTCTGTCTGTCTGGCGAGCGCACGCACCCTATAGCGAAAACCTCTCAAAAAAAAAAAAAAAAATCTGGGGACTGGCAGGTGGCATGGTGGTTAAAGACACTGGACTCCCACATGGCCAACCGCAGTTCTAGTCCCAGACCTGGTGGCTTGGTTTCTCTCTCTCTCTCTCTCTCTCTCTCTCTCTCTCTCTCTTGCTCTCTCTCTCTGTCCCTCTGGTCAAATTTAAATTAATTAATTAAGTTAGAGAAAATAATTTAAAAAAATACTGTCTAACCTATAGAGAAAAAAATTAAAACAACAAAATAAAACTGGGCACAGGGCCACAGGTGGCGTGGTGGTTAGAGGGCTGGACTCCCATACAGTTTAAGCGCTGGCCTTCCTTCCACATGGTCAGAGTGCTGGATTTCCACACGGTTCGCTGGCGGCTTGCTTTTTCATTTACTCTCTCTTTTTCTCCAGTGAGAACACATTCCCTATAGCAATTTTAAAATAATAATACATTAAATTAAAAATTAAATAAATAAATAAAACAAACCAGGTGCTGGGCCAGCAGATAGCATGGTGGTTAAGGTGCATGACTGACCACAGTTCAAGTCCCAGACATGGTAACTTGCTTTCTCTCTCTCTCTCTCTCTCTCTCTCTCTCAAGAGCACATGCCCTATAGCAAATTTTAAATTATTATTTATCAATAATAAATAAATTTTTAAAACCAATTATAATATTTATAATTAGAAGAAGGTGGCAGAAGGAAGGAAAAGTTAATGGACAGGTATGTGAAAGGTTTTTTTGGCACTAAGAATGTTCCGTATCTTGGTGGTGGTGACAGCCACAAGTTGGTGTGCATTTTAGTTCTTAAAATGCACAGTTATGTTTTGCATACACTTGTATATATGTCAAAGTTTATGATTTAAAACTTAAAAACTTGAGAGACCAGCAGATGACATAATGGTTATGTCACTCGACTCCCACGTAGTTAACCGCAGTTCAAGTCCTGGCCCCAGCAGCTTAAAACTCATGGCAGGTGCATGTGTGTGTGTGCCCAAAATGCTGAGAGGAGAATGGAAGAGACAGGATTGTGGCGTGACCATCCACACTGGGGGATGATTGCTTATTTTCTGTCTCTCAGGCGAGCACATGCGCCCTACAGCAAAAATCTCTCTAAAGAAATAAAACAAAGGAAAAAATAAATAGCAAGTCAGGTGTGTATACATGCATGCCCAAGATCCCGAGAGGAGAATGGAAGAGAAGGGATTGCGGCGTGGCCATTCCACCTGGGGTGTGATTTCTCACTTTCTGTCTCTCTGTCTCTGTCTTTCTTGTGAGCTCACGTGCCCTATAGCCAAAAAAAACCTCTCCAAATAAATAAATAAATAAATAGCAAGTTATCAGTCACTCAGACTCACTCCAAATATTCTTGTTCTCATTCAAAGGGACACTCGTGGTACCAGTTCCTCGGTCCTCTATGCATTCGCTTGCTTACATGCGTGAGTGTGTATGTAAACACATAACACATGCACATACATATATGCTCCTGTATTAAGTATTTGTACACATATATGTGTACATATACAAATCCATATCTTTATATATTAATACACATATGTGTGTGTGTGTGTGTGTGTGTGTGTGTATATATATATATATATATATGTATGTATGAGAAAACTTCAAAGAACTAACAGAAAATTGAATTAAAGTACAAGTCTATTTTGGTACAAAGTAATTTTGTATATGTGCCTAAGATCCCAAAGTATGGAGAGATGAAGACAGGATTGTGACATGACCACACCCCATAGAGGGGTGCTTTCTCCACCTCTTTCTCTCTCTGTCTCTCTCTCTTCATGTGCCCTCTGGCAAGAAGGAAGGGAAAGGAAGGGAAGGGAAGGGAAGGGAAGGGAAGGGAAGGGAAGGGGAGGGGAGGGGAGGGGAGGGGAGGGGAGGGGAGGGGAGGGGAGGGGGGAGGGGAGGGGAGGGGAGGGGGAAGGGGAAGGGGAAGGGAGAAAGGAAAGGGGAAGGAGCAAAGGAAGGAAGGAATCTGAGGGCCATGAGGTGGCATTGTGGTTAAGGCACTGGACTCCCACATGGACAATCATGGTTTGACTCCTGAACCTGGAGGCTTGAAACTCATGCTGGGCACATGTGTATTCGTGCCCAAAACCTGTAGAGGAGAATGAAGGAGAAGGAATTGGGCGTGGCCATCCTCCCCTCAGAGAGTCATTTCTCACTTTCCCTCTCACTGGCTCTCTCACAAGCCCAGACGTCTTCTGGCAAAAAAAAAAAAAAAAAAATACCACTTTGTGGAAAATGGAATAAATTATGACTTATTTTAAGAAAGAAAGAAATCCAGGGACCAGCAGTTAGCGTAATGGCTATGTCGCTGGACTCCCATGTAGCCGACCGTGGTTCGAGTCCTGGACCCGGTGGCTTAAACTCACGCCGGGTGCATGTGTGCGCGTGCCCAAGTTCCTGAGAGGAGAATGGAGGAGAAGGGATTGCGGCATGGCCATCCCCCCTGGGGGGTGATTTCTCGCTTTCTATCTCTCTGTCTCTCTCTCTCTCTGTCTGGCGAGCGCACGCGCCCTAGAGCAAAAAAAAACTCTAAAAAAAAAAGAAAAAGAAAGAAATCCATATGTAGATTTTTCTTTTCTTTCTTTTTTAAAATTATTTTAAGAGTGATTTTTGCTATAGTGTGCATGCATTCACTAGTGAGACAGAGAGACAGAAAGCAATAAATGACCCCCCCAAGGGGGATGGCCACACCACAATCCCTTCTCCTCCATTTGCCTTTCGAGATTTGGGGCACATACTCATACACGCTCGGCATGAGTTTCAATCTGCCAGGTCCAGGACTCGAACCATAGTTGACTATGTGGGAATCCAGCAATGTAACCATTATGCCATCTGCTGGTTCCATGCATAGTTTTCGATGATACATTTTCCATGACTTTTTTGAAAATCCCACAGATATAAATTTGTATTAAACTTTATTCAGAGGCCAACTAGGTGGTGAATACTCTAATATACTGGACTGCAGTGCTGGAAGCCACATGGCCAGCTCTGGGTCAGAACTCCAGGTCTACCTAAAAATATGCCAGGCAGGCACCCAAGATCCTGAGGAGCTGGAGGGCTGGGGCCAGGGTTCATGGCATGACAAGCCCATGTCAGGGTGTCTCTCTCTCCCTCTCTGTCTTTCTATTTCTCTCTTTCTCATGTGCACACACATTCTCTAGCATAAAAAATATATATAAAATACTTTCTAATAAAGAAAAAATTTGCAGCCAGCAGGTGACATGGTGGTTGAGGTACTGGACTTCCTACATGGCCAACCACAGTTTGAGTCCTGGCCCTGGCTGCTTGCTTTCTCCCTCTCTCTCCCTCTCTCTCTGGCAAACTCATGTGGAATAATAATAATAATAATAATAATTAAATAATTCTTTTAAAAAAGGTATACAAGAGATGCTGTCATGTGTGTCTATGTATTTACTTGTATATATGTGCATGCACACTATGGCACAATTTTTATACTTTTTTGTCCTTTGGATATTTCACTTAATATATTTTTAAAAGAATTTTTTTTGTTGTTTGACAAAGGGCACGTGTGCATGTCAGAGAGAGAGACAGAGAGGGAGGGAGATGGGAAAAGTACCCCCAATGGGGCACAGTCACACCATGCCTTTCTCCTCCATTTCAGCCTCCTGCAGAGATTTTTGAGCATGCGTGCATATGCCCCTGGCATGTTTATCAAGCCACTGGGGCTGGGTTTCAAACCACTCAGTCCACCATATGGAATCCAGTTCCCTTAGCCACCAGGGCACTAGGTCAGCCTCACTTACTATATCTTGGAGAACTTTCTATATGAGCTCACAGAGAAATACATTTTATTTATGGTTGCATGGAATTTATTCCATTTTATGAAAGTACCAGGATTTAGTTATTGATTTTTAACTATTACTTTTTTTTCCCCAAAGATACATATGCTCACCAAAGAGAGACAGAGAAATAGAAGGAAAGCAAGAGAGCATTCCCCCATGTGGCCATGCCACAATCCCTTCTCCTTTTGGGACTTTGGGCACACATACACATGCCTGGCAGGTTTTTTTTTTTTTTTTTTTTTTCTTTTTTTGGAGAGGTTTTTGCTATAGGGCGCGTGCGCTCGCCAGACAGACAGAGAGAGACAGAGAGATAGAAAGCAGGAAATCACCCCCCAGGGGGGATGGCCACGCCGCAATCCCTTCTCCTCCATTCTCCTCTCGGGATCTTGGGCACGCACGCACTCGCGCCCGGCGTGAGTTTAAGCCGCCGGGTCCGGGACTCGAACCGCGGTCGACTACATGGGAGTCCAGCGACATAGCCATTACGCTAACTGCTGGTCCCAAGGTTTTTCAAGCCACTGGGTCAGGGACTTAAACGGTACAGTTGCCATGTGGGAGCCAGTGCCTTAACCTCCATGCCACCTGACCCCTATTTCAGCTTATTTTAATTTACATTTCTTTAATCATAAGTGAGCACAAACATTTTCACTCCCTATTTTTCTTGCCTGGGAACTACTTTGGCACTGAATTGCCTTACTTTGCTTTGAACACACCCTAATTGTTCTCCTTTAAAGTCTTCACTATCCAGACCAGTAGTTGGCGTAATGGCTGTGTCGCTGGACTCCCATGTAGTCGACCATAGTTCAAGTCCTGGACCTGGTGGCTTAAACTCATGCTGGGTGCGTGTGTGTGCATGCCCAAGATCTCGAGAGGAGAGTGGAAGAGAAGGGATTGCAGTGTGGCCATCCCTTCTGGGGGGTTATTTATCGCTTTCTGTCTCTCTGTCTCTCTCTCTGTCTTTCTGGCGAGCACATGTACCCTATAGCAAAAAAACTCTCCAAAAATAAAGTCTTCACTATCACAGTTTCCTCCCCCAGGAATGCTGTCCCCCTGGTTCCTCCCAGGGCCAGCTCTGACACAGGTGCTTTAGTTCAAAGGTCACTTCTAGCCAGACTCGGGAACCCTCCATTACCGGTCAGTCACTGTTGGTCACATCACCCATGCTTTTTTTCCCCCCAAATTTGCCACAGGGGACGTGTGCTCACCAGAGAGAGAGAGGAAAAGTGAGAAAGCGCCCCTCCCCCCAGCCAGGGAGGAATGGCCACACAGCAATCCCTTCTCCTCCATTCTCATCTCAGGATTTTCACACACACACACGTGCTGTATGTGTTTTTTTAAGCTGCCAGGTCCAGGACTTGAACCATATCATCAGCCATGTGGAATCCAGCTGCCCTAACCTCACTCCATAGGCTGGCACAGCACCCGTGCTCTGCTGGTCACAGCACCTGTTGCCATCTCACGTACATTTCATTCATTGGTCAGTGCCCTGCTGGATCTCATCTGTCTTTGACATCTCTGTATCTGTCTCTCCCAGAAGAGAACCAGGCGATAGTGTGCGCTCACAAAATGGTTATCAGATGAGCAAATAAGTGGATCCTGGAAAAGCTGATGATGAAGAATAAGATTTGTTCCTGTCTAACTCCACATCCCTTTGGGGGATCGTGTGTAGCTGAATAAATATTTATCATTCATTCCTGTGTCTGTAGTGGAGAGCAGTAGCAATGATAAAAGTCAAACAAGGGACCAGCAGTTAGCGTAATGGCTAGGTCGCTGGACTCCCACGTAGTCGACCGCGGTTCGAGTCCTGAACCCTGTGGCTTAAACTCACACCGGGCACGTATGCATGCATGCCCAAGATCCTGAGAGGAGAATGGAGGAGACGGGATTGTGGCGTGGCCATCCCCCCTGGGGGGTGATTTCTTGCTTTCTGTCTCTCTCTGTCTGTCTGTCTGGTGAGCGCACGTGCCCTATAGCAAAAACCTCTCCAAAAAAAAAAAAAAAGTCAAACAAGATGACTTAGGATAACATAATCCAGGCAGGTGCTCCCATTCCAGAGGCCTGGGATAGTCAAAAACAGCATTATCTTGTATTTTTATCTATTACTCACTCTCTCTCTCTCTTTTTTTTTTTTCTGTAGATATTTTTGCTTAGGGCATGTGCACTCACCAGAGAAAAGAGACAGACACAGGCACAGTGAGAAAGAGGGAAATCACCCCCCACACAGGGATGGCCACTGCAATCCCTTCTCCTTCATTCTCCTCCTGGAATCTAGGGCATTCATGCACACATACCCAGTGTGAGTTTGAAGCCACCAGGTCCTGGATTTGAACATCTGTCAGCCATGTGGGAGTCCAGCAACATACCGCTATGCCATCTGCTGGCCCCTCTATTTCTTTCTCTTATAAATAAGTAAATGCATAAACAAGCAAGCAAGCAAGCTTTACTTATTTAACTCATGAATTGAAACTGGTATGGGGCCAACTGGTGGCCAGGTGATTAAGGCAGCTGGATCCCACATGGCCAACTCCACGGCTCAAGTCCTGGAGGTGGCAGTTTGAAAAACATGCCGCATGTGCATGCATGCCCCAAATCCCAACAGGAGGGAGAAAGGGAGACGGATCATGGTGTGACCCTGTCCCATGAGGGAAGAATGCTTTTTTTCTCTTCTCTCTCTCTTTCCCTCTCCCCAGTAAGCTGTCTGGTAATTATTTTTTTTCATGGAAATAATGAAACTGGTATGAAAGTATGGAAATTCTGCAACTCAGAAGAGTTGATTACTGTTACCACATAGTTGTTTTCTTCTACTTCATTTCCATGTAAAACAGTTTCTGGGCCTACTTATTAAGTGGAATGACCAATCATATATAAGTGTTAGCTATTTTTATAGATAACTATAACTCTTACCCTATGATTATAAATAGTAATTGTTGGGGCCAGCAGTTGGCGTGGTGATTATAGGTGCTGGACTTCCACATGGCCAACTGTGGTTCGAGTCCCAGAACTGGTGGCTTGCTTTCTCACTTTCTCTCTCTCTCCCTCTTTTTCTTTCTGGTGAGCATGTGTGACCTACAGCAAGTTAAGGTAATAATAATAATAAATGAAATTAAACAATTTTTTTAAAGTAGTGATTGTTGGGAACCAGCAGTTGGTGTAATGGCTATGTCACTGGACTCCCATGTAGTCGACCACAGTTCGAATCCCAGACCCAGTGTCTTAAACTCACACCAGGCACATGTGCATGCGTGCCCAAGATCCCTACAGGAGAATGGAGAAGGGATTGCGGTGTGGCCATCCTCCCTGGGGGGTGATTTCTCACTTTCTGTCTTTGTCTCTCTCTGTCTTTCCTGAGAGCACATGCTCCCTATAACAAAAACCTCTCACAAAAAAAAAAAAAAAAAGTAATTGTTTGGGCCAGCAGTGGCATGGTAGTTAAGGGTGCTGGACTCCCATATGGCCATGGTTCAAGTCCTGGACCTGGCAGCTTGCTTTCTCACTTTCCCTCTCTCTCTCACACTCTGTCTCTCGCTGATCAAATTAAACTAAGTAAAGAAATATAAATAAAACAAATAAAGTTAAATAAAAAAATTCTTAAAAAAAAATTGTTAATTCTCTGCAAGCTCTCCCTACATATTAGACATCGTCCCATGCTCTTTACATGCATAAATTCATCCTTCCTCATAGCCACCCTGGCTGTGTTAGCATTGCTGTTTTATTAATGAGAAAATGGGGTGCAGAGCAGTTTTCTCATCATCGTCACCCAGTCAGAAGTGACAGAGCCAGCGTCCCTCCCCACCACCAACTGTTCTCCATCTGAGCTTCGAGATACTGACTTAGCATTTTAGAGGTGCGCTGGCTATCTTTTGGCAAAATACTTGAGTTATGAAAATGACAGATAATTTTTTTAATGATCTTCCTTCAACTTTATTCTTCATTTTTTTAATTATTTATTTTTAATTTTATTTATTCATTTATTTATTTTATTTTGACCAGAGAGAGAGGCAAAAAGAGAGAGAAAGTTAGAAAGCAAGCCACCAGGTCCAGGACTTGAACCATGGTTGGCCATGTGGGAATGTCCAGCGCCTTAACCACCATGCCACCTGCTGGTCCCCAACAGATACTTTTTTTTTAAGCAAAGTGACCAGGGTTGAAAATGTATTGATTCATTGACTTTCTCTGTGAAAAAAAGAGTACTAGGGCCCGCTGGCCAGATGATGGTTCTCACAGCTCCAGAGGGGAAGCCATCTGTACAGTCTGCGATGGCTGGGGTGGGAGAGGCCCGCAGGGGAAGGCCCTGAGGCCTGTCTCTCTCTCTCTCTGTCTCTCTGGAAAGAGAAAAAAAATGAATAAATATATTTAAAGACAAAGAAAAATACAGCACTACCTACAACTATTAAAATAATAATAATAGGGGGACCAGCAGTTAGGGTAATGGCTATGTCGCTGGACTCCCACGTTGTCGATCGTGGTTCACGTCCTGGACCCGGTGGCTTAAAACTCATGCCGGGCGCGTGTGCGTGTTTGCCCAAGATCCCGAGAGAAGAATGGAGGAGAAGGGATTGCAGTGTGGTCATCCCCCCCAGGAGGTGATTTCTCCCTTTCTGTCTATCTCTCTCTGTCTGTCTGTCTGGCGAGCGCACGCACCCTATAGCAAAAACCTCTCCAAAAATAATAATAATAACAATAATAGTAATAAGGTAATGTATAAAGAATGAGGGGAACCAGCAGTTAGGGTAAATGGCTATGTCGCTGGACTCCCACATAGTCAACCGAGGTTCGCGTCCCGAACCCTGTGGCTTAAAACTCACGCCAGGCGTGTGTGCGTGCGTGCCCAAGATCCCGAGAGGAGAATGGAGGAGAAGGGATTGCGGCGTGACCATCCCCCCGGGGGTGATTTCCTGCTTTCTGTCTCTCTGTCTCTCTCTGTCTGTCTGGCGAGCGCACGCGCCCTATAGCAAAAAACCTCTCCCCCCCAAAAAAAAGAATGAGGAAGTTTTTCAAGAGAAGCATCCTCTGGAGAAAGTACTTTGAAATGTCAGTTGGGCCTGATCATTACCTGATCCGCTGATAATGTGACATCATTGCTGAAAGCAATGCAAAATTATCACCTATAAAACCTCTGTCTGCATGTTTAAACTTAGCAACAACATTTCCTACTTTGTTTAAATGTCTTCTAAAAAAAAAATAACCTGTGCATTTGAAATCCTTTTATTTTATTTTATTTTATTTAGAATTATTTTATTCATCTTTTTTTTTTTTTAATGCTACCAGAGAGGGAAAGGGAAAGTGAGAAAGCAAGCCTCCAAGTCCGGGACTCAGACCACATCCAGCCATATGGAAGTTCAGCGCCTTAACTACCACACCACCTGCTTTTGGGTTTTGTTTTGTTTTGTTTTTCCCAAGTTTCTTTCTTTCTTCCATAAGCAAGAGAGAAAGAGGGAGAGAGGCACTCTCAATGGAGTCCCCAAGCCTTGGTCCACCTTGGCCTTAGCCAGCCCTGATCATGGGCATGTGCACATGCCTCGTGTTCAGGAAGGTCTCCAGGTGTGAACCCAAAACCCTCCCATGTGGGAGTAGAGTGTTTTACCACTGGCCACCATCTGACCACTGAAATCCATTTCAAGATAGTGGTGGACCCTCTTAAATTTAATTTGCAAAAACCCCTGGTTGATTATCAAAAAGATGAAAATTGGGAACCAGCAGTTAACGTAATGGCTATGTCACTGGACTCCCACATAGTCGACCACGGTTCGAGTCCCGGACCCGGTGGCTTAAAACTCACGCCGGGCGTGTGTGCGTGCGTGCCCAAGATCCCAAGAGGAGAATGGAGGTGAAGGGATTGCGGCGTGACCATCCCCCCTGGGGGGTGATTTCTCACTTTCTGTCTCTATGTCTCTCTCTGTCTGTCTGGCGAGCGCACGCGCTCTATAGCAAAAAACCTCTCCAAAACAAACAAACCAAAAAAAAAGATGAAAATTTATATGTGGATTTCTTTTTTTTTTTTTTTTTTTTTTTTTTTTTGGACAGGTTTTCACTATAGGGCACGTGCGCTCGCCAGACAGACAGACAGGGACATAGAGACAGAAAGCGAGAAATTACCCCCCAGGGGGGATGGTCATGCCGCAATCTGTTCTCCTCCATTCTCCTCTCGGGATCTTGGGCATGCACGCACACGCGCCTGGCGTGTTTTAAGCCACCGGGTCTGAAACACGAACCGCGGTTGACTACGTGGGAGTCCAGCAACATAGCCATTACGCTAACTGCTGGTTCCCTATATGTGGATTTCAACAAAAAGAATAGTCAATTTGGGGGCCAGCAGGTGGCATGGTGATTAAGGCACTGGACTCCCACATGGTCAACTACAGTTCAAGACCTAGACCTGGTGACTTGCTTTCTCTTTCTTTCTGTCTCTCTCTGGTTAGCATAGAAATATTTTATTTAACTTTATTTATTAATTTATTTTAATTTGACCAGAGAGGGACAGAGTGAGAGAGAGCAAGTAAGAATGCAAGCTGCCAGGTCCGGGACTCAAACCGTGGTCGGCTACATGGGAGTCCAGTGCCATTAACCACCATGCCACCTGCCAGCCCCAATGATATATATATATTTTTTAATAATCAATTTGTAGGGACCAGCAATTAGAGTAATGGCTATGTCACTGAACTCCCATGTAGTCAACCGCGGTTCGAGTCCCGGACCTGGTGGCTTAAACTCACGCCAGGAGCGCGTGCACGCATGCCCAAGATCCTGAGAGGAGAATGGAGAAGGGATTGCAGCATGGCCATCCCTCCGGAGGGTGATTTCTCGCTTTCTGTCTCTCTTGCAAGTGCATGCGTCCTATAGCAAAAACCTCTCAAAAAAAAAAAAATTAATTTGTATAATTGGCAAACAGTATCGAAAGAGGATAATCTGACTTATTAAGCATAAGCCATGATACTTTGCTTTCATTTAGATCCTGTCCATTCAATTTTTTTCAATTTTGAGCCTTAAAATCAAGCCATTGGGGTTCCAGCAGTTAGCGTAATGCCTATGTCCCTGGACTCCCATATAGTCGACTGCAATTCGCATCCCAGACCCGGTGGCTTAAAACTCACGCCGGGCGCGTGTGCGTGCGTGCCCAAGATCCCGAGAGGAGAATGGAGGAGAAGGGACTGTGGCGTGGCCATCCCCCTGGGGGGGTGATTTCTCGCTTTCTGTTTCTCTGTCTCTCTCTGTCTGTCTGGCGAGTGCTCGCGCCCTATAGCAAAAACCTCTTAAAAAAAAAAATCAAGCCATTGAAACCAAATTTTGTTTTGTTTTGTTTTGTTTTGTTTTGTTTTTAATTTGACCAGACAGAGAGAGAGGGAAAGTGAGAAAGCAAGCCACCAGGTCTGGGACATGACACAGTCAGCCATGTGGGAGTCCAGTGCCTTAGCCACCATGCCACCTGCTGGCCCCAATAATAAACCTAATTTAGGACTAGAACTTCGAACTAATGTTTGAAAAATAGAAAAACAGTCCTTTCAAAAATAAAATTTTCTGTCATTATATTTGTGGAAAACATAATGTTCACTTTCTTTTTTGTTGAAATAAGACATGCAGGGAAACAGATCAAGACCATAGTGAGATTACATTTTATATCAGTATTGTTTGCAGAATTAATACTTATGAAACCAAGTATGGGATAGGACATAGTCTCACATCTTGTACTTTGCTGGGCAAAGTATAAGTTGATACAATCACTTTAGCATTACCTTTTTTTTTTAAAAATTTGTTGGGGGGGTCAACAGGTAGCATAATGATTAGGGGGCTTGACTACCACATGGCTGACCGTGGTTCGAGTCCCTGCCTTGGGGCTTGAAAAACATGCCAGGCAAGTGTGCACACTTGGCCAAAATTCCAGGAGAAAAATAAAAGAGAAGGAATTGTGGTGTGACCATCCCCCCGGGATGAGAAATGCACACTATTTTAAAACTATGCATGGATTTCAAGATGTTTTGCACCAAAATGAACTAGTACTTTAATAACATCTGCCATGAGCTTTTGGAAGTCCAGTCCAACATCTGGCACCCTCTCCTCGGTGCACCCCGACTTTTGACTTCTCCAGAGGCCATCACTGTTTTCGGTTTATCCAGGCCCTGAGACATTTCAGAAGGAGACACAATAAATGCGAGCCCATGCCGGTTTTTAAATGTCTTTTAAAACATTTCATTTTAAAAAATTATTTTCAGGAGGCCATTCAGTGGCGGGCATAGTGTATGACAGACCCACAGGGCCGGTTCCAGGCTGGTGCCAGGACACCTCCCTGAGTCCCAGGGCACTGAAGCTGGGCGTGGGTCATACAGGGATGTTCTTTCTCTCTCTCTCAAAGCACTTGGGAAAAGTGCATGTGTTTTGAAGTAGGAAAAACTCAACCTCAAGTGATTTCATCTAACATTCACATAAACTTCCTTAAGTCGTTCCCAGTTTGAAAATCGATGGGAAATTTGGTAACAGCTCAGCTTCCGAGACAGGTAACACATCTGGTGAAAACGCGCTTCCTGCAGGCGCGGCTCTGGGGTTTGCCAAGGGTAAGCACGGAGAAGGCGTTTGACCCACGGTACCGAGCGCCCCACGGCCGGCGCTCGCGGGCTGCCGCGGACTTCCACACCCCGAAATCCACCCCAGGCCCCGCCCCGGACGTCGCCGCTGAACCTGGGCTTGTTTAACAGGGGCCCCCACGGAATTCTCAGGTTCGGGCACGCCTGCGGGCAGCCCTCTCAAGGAACTTGCAGCCTTCGGAAAGTGAGCACCTGGGGGCTGCAGGCGGCCTCCTGGCTGTCAGCTGGAAGTCGTTCACGGGGTGCCAGGAGGGACTTCCCGCCCCCTCCCCCGGGTCTCACCCAGGGCCTGCCAGTCTGAGCACGAACGCCAATTAGATCAAGCCCCCGGGGACTGCGCCCCGCTCCCCGGCCCGCCCCGAGGCGTCTCCTGTGTGGTCCGGACTCCGGGGGCCAGCGTCACGCGGCGGGAGTCGGGGCGCGGAATACCCGGATCCCTCCCTCCGCCTCCATCGGGAACTCTGGGAATCGGCATCTTTAACCCTCTCCTAGAGCGGTAGCTCACCCCGCGGACCGAGGAGCTCCGGTCTCATTTAAATTTTAAAATCGAGTACGCCAGGGTGAGAGCCGCGAATCGGGCCGCGCTCTCTACCCGGCTGCTTCGCAGAATAACCCAGGGAGCTTTTTAAGAAATAGACCCGGCCCAGGGCCCAGCGCAGCCCAATTAAATCCGGATCGGAAAGCGCAGCGGGTGCAGCCGCGCAGCCAGGCCTCACCTGGGAGCTCGTTAGGAATACAGAAGCTCGGGCCCCACCCCAGCCCCACCGAGTCGGAATCTGCATTTTAACGAGGTCCCCAGTGACTCGCGAGCACATGAAAGTGGAAGGAGCGCTGCGCTTCTGAAATTTTAATGGCACAGGAATCACCTGGGGATCTCGTTAAGATGCAGACACGGTTTCTCAAACTTTAATGTGCATGCGAATCACCTGGGGACCTTGTTAAAATGCAGATTCTGATTCCGCCGGTCTGGGGTGGAGCCCGAGAGTCTGCATTTCTAACGAGCTCCCAGGTGGTGCGGGCTGCCCCGCGCGGACCCCAAGTCCACAGGCCCCCCAGGTGCTGGCTGCAGGCCAATCAGCCGTCAGGACTCGATAAATCGCCCTGCTCGGCTGATGCGCACAGTCGCCGGGACATGCGCGTTCTGGCGAGGGCGGGGGTGATTTCGGAACTCCGGGAATTCCTTGTGTGGAGTAGGCCGGCTCCTGGGGGCTCACAGGGCGCCCCATCCTCACGCCATGTCGCGGCGCAAGCAGGCCAGGCCCCAGCACCTCAGCTCCGGGGAGCCGCAGCCTGTGCGCCAGGAGTCCGCGGAGGTGGCCCCGCAGGTGGTGAGGGAACCAGGTGAGTGGCGCCGCGGACACCCAGCCCGAAGACGGGGGGCGGCTTCTCCCGCCTTCCCCGGCCCCGCGTGGGGACAGGTTCCGTAGGGGGCGTCGAAGGGCGAGCATAGTTTTGGACTGGAGTCCAGGGACTCGGAGCTGGACACCCCCCTTTGTGAATTACGCCCCCCGATAAATTACATTCTCGCGGGCAAATTGTGCCGCTTCCGGGGCGGGCTCCTCCAGCCACATCCTCACGCGCCAGTTAACCGCCGTTCGCCTCCAACGCGCTGGGAGGATGCTCTGAAACCCGCTCCGAGGCTGTCTTCGGGTAGGAGACACCCGAGCCCCGGGTCCTGTTGGCACCGGACTCCGGCTGCACGCCTGGGGGGTGGGCATTCTGGGACCCGCGCCCCGGCCTCCCTGCAGCGCGCGGGGAGCTGGGCACGTGGGGATGCCTGACTTTCTGCTGGGGCTTGGCGCCGGGGTGGCCTGAGTAGTGAACAAGGACAGTCCCACCCTCCCGGAGCCCCGGTGCACAAGGGCCCAGAGAGGGTACAGGAAGTACATTAGTGGGACGCGGAATGCGCTGAGGCGAGCACCAGAAAGCAGAAAAAGGAACACGTTCCGCGGTGTGGCGGTGGGACTCGGGGACCAGGGGTTTCAAATGCGTTATTCAGGGGAGGGCTCGCCGAGGGGACCTTGGAGACGAAGACTCGACTCGAAGGGCGCGAGGGAGTGAGCGGTGTAGACAGCCGGGACGAGCAAACCCGGCAGAGGGAACCGCGAGCGCAGAGGTTGGAGGAGTTGGGGAGGTCCGAGGGATGATGTGAGGGTGCGGGGAACCCCACTAAGGGCCCTGTATGTTACTCCCAAGGAGGAGCCGTGGGCTGGGGAGCGGGCCGAGCGGTGACTTGCCCGGCTGCTGCCACCTGGACACGGGCCGAGGAAGGTCGGGACACAGAGACCCTCGCTACACTAAGCCCCAGGGCAGCGATCCTCACCCTGCGGTCGCTGGGAGTCTCCACTCCTGAGGAGTCTGCGGGAGGGGGCTCTGCTAACTCGCTCAGTTCCTCCGAGCCCCGGGCACACTCCACTGCCACGGTGCGAATCTCGGGGGTGGAGGGGCGGAACCCGCCTGTCTAAGGCGCTTCCCGGAGTGATTCTGGGCGCTCAGGTTGAGACTTCGTAGGTTCCTACCCTCTTGCCGCCCCCTTCCCCCGCCCCCCAAACAGGGTAGCTGATAACCTCGAACTGAAGCAAGCGAGGAGGTAGGGAGAGGATTAAACCGACTTTGTCCTCTCCTGCCCTGCGTTTTCCTGACGCGTTTAGGAGCGGGACAAAGCGGAGGGGAGTCCCTTCCTCAAGCTCCCCAGGTGCAAGCTGTCTTCATCCATCCGTCAGGTGGGTGGGCTCTGATGACCGCACCCTCCCGAGGAGGTGGAGGAGGTGGAGGAGGTGGTGAGCAGGGTAATTCAATGAAGGCGCCCCTAAATTAATAGTCTACATTAATTAATAAATCTGGGACCTCATGGATCGACCATAACCAAAGTTCGGTAGCAGCCCTCGGTAGCTGCCCTCCTGCCGAGGCTTAGAAAGGAAATGGGTAGGTTGCAGCGGAAGGGCCCACCCGGGTTGGGGCCAGGGCCCCTGCGATCCTCTGCATAACGCTGGAGTTGGGGAGGAACTGGGGCATCTAGGGGAACTGTTTACAGAAGACCGCTGATGACTGACCCCAGGCTACAGTTCAAAGTCAGTGCTTCCTTTTTATTCCTGCAAGCAGCTGGAAAGTGCCCTCTGCAGCGATGCCCAGCCATTCAGGGTACTGGAGAGTGGTCTGTGTTCTGGAGTGTTGGAGGTGCCCCCTGCGGGACGGGACGAAATTCGTGCCACCTGGTGGTGTGCCTCAACACCAGCCACTGCTGCAGCGAACAAGCAGTGTTCCAGCTGGTGCGTTTTGTCCTTGCATCCTAGGGCTGCCACCCGGCTGCCTACGACCTTACTTTTGTTAAGGTTGGACCACTTTTAATTTGCAAGTGACTTTGCAACTCAAAGTTGGAGGGAAATAAAATGGAAAAGGTTCACTGATAGACTTCTCATGGTAAGCAGTAAAAATAAGAGGCCCAGCCATGGGGCTGCAGGCAGTGAGGTTTCTGTTGGGTGGCCCTGGAGGCTGGGGGTGGGAGGGAAGACCTGGGTGCCTCTCATGCTCATGATCCTGTCTGGCTGGGGTACCTGGACGATCACTGATCACAGGGTCGCTTCACTGCTGGGACCCTGTGAAGGTTGCCTGATTGTCTGCCCCACCCCCCATGGCTAAATCAGTTTTTAAATTATCTCTTTTTAAAATTTAAAATAATGGTGACTGGAAAACCTCAGAGGGACACCAGAGGTTTCTAAAGGGGTTCAAAATACTCACTATGCAAAGCTTGTTTCTGACTGTCAAATGGCCCATCACAGAGGACTGTGAGCTTTGGACTCCCTGCTTTCCAAGCTGACTGAAGATGAAAAGTTTCCTTGTGAGGCCCCTCACACTTGCCCCACACGTCTCTCCCTGGCCCATCCTTTGTGTTCAGTGCATTCTCCCTTTTGCCTGTGTGCAGGTTTGCATTGAAAACATGAATTCTCCTCCCCCTGAAAATCTGGTGGCTCTCGTGTGCACACACCGGGAAATGCAACTAGTGACATTTATTCAGTGCCAACTATCCACAGGGCTCTTTTGCATGTACTAAAGGACGTAATCTTTGGCAGCAGCAGATGGCATAATGATTACGTCGCTGGACTCCCACATAGTGGACCATGGTTCAAGTCCCTGATCCGGCGACTTAAACCAGGCACAAGTGTGTGTACCCAAAATCCCGAGAGGAGAATGGAGGAGAAGGGATTGAGGCATGGCTATCCCCTCTGGGTGTAATTTCTTGCTTTCTGTTTATCTCTCTGGCAAGTGCACATGCCCTATAGCAAAAATCTCTCTAAAAACTAAAGAACACCTGGGACTAGCAGATGGCATGGTGGTTAAGGCACTGGACACTCCCATGTGGCCAACCACAGTTCAAGTCCTGAACCGAGTGGCTTGCTTTCTCACTTTCTTGCTCTCTCTCTCTCTCTCTCTCTGGTCAAATTAAAATAAATGAATAAATAAAATTAAATCTTTAAGAATATTTTTAAATAATTATTTTATTTAACTTTATTTTAATTTGACCAGAGAGGGACAGACAGAGTGTGTGTGTGAATATGTGAGAGAGTGTGAGAAAGCAAGCTGCCAGATCTGAGACTCAAACTGTGGTCAGCCATGTGGAGTGCAATGTCCCTAACCACCACGCCACCTCCCAGCCCCAATAGAATTAAATCTTTTTTAAAAATGTTTTTAATTAAAACAAAAGTAAGCTTAATCCTCACTAAGGTTAAGTTTATGAAACAGAGGCCACGATCCCCATTTTACAGCAATTGAGATATTATTGGTTTTCAGTCTTACTCAGCTTTTGTGAAACTAAAAACCCTCAAGGACTCAATGGTTGTCTCTCTTAATACAAGAATTGCTAAGTAGTGCAGGTCCTGTCGGCATGGTCCCTCCCCCCAGAGTGGTGGCGATGCGCTGCAGATCTGGCAAGTGTGGGTTCAGATCAGCTGCAAACTCGCAGCCTGCAGCAGCTTCTCTGGGCCGGTTTCTTCCTCTCACCGGGCAAACTCTCCGAGTGTGACCCCCACACCAGCAGCATCAGCATCAACCGGGAGCTTGTAAGAAATGAAAAACCGCTGGCTGTACCCAGACCTACTGAATCGGGAACTCCGGGGTTGGGGGGCTGGCGGGGGAGCAGGCCACCTGTACTTTAACAAGTCCTGGGGTGATTCTGCCACACACTCGCGTTTGAGAACCACTGGGTGCGCATCGTGCTTCTCAAGTCTTCTCGTGCACAGGAACCGCGAGGGGAGCTTGTCGGGATGCAGACAGATCCTGTAGATCTGGAGCAGGACCCGAGACTGCGTTCCTAACAAGCTCCCAGGTGTGCGTGTGCTCTGGAGACCACCCTCTGCATAGCCAGGACTTGGAGTGGTGTGACAGGGTCACCCAGGATCCATTAACAACCCACATCCCTGAGGTCTGTGGCTAACCTTCGCCTACCCCTTAGTCTTTGCTGAGTCTGGAGTGAGACCTGGGAAGCTGGGCCTCACCCCGGATCCAGGTGATTCTGGAATGGGGTGGCAGCATCCCACTTGGAAAGAAAATCAAGATCCAACCACTGCAGGCTTTCTCGGCCTTGGCACTGCCAACGTTTGGAGCCACAGAATTCTCCGTCGTAGGGACCAAACTACACGTTGCAGGATATTTGGCAGCATCCCTGGCCCCCGCCCACTGATGCCACTGTCACACACAGGATTGTGACAGGCAGAACACGTCCCCAATTGAGAGAGAATGGGCTAAGTTCTTGTTTGGACCCTCCTGAGGGGCTTTAAGCACCACGAGTGCTCACTGTTGACATCCAGAGCAGAAGAATTAGGACCATCGACTCAGCAGGCTAGGCACTGCTGGGAACTTAGGACACGACAGCGCTGCGGCATTTAAGTTACCCCTTCCCAGCTGAGTAAGCTAAGGCCCTGAAAGGCTAAGTCACTCGTCAGTATCACACATGTACAACTGATGGGAACTCCATCCTGTCAGGGTCCTGGGCATGTACATGCATGCCCCGGGTGTGTTGCTTTTTTTTTTTTTTTTAAGAATTATTTTATTGGGACCAGCAGTTGACGTAATGGCTATGTCGCTGGACTCCCATGTAGTCGACCGCGGTTTGCATCCCGGACCCGGTGGCTTAAAACTCATGCCGGGCACGTGTGCGTGCGTGCCCAAGATCCCGAGAGGAGAATGGAGGAGAAGGGATTGCGGCGTGACCATCCCCCCGGGGGGTGATTTCTTGCTTTCTGTCTCTATGTCTCTCTCTGTCTGGCTGGCAAGCGCACGCGCCCTATAGCAAAAACCTCTCAAAAAAAAAGAATTTTTTTATTTAACTTTATTTAAGTTTGACCGAGAGGGACAGAGTAAAAGAGAGAGGGAAGATGAGAAAGCAAGCGCCAGGTCCAGGACTGGAACCAGGATTGGCCACGTGGGAGTCCAGCGCCCCTAGCCACCATGCCTCTTGCCAGCCCCTTATCCCACATGTTTTTCAAGCCATCAGGGCCAAGATTCAGATCTTAATAGCCATGTGGAATCCGGCTCCCTCTGTAAAGTACTTAGCCACTGCACTCCAGGGCAAACCCACATTTGTGCTTTTAATTCTGTTAGTCTTATTTCACTCTTCCCCTAGTTGGTGTTTGTTATATTTTACAAAACAGCCTGTGATGAAATGGACTTTTTTTTTTTTAAACTAGGTCTTCAGGCGAGGCGGTAGCCCAGTGGTAACACAGCCTGACCCACGTGGGGAAGGTCCTGGTTGTGCCTGGGACTTTGTCTAGCGTGCCCGGCATGTGCGCCTGTGGTCCAGGCTGGTTGAGACTGAGGTGGACTGCAGTGTGAGGACCGTGTCTGTCGTGCCTTTCTGTCTGTCTCAGGGAAGCAGTGGATAAATAAACTTTCATGCTAAACAGAACAGCATAACCAGGACTTCACGTCATTCAACATGTACCTAAGCGTGAAGTTCCTCAGTCCGGGTGTAGTTGTGTCCCCGTGTGGCCACCGCTTCTCTTAATCCCCTGTGTTTCCTGGGAAGGGAACTTCTGCACGACCAGAGTGTACACAGCCTTCGTTTTTAAAATCTCCTTGGAGAGGTAGTGAAGGGAGGTGAAATAACCCCATGGCTGCTGTATTTCGAGACTCTTCATGGTGGTCGTATTCAAGAAGTTAAGTAACCTTTCATGCCTCCATTTCAGCTTCAGAACTAGTTAATGATGCTCCAAAGCCGGCTTGCCTCTCTGTGGAAAGCAGTGACATCCAGAAGGACCCTGTCAGCACTCATCCCTCAGAGTCGAGGGAACAAACGGCCACCCTTGGGGAGAGGACGTTCAACTGCTGCTATCCAGGTGAGTGACACCCAGTGCGGGGGCACCACACTCCTCGGTGCCAAGCGCTGCTTCCCACCCCCTGAATACTTGGTGCCTCTCATGTGGCCACAGCACGCGGTGTCTACATCTGCTCACGCAGCCTTCCCCAGGGGCTCCAGGAGTCTTAGAGCATCCAGAGCTTGGCACGCAGCTCGCCAGAACCTCGGGTCCATAGAAGCTTCTGTCTGAGGTTATGTTTTAAGGAGACCTGTATTTCTTTTATAGGCTGTCACTTCAAAACTGTTCATGGCATGAAGGACTTGGACCGCCATCTGAGAATCCACACGGGTAGGTGGCCATTCACTTGTTGAACGGTTTAGTAAGACTCTGTGGGAATGGCTATGAATTAGGTGCAGGGATGGAGTGGTGAGCACAGCAGAGTCTCTGCTTCATGAAACTTGGTCTAGTGGGGTGGGCTTGGGAGAGGGAGCCAGAGGGGTGTGAGTGAGCAAGAGATGACAGAGGATGCCTCCACAAAGGCCTGTGCCCCCCTTTTTCCCCCCAATTTTCAGAGGGCGCATGCACCTGTCATAAAGAAACAGAGACAGAGCACCCACCAGTGGGTGTGCTCACACTGCGTCCTTCCCCGAGTCCCTCCAATCTGTCAGGATTTGGGCACACACACCTGGCATGTCTCTCAAGACGTTGGGGCCAAGACTCGAACCTCATGGTTGACCATTTGGGATTTGGCTCACTTCGCCACCAGGCTGTGGGGTCAGCCACTACTGTAACCTGGAGGAAGTAATAAGGCTGCTTCTGAGGTGCCTTCTGCAGGGCAGTCTGCTGCTGAGGATAGAGAAATGCGACGCTGCAGTCAAGGAATGCCACGAGCGGTGGCAGGGTCTCAAACTGTGGCCCATGGCCGTTCCAGCCTGCCATACTGCCGCTTGTTCACTGTGCCTGCGGCTGATGTGGCCCACAGTGGTGGAGTTGCGTGGTTGCTACAGATGCCGTGTGCTACACAGAGCCTAAAATATTGCCCTCTGGTCCTTGACAGAAACCTCTGCAAAGCCCTGGTCTACAGTATACAGCCTGACACAGCCATATGAGCAGGGATGTTGGTGTGCCTGCTCTTGCTTTTTTTTTTCTTTTCTTTCTTTCTTTTTTTTTTTTTTGTCATAGGGTGCATGTGCTTGCCAGAGAGAGACAGCAGAGAAAGGAAAAGTGAAATAACCTCCCAGGGGGGATCGCCACGCTACAATCCTTTCTCTTCCATTCTCCTCTTGGGATCTTGGGCAAGCACGCACATGTGCCCAGCATGAATTTCAAGCCACTGGGTCTGGGACTCAAACTGAGGTCGACCATGTGGGAGTCTAGCACTTAACCACTGTGCCAGCTGCTGGCCCCAGTTTACTTGCTCTATGGAATCCATTTGAGAGGCTTACACACAGTCAGATTTATTTCCAAGTACAACTCCAGAGCAAGCAGACCACAGCTGGAAACTCACATCCTGAGTGCAGCCTCGTCTCTGGGTCCAGAGCAGCTGCCCCAGTTCTCCAGAGCCCTTAACTGGGGGAAATCGGAAGCAGGACCTGGGGGCTTGCAGCATCCTGCCCATGGGCTGCCACCAGCAGCAGTGTCCCTGTGACTAAGGGATCCACTACAAGCATCAGGAGGCCCAAGAAGTGGTTTCGTGGGGAGCTTCATGCCCAGGTAAACTCCGGAGCTCCATTACTGCATGCACAGAGCTTTCGGGATAGCTAGTAGACTCAGCCAGAAACGAGCGTCCTACTTTAGATATAGAAAAAGAAAGCTCTAGGAGACCAGCAGATGGCATGATGGTTACATCGCTGGACTCCATATAGTCTTCTGCGATTCGTGTTCCAGACCCAGTGACTTGAAACTCACAGGGCGAGTGTGTGCTCAAGATCCCAAGAGGAGAATGGAGGAGAAGGGATTTTGGCATGGCCATTCCCCTCTGGGGGTGATTTCTCGCTTTCTGTCTCTCGTCTCTCCGGTGAGTGCAGGAGCCCTGTAGCAAAAATCTCTCTTAAAGAAAAGAAAAAGAAGGGAACCAGCAGTTAGCGTAATGGCTATGTCGCTGGACTCCCACGTAGTCGACTGCGGTTCGCGTCTCGGACCCGGTGGCTTACAACTCACGCCGGGCGCGTGTGCGTGCGTGCCCAAGATCCCGAGAGGAGAATGGAGGAGAAGGGATTGTGGCGTGGCCATCCCCCCTGGGGGGTGATTTCTTGCTTTCTGTCTCTATGTCTCTCTCTGTCTGTCTGGCGAGCGCACGTGCCCTATAGCGAAAAACCTCTCCAAAAAAAAAAAAAAAAAAGAAAAGAAAAGAAAAAGAAGGCTGTGTTGGCTCAGAGGACGGACTATGAAAGGCCTCTTGGTGAAGGAATGCTGGACTCTCACGTTGGCAGCCGAGGCTGGCAGGAGAGGTCGGTAGGAACAAGTAGGGTTGCAGGAGCCTCGAGGAAAGATGAGTCTCTACCACCATGCCTGGTTTGGGCAGCCTTACGGTGGGGATCTGCCCTAAGAGCCAGAGCACTCTCAGCTGGGCCCGTGCTACTGCCACCTAATGGCTGGAGGCTGGAAGTGCTGCCAAAATCCTGCATCATCCTTGACAGCCCCTCCAACATAAAATTATCGGGCCCCAAATATTCCTGGTGCCTAGGTTGCCTTAGAAGGGCAGGGCTGGATCGAGGTTTTCTGGAAGTATTGCAGAGCACGTTGGTGATACTGGGAGTATAAGGCAAGGTTGACCTCAGGTCAGGGAAACAGGTACAGGACTAACTACTTCTCTCTGTCAACTTGGGCTATTCTCTGGGTCTGAGAATAGGACACACTTGACCTTTTAGAAACACATAAGTACAGATGGCCCTTAGGCAATGTGGGTTGGGACAGCACAGGGCCACTCATCTGCAGGTTACTTTCCTCCGTAAGTACAGTGGAAAGTACAATAGAACACTATAAATGTGTTTTCTCTTAAATGTTTTGTTTTGTTTTAATTTCCAGAGGGCATGTGTGCATGCCAGAGGGAGACAGAAAGAGAGTACCCCACCATGGGGCAATGCTGCAATCCCTTCTCCTTTTCTCCCTCCCTCAGAACCTTGGGCAGGCACACTCACTTCCCCGGAGTGCTTCTCAAGCTGCCGGATCCAGGCTCAAGTCGTACTCAGGCCGTGTGGGATCCACTTCATATAACCACCAGGCCACGGGCTGATCCTCGAGATTTTTTTTTTTTTTCATTTGCTGTAGGGCACTATACTCACTAGAGAGAGACAAAGAGAAGGAAAGTGAGAAAACACCTCAAGGGGGATTGGCCACTCTACAACCCCTTCTCCATTTTCCTCTTGGATTTTGGGCACGCACACACACAGCATGTTTTTCAAACTGCACTTTTGGCCATGTAGGATCCAGCCGCCTTAACTACCATGTGACTGGCCCTAGCCCTCTTATGATTTCAATAGCGTTCTGTAGCTTACCTTATTATAAGAGTACCACATATAATACATACAACGTAAAAAAATAAGAGTCAGTCTGGAGCCGGCAGGTGGCGGTGGTTACGGGCACTGAACTCTCACATGAGTTGAGTCTTGGACCCAGTGGCTTGCTATCTCACTATTATACCTCCTCTGTCTCTCTGTCTCTTTCTGGTCAAGTTGAATAGTAATAATAAATAAAATTAAATAATTAAAAACCAAACTCCCTAGTTTACTTAAGGATGGCCCTTGCTGTGGTATTCTGTGGATTTTGATAAATGTTTGATGACACATATCTACCAGTATCTAAGTCATTTTTTTAATGAATTAGTTATCATCATTAGTATTTAATTTGCTACAGGGCACACCCACTCACCAAAGGGTAGAGTGAGGAGTGAGGAAGGAAGCCACCAGGTCTGGGACTCAAACCACGATCGGCCATGTGGAAGTCCAGCGCCTTAACCACACCACCTACTGACCCCATCTAAATCATGCTTTGGCACTCTTTCTGCTAGTTAACTTACCGAGAGTTTTATTTTGACCTTCATAGTTTACATTTCCATAATTTCAATTCTGTGTTTTAATAACTAAATTATCAAGTTGTGCCTGTCTTCCTCCTCCTGCCTTCCCCAAGCATTTGGTTACGGGGTAGACTAGTCGTTACTTGGATATAATCACCCTGGAGTGTTGTAAGGGGAGAGCGGGAATGGCTTACGCTGCTAGGTGGAGACGTTCTGGACATTGGTGTCTCTTGTCCCACGTATCTCTAGCTACCAGGCCCTTGTACCCTTTCTCTAGCCTCAGCACCTCCTTACTAACAGCCTGGGGGTGAAGGAATAAGCCCACCTGACCATTCTCTGGGACTCATTGGTGAGTGGCCAGAAAGCTGTCCAAGATCCCTCCACCTGCCCCCTCTCAACTCGAACACTCCCGTAACCACGCCGTCTTCCCAAACGGGCTGGCCTGTGATTTTCCCCATCAATCTTATTGTATCTAACATGTCCCCCTAGGATTCTTTACATTTTCTGAGCCATCAATGGATAGCATATTTTGCTTCCCAATAAACAGCTGAGACGTCGGCATCTTCTGCTTCGGCCACTCGGGTAGCAGGCCCATAGGCCCGGGTTGCCATCTCAGTCGAGTCTCTGTGTGATCATCTTGATCCAGAGCCCTTAACACTATGCACCCTTATGTGTTTGAAGGAGACAAACCACACAAGTGTGAGTTCTGTGACAAGTGCTTCAGCCGGAAAGACAACCTGACCATGCACATGCGGTGCCACACCAGCGTCAAGCCACACAAGTGTCACCTGTGTGACTACGCCGCTGTGGACAGCAGCAGCCTGAAGAAGCACCTGCGGATACACTCCGACGAGCGGCCGTACAAATGCCAGCTCTGCCCCTACGCCAGCCGCAACTCCAGCCAGCTCACCGTCCACCTGCGCTCCCACACAGGTGAGTCCCTGGCCCTGAGACCTCAGTGCTACCTTTCTCTACATGCGAAACCTCATTTAGAAATGTGTTGGTGGTATAGGTAAAGGAATCTGAAATTTCTGCGATGATGGTAAAGATTGTCATGGTTTAGTTCGGCTTTTTTTTTTCACGGCCGAGACGACAGCTTTTGGTAAAATGTGTGTCTGACATTTGGGTTGCATAGTTTAACTACCTAGAACGCAGCAGGGGACAGGTGCCACTACTGCAGCCTAGAAGCAAAGGACATCTCTCATCAAAAGTCTGACCTACGAACCAGGTGTTGCAATGTCACGTATACTCCGATTGCATGGCTTAATTCAGAAATGTAGAATCCATTGAATATATTGTAATTATAAACCTTTTTTTTTTGTGGGGGGGAGGTTTTTGCTATAGGGCACGTGCACTCGGCCAGAAAGACAAAGAGAGACAGAGACAGAAAGTGAGAAATCACCCCCCAGGGGGATAGCCACGCCGCAATCCCTTCTCCTCCATTCTCCTCTCGGGATCTTGGGCATGCACGCACACGCGCCCAGTGTGAGTTTAAGCCACTGGGTACAGTACTCGAACCATGGTCAGCTATATGGGAGTCCAGCGACAGAGTCGTTACCCCAACTGCTGGTCCCAAATATGTTGTAATTATAAATCTAACTTCTTGTTCTAGAAACTTTTTCTAACCTTTCTGGGACCCCACTGAAATAAAGACACACCAAGAGAAAGGGCCAACTTATCTTGGCACAGAAAAACGGGGACTGGGATATTCACAAGGCAGCTCGTGAGATAAACATTTTCAGTGAATTTGTGGAAGACGGTAAACAGACAGGGATATGACAACGTTTTCATCTAAGTCAAGAAAACTGTCCCAGCAGATGCATGGGAAGCCACTTTTCCAGCCAATGCCATAGTGCCTGAAAAGCTGTGGACTCAGAATTGACAGATAGGGTCAGCAGGTGGCATGGTGGTTAAGTTGCTGGGTCCCAGATCCAGCAGACTGAAAATCATGCCAGGCATGTGTGCTCAAAATCCCAAGGGGAGACTGAAGAAGTGATTATGGGACTGGCTACCCCCCCCAACAAGGGGAGTGACTTCTCACTTTCTCTGTCTTTTCTCTGTCAAGCACATGCACCCTATAGCAAAAATCTAAGGGACGGGGGGTGGGGGGGACTAAAAAATGCACCTGACATAGCCAAAGCTACAGGCTTGGAGGAGAGACCAAAGGGTATTGGCTGAATCGTCCCACCTACGCAGTAGCAGATGAAACCCATGGCATCTATGCGTGATCTCTAAGCCAATCTCCTCTTCCTAAATATAATCAAACGTGAATCATTTGTAGGGCACGCATTACATAAAATGCACCAACTCCAACAAATAATTAACCCTGGAAGTAGCAGTACTTGGGTAAGAAACGTTTTCGTTCTAATTGGTGTCTGTCCACTGGCAGAAACTTGGCATCTAGGAGAGCTCTGTGAAGAGTTCATGAGCTAGGTATGAATTAAAACCAGGGTTGCTAGCTATACAGTTAATAAAATCTCTTGGAGATTAGGAAAAAAAGAAAAGAAAACTGGATTTTAGAACCGAGAATAAGCTGAAGTCTGGTTTCTGACTAGGTCTAGGGAGAAAAGAAAAGCAAGAAAATCAAATGGGAAAAAGAATACCACAATCCTAAGAGGCCAAGGAAGTATTAAAAGATAAAGAGTTCACAAGATATCAACCAGGACGAAGGGAAGGGGCAGGGGGCAGCCTAGGTCCCTAGAAAGACTTCCTGGGAGCAGAGCCCTCGGAGTTGGGAAGTTATTTTGAACTTAGAACCAGGGACCAGCAGATGGCTGGTAGTGGGCTCTGGTGACTATCACATACGCAGTCCCGGCTTAAATGATTTGTGGTTTGGTTGTCAAGTTGACTTTGAAAATGATTGAAGTATGGGAGCAGCAGTTAGCGTAATGGCTATGTCGCTGGACTCCCACGTAGTAGACCACGGTTCGCATCCGGGACCCGGTGGCTTAACTCACGCCGGGCGCGTGTGCGTGCGTGCCCAAGATCCCGAGAGGAGAATGGAGGAGAAGGGATTGCGGCGTGGCCATCCCCCCTGGGGGGTGATTTCTCACTTTCTGTCTCTCTGTCTCTCTCTGTCTGGCGAGAGCACGCGCCCTATAGCAAAAACCTCTCCCCCCTCCAAAAAAAGAAAAGAAAATGATTGAAGTATGAGGATTCACAGGACAGGATGGAAATGTTTTTTAGTCATAAAAATTAAAACGGCTTCTGACAAGTGGGGAGTTAGTACAAAGAAGAAGAGAGAGTCGTCGAAGAAGCTCTCAAGGCAGAGGACTGAGGTGCGAGACTGTTGCGCAGTGTCAAAGGGGACCTGAGGGAAGTCACAACCTCCAGATGCAGGAGGAGGGCTGAGAAAAGATGGGTCTGTAGGAAAAAGCAAGCTTCTTACCTATGCATATAATTAATTGCTGATGTTTAAAGTAACGACTAACAGTCTGAGCCGTGTTTCCAAGGACTGAGACTCTGAATTTAAGAGGAGGCTGTGGCTTTTCATTAATGTCCTCATCTCTTCCACCATATTCTCATGGTAATGAAATAAAATCCAGTCTGTGGCTATGAAACCAAAAACTTTCCCCTAGTCATACTAGCCAGTTAGCTGGTAGATCTTTGTTTTTTAAGAATTATTTTATTTAATTTTACTAATTTATTTTTAATTTGACCAGAGAGAGAAAGTGAGAAAACAAGCCGCCAGGCCTGGGACTCAGACCACAGTCAGCCATGTGGCCATCCAACACCTTCACCACCACACCACCTGCTAGCCCCAGCTGATATGTCTTAAACACCAGCCAAAGCATGTTCCTGAGTCTTACTCGATTTGAAAAAATTGTATATAACTTAAATGTCACCTCTTCTTCCATATGATTCTCTCTAGTTAAGAGAGAGTTCAGGTTTAAAACCAATACTATCCAGAGCATGGTCTTGGGTACCATGAGGCCTGAGTTCAAATGCCTGCAGTTAGACCTCGGTCAAATAGCTTGACCTCTCTGAGCCTCCATTGTACCATCTGTAAAATGGTATTGATACCAGCCACTCCTTGGTCCCTTGTGAGGACTGAGTGAGTTCATTTATATAGGAAGCGTCATGTCTAAGGTTGCAGCCTTTAGAGTTCGAAAGACCCCACCATCTCATCGCAGCTCGCATGTTTGGGGAGGGGAGTTCTGTGTTGCCTGCCTGCTCTAATGGAAACACACCTTCCGTTGCTAGGGGACACCCCCTTCCAGTGCTGGCTCTGTAGCGCCAAGTTCAAAATCAGCTCGGACTTGAAAAGGCACATGATCGTGCACTCGGGAGAGAAGCCCTTCAAGTGCGAGTTCTGCGACGTCCGCTGCACCATGAAGGCCAACCTCAAGTCGCACATCCGCATCAAGCACACCTTCAAGTGTCTGCACTGTGCCTTCCAGGGCCGGGACCGAGCCGACCTCCTGGAGCACAGCCGGCTGCACCAGGCTGACCACCCCGAGAAGTGTCCCGAGTGCAGCTACTCCTGCTCCAGCGCGGCCGCCCTGCGCGTGCACAGCAGGGTCCACTGCAAGGACCGTCCCTTCAAGTGCGACTTCTGCAGCTTCGACACAAAGCGGCCCAGCAGCCTGGCCAAGCACATCGACAAGGTGCACAGGGATGAAGCCAAGACAGAGAACCGGGCTCCACTGGGCAAGGAAGGGCCCAGAGAGAGCGGCTCCCAGCACGTGGCCAAGATCGTGACCCAGAGGGCCTTCCGCTGCGACACCTGTGGGGCCTCCTTTGTCAGGGACGACTCGCTGAGGTGCCATAAGAAACAGCACAGTGACCAGAATGAGAACAAGAACTCCAACCTGGTCACCTTCCCAACCGAGAGCAGTGGCTCCGGGCAGCTTGGCACCCTGGACTCGGGGGGCAGCTGGAGGCCCATGTAGAACCCAGCCAGGACCTCTAGTTCAGCCAGGAGGGCTGTCAGCTGTCAGGAAGCCCCGCCGTCCCAGGGGAGGCCCTGGAGCCCAGCTGTGCTCACCAGGTCTGGGACTGGCTGCACCAGCTTCCCAGGCCTTCTGTGGCCCTGGCTGAAGAGATAGTAGCATGAAGACATGCCAAAGCGACATGTGGGGATGCTTCTCCGTGTTGCTGTCTCCCCCCCAAGGATTGTCGAAGCAAGTGGACTTGGTCTTGGAAGGTGGGATCCATTGAATACTATCCTATCCAAGAGGTATCCATCCAGAGCGTCTTCACATGGGTTCCTATTTTAAAGCTGATCCATCGCTGGTGGAATTATCAGACAGATAGAAAACGAAAACTAAACTGATCTGTCTAGTGGGAAGGAGCACTTGGCGGGTCAGGGGTGGCTAGAAAAGTTCTATTAACCTGGACGGTGGTTACAAGTTCGCCTTATACATTTATGTGGCTTCTATCTGTTGTCTTAAAATAAAGAGGCAAACTCGTCTGTAGAATGATATAAGAAAATACTGTTTTTCTCTACGTTCCTCCATAGGCAGATTATGGTGGTTGGGGGAGGGGACCGTCTCTCCATCTCGCCCCCCAGTTCAGTAACTATAAAATGGATTTCTCGGTGTTGATGCAGACGCAATGATGCAAGACGGAGTGTGGTCTGTAGGTGGCGCCAAAGATCAAGCTACCGCTAGCCCCGCCTGTAATTGTGTTCGGAATTTGAAACGCGTCCTTGCGTTTATAAAGGAAAGTCTGGGAGTCAGTGGGCTTTGGGCTTAGTTCTGGGGTATGTGATATGTGGGACACATTGAGTCCAGCATCTTTTTCATCAGAAGGGATTTAATGTTTGCTGAATTACCAAACCTGTGAAAATCCTACTTTCATGTAAATGGACATTTTTCTGGACTGAAGCTTAGAAGGCCATGAAATCCCAGTGGATGTATAATTAACCTAGAGTTACTTATTTGTTCTCCTTTGGCATCTTTACCTCAAACACTATTTTTAATATAAATTCTTTTTTTTTTTTTTTTTTTTTTTTTTTTTTTTTTTTTTTTTTTAGCGGTTTTTGCTATGGGGCACGTGCGCTCACCAGACAGAGACAGAAAGCAAGAAATCACCCCCCAGGGGGGATGGCCACGCCACAGTCCCTTCTCCTCCATTCTCCTCTCGGGATCTTGGGCACGCACGCACATGTGCCCGGCGTGAGTTTTAAGCCACCAGGTCCGGGACACGAACCACAGTCAACTACGTGGGAGTCCAGCAACATAGCCATTAAGCTAACTGCTGGTCCCGTATTTTTAATATAAATTCTCAAGTGCCCTCATCAAGCTGAACGTCTGTGCTTTTTAACTGGATTAAATGGATCCGCTGTTCTTGATAAACTAAGAACGATGTAAAACAGAAGTCTTAATAGACCACATACCACAGAATAGCTCACTTTTGAAATAGCAAGAGCCGTGTTGCTTATTTTATGAGGGGAGGCTGGACAAGCACACACAAAACTGAAAGGGTCAGATTAAGTTTTAGACCAGGCGAGTGATAACGTGCATTGAATCCCTATCATCAGAGAAGATTAAAGTGGTGGAAGAGACCCATGATAGAATCAATCCCTTATTTGCTTTGGAACAATTGTTTTCGGTCAGAAAAGTCTGTGGTGACTAGATGCTGGGGCCGTTGTTCAGACTCCTTTGTTCACCCTTCTGCTGTTTGTCATGAATTTTATCTACATTTCTGTTCTAGAAACAGAAGCATTGTTGACTGTCAAGCGGGAAGCCATCGGTCAGAGTCACATAAGCGTCCCTTGTACCTCTAGTGTATAGCTCTTCAGATAAACAGGAAAGATATCAACTTTAAGAAGGAGGCTTTTGTTTTAAAAGAATTATTTTATTCAACTTTATTCATTATTACTATTTTTAATTTGACCAGAGAAAGACAGAGGGGGTAAGTGAGAGAGCAAGCCACCAGGTCGGGCACTAGAACCTCAGTCAACCATGTGGGAGTCCAGTGCCCTTAACCACCATGCCACCTGCCGGCCCCAAGGAGAGGCATTTTTTATTAACAGCTACAGGGACTTCCAGGGTCTTAGATGCAGCCTGGTATCACCTAGTAAATTTGGATTTTCAATACACCGGGGAAACAGGTGGCTTAGTTGGGGCACTGGACTCACACATGGCCAACTGCAGTTCAAGTCCTTGACTCAGTGGCTTGAAAATCATGCTGGACGCATGTGCATTTATGACCAAAATCCCAGGAGGATGGAGAAGTGGGATTGCAGTAGGCCATCCTGCTGGGGGGTGATTTCTCACTTTCTGTCTGTCTTCTCCGGGGAGCGCACATGCCTTGGGGCAAAAATTGCTCTCAAGAGGCCAGACTGGGGCCAGCAGGTGGCATGAAAGTTAAGGCAATAGGATCCCACATGGCTGACTATGTGGTTAAAGTCCTGGACCCGGCAGCTTGAAAAACACACTGGGTGAGCGTGTGCATATGCCTAAAATCCTCAGAGGAGAATGGAATGTGGTGTGGCCATTCCCCTTGAGGGTCGATTTCTCACTTCCCTACTTCCCCATCTCTTTCTGGTGAGCTCATGGACCCTATGGCCAAAAAAGCGGCAGCCAGACTTTGAGAATGTAGTTCAAAAGAATAAGACTGAGTTAGTGGGGACTATTGAAAAAATTAAATTGTAGGGACCAGCAGTTGGCGTAATGGCTATGTCACTGAACTCCTATGTAGTCTACTCTGGTTCAAGTCCCAGACCCAGTGGCTTAAACTCACGCCGGGCACATGTGCATGCATGCCCAAGATCCCAAGAGGAGAAAAAGAAGGGATTGTGTCGTAGCCATCCACCCGGGGGGGGGGGGGGTGATTTCTCGCTTTCTGTCTCTCTGTCTCTCTCTTTCTGGCGAGCGCATGCACCCTATAGCAAAAACCTCTCCTCCCCAAAATTATAAATTTTAAAAAGGATTTTTTTTAATTACTTATTTAACTTTACTTATTCATTTTTAATTTGACTAGAGAGATACACAGAGAGGGTGAGAGAGCAAGCCAACAAGTCCAGGACTCAAACCGTGGTCAGCCATGTGGGAACACTCAGCGCTTTAACCACCACGCCACTTGCTGGTCCCATTAAAAAGGATTTTTGAGACTGGTGGGAACTCAGGATTCAAAGAAAACTGAGCTGTGAGGGAAACTACAGAAGTAGATGTGAGAGCGGGACCCCCAGTTAGCATAATGGCTATGTCACTGGACTCCCATGTAGTCAACTGCAGTTCAAGTCCTGGACCCGGTGGCTTAAACTCACGCCGGGCACATGTGTGTGCGTGCCCAAGATCCCAAGAGGAGAATGGAGGAGAAGGGATTGTGGCGTGGCCATCTCCCGTGGGGGGATGATTTCTTGCTTTCTGTTTCTCTGTCTTTCTGGCGAGCACACGTGCCATATAGCAAAAACCTCTCCAAATAAAAAAGTAGATGTGACAGCTGGCCCCGTGGCTGAGTGACTAAGGTGCCTGGATCCCAAATAGCTAACCACAGTTTAATCTCAGTCCCAGCAGCTTAAAACGCGGGCATGTGTGTGTCCAAAATTCCACCCAGATGAAGTAGAGGAAGAAAAATTGCAGCTTGACCACAGCCCACTGGGGACTGGGGTTCGTTCTCTCTTGCTCGTGCACTCTCTTGCTCTCTCTCACACACATGCTGTACCCTCTGGCAGTGAAAAAAAAGTTACCAGGGTGGTTTTGCCTGTTTCATCAGCGAGGCAATGAGGCGATGAGTGGGTGGGGGCCACGTAAAAGCATTAAGAAACTGAGTGGCACCGAGGTTGCAGTTCGTGGTTACAGTTCGCCTGCCGGGGTGAGACAAACATGCAGAGAACTGCTGAATAAAACTAAAATGCCCTGAAAAGTAAGGGACTGCTGGCAGAGCAGGACCAGAAAGGCCGTTTCGTTTTTTTCTTTTTTTTTTTTTTTTAGAATGATTTTATGTATCTACTTATTTTTTAATTTGATGAGAGGGACAGAGCAAAAGAGAGAGAGGGAAAGTGAGTAAAGCAAGCCTCCAGATCTGGGACTTGAACCGTGATAGGCCATGTGGGAGTCTAGCACCCCTAACTACCTGCCGGCCCTGAAAGGCCATTTCTTGTCCTGGTCTGCAGTCCATCCGCAGAATAAACAGATTGTGGTTGCTGTTGGTCTTCATGAGCGGGGTTGGTCTTCATCAGCGGGGTTGGTCCACGTCTGGGGTGAAAGGCCGCCGTGGCCCTGCGCTCTGTGGACACGCCCTGACTGCCCACTGTGGAGCATCTGCTATTGTAACTAGAGCAGCCAGCAGAGTGCAGGGCAGGAGGTGGGCGTGGGAACGGTGTCACCGTGTGCCAATAAAGCTTCACAAAGTGGCTGGCAGGTGGTGTGGTTAATGCACTGAACTCCCACGTGGTCAACTGTGGTTTGAGTCTCCAACCTGGTGGCTTAAAAATCACACTGGGTACATGTGTGCATGCTCAAAATCCCAGGAAGTGAAGAGATTGCTGTGTGGCCACCCCTCCTGGGGGTGATTTCTCACTTTCCCTGTCTCTGGCGAATACACATGCCCATTTTAAAGAAAGAATTGCAGAATGGCTATCCTCCAGGGTGTGATTTCTTTTTCTCTGTCTTCAGAGAGCACACATACCTATTGTTAAATAAAATTTTAAAATAATAAAATGGGGGGGGGGGCAGAGGTGGCATGGTGGTTAAGGTGCTAGATACTCCCACATGGTCAACCACAGTTCATGTCCTGGATCTGGTGGCTGGCTTTCTCACCTTCCCTTGCTCGCTCTCTCTGTCTCTCTGGTCAAATCAAAATAAATTAATGAATAAATAAAATTAAATCTTTAAGAAAATAAAATAGGGCCAGCTGGTGACATGGGGGTAGGGACACTGGACTCTCATGTGGCCGACCATAGTTTAAATCCCAGACCTGGCAACACTTTCGTTCCTCCCTCTCCCCTTGTCCCCCACCTTTTCCTTCTTCCCTCCCTCCCTCCCTCCTTTCTTCCCTCCCTGTCTCTCTGGTGAGTGCACAATGCCCTATAGCAAATAATGATGATAGATAGAATTAAATAATTGTTTAAATAAAATAAAAACATATCATCATGGGATTACTCATAATTAAGGCAGCTGCATCCCACATAGCCCATCAGGTGGTTTGAGTCCCAGACCTAGCAGCTTGAGAATCATGCGTGTACGTGCCAAAAATCCCAGGAGGTAGACACGGAGGAGCTGGGGGAGTGTAGCCTGACCGTTCCCTGGGAGGGGAGGTGCTCTCCCCCCCCCCCCCCCGGTCTCTCATGCACACACACCAATTTGTAATACAGACATTGCTGTGTCTAGATTTTGGGCACTGAGAAATCAAAGGCAGGTCTAAGAAACTTTTTTTTTAATTTTATTTATTCATTCATCTATTTTAATTTGACCACAGAAAGACACCAAGAGAGATGGAAAGCGAGACAGCAAACCACCAGGTCCGGGACTCAAACCGTGGTCGGCTATGTGGGAGTGTCCAGCATCTTAACCACCATACCACCTGCTGGTCCCAGGAACTTTTTTTTTTTAAAGAGGTTTTTGCCTTCCAAGGAACTTCTGACTGTTGTAAAAGCCATGATGAAAAGTGTTGTGGGGGGACCAGCAGTTAGCATAATGGCTATGTCGCTGGACTCCCACGTAGTCGACCGCGGTTCACGTCCCAGACCCGGTGGCTTAAAACTCAAGCTGGACACATGTGCGTGTGTGCCCAAGATCCTGAGAGGAGAATGGAGGAGAAGGGATTGCAGCGTGGCCATCCCCCCTGGGGGGTGATTTCTCGCTTTCTGTCTCTCTGTCTCTCTCTGTCTGGTGAGCAGCGCACGCGTCCTATAGCAAAAACCTCTCCACAAAAAAAGAAAAAGTGTTGTGGGAGACTGGAGCGCACCCTTAATTCCTGAAACTGAGCTTCGAATGTAGCACCCTATTGCGGGCTGAAGGCTGTGGTCCAGGTGCCTGGTTTCCATTCTGGCTCTTTGTTGTTGCCTTTTTTTTTTTTTTTTTTTTTTTTTTTTTTTTTTTTGCCGGAGAATGTGTGCACTTGCCAGGGTGGGAGGGAGAGAAAGCTAGGCCCCCAGTGGGGTGTGGTTATGCCACAATCTCTTCTCTATCTCCCCATATGTCTGGATTTGGGGCACGTAAGCACACATGTCTGGAGAGTTTTTTCAAGCCCAGACCTGGTGATACTTTCTCTGTCATGGTGGTTCAGGTGTTGGGATTTGAACCATGATCATATGGGATCCTGCTCAACTTCGAGGCTGCAGTGCCAGCCATTCTCTGTCGTCTGATTACCTATGTGACTTCAGCCACGTTTAAGACATCTGTGCCCCACTTAAGAAATCTATAAAATGGGAATGGTTACGGTGCCTACCTCACAGAATCGGCATGAAGATGAAATAAGCTGACACTCTATTTAAAGAACTGGAACAGTGCCTACGACATAAGAAGCCCAGATCAAGGGCTGGCCCATTACGATTTACACTTTTAAGCGAGTTAATAACTGCAGATAATTACTAATGTCTATTATGATGTCTAGGTATTTACTTGATCCCCAAATCATTTTTTTAATTCTATTTATTATTTTTTTAATTTGTTATAGGACAGATGTGCTCATCAGAGAGAGAGAGAGAGAGAGAGTGTGTGTGTGAAAAAGCAAGCCGCCAGGTCCAGGATTCAAACCATAGTCGGGCATGTGGGAGTCCAGCACCTTAACCAGCATGCTGCCTGCTGGCGTCGTCCCCAAATCATTTATGTGTGACTTTGGAATTCATTACATACTTTTTTACTGGATTTTCTTTGCCAATTATAAATTCTTTTTTTTTTAGAATTATGTATTTAATTGTATTTATTTTTTTAAGAATTATTTTATTTAACTTTATGTATTTATTTATTTTCATTTGTATTTATGACCAACAGGATTTAATTTTATAGTCTAAGACTATTTGGGGAAAGAGAATTCTATCTGGTAGGGAAAGACTATTGGAAGACTACGTAGCCCAGAAATTTCACATACAGGAGTTTCATGGAACTCTTGGAACTAATTTGTCTAGCTGAGCACATGAGTACATACAACGATGTTCAGGGCAGTGTTGTCTATAACAGTTCACAGGATCCAACCCGGACTTCTGTGAGTACAGGCTAGCCAAATCGTGACAGTCAGACAGTCTTTGCAATGACACAAGTTATTAAAAACCCGTGGCTGGGGTCAGCCCATAGCTTGGTGGTTAAGGGGACTAAGTCCCACATGGCAGATTGGGCAGGCAGTTCAAGTCAGACCCAGTGGCCTGAAAGACACGCCAAGGATGTGCTTACGAGCCCAGAATCCTGAAAGGAGAAATGAAGAGGAAGGGGTTAGGCATGGCCATCCCCTGTTGAGGAGGCTTTGTCATCGCTCCACTCCACACGCCCTACCCACTGAGTGCACGTGACCTCCGGCAAAACATTTCTTTAAAAAAAAAAAAAAAAAAAAAAACTATGATTGGTCCATGTGTATTGACACGAGTAATTAAAGGTCAATTATTAAGGGGGAAAAAATGAAGTCATAGAGCATTCTGCAGAGGATTATCTCATTGTTTTAAAATTATTTATTATTATTTTTAAGTTTGCTGTAGGGCATGTGTGCTCACCAAGGAGAGAAGGAAAGTGAGAAAGCAAGCCACCAGGTCTGGGATTCAAACCATATTTGACCACATGAGAGTCCACACCTTGACTACCACACTACTTGCTGTCCTCCGTTCGTTTTGAGTTTTGGGTGTTTTTTTTTAAAGAATTATTATTATTTTTATTTATTTATTTATTTTTAGTTTGACCAGAGAGAGAGAAAGTGAGAAGGCAAGCCGCCAGTTCCGGGACTCCAACCATAGTCAGTCATGTGGGAGCCCAGCGCCTTAAACACTATACCACCTGCTGGCCTCTGTTTTCTTTTGTTTTTAAGTTCAAGTGCACAGACATTGTCTCAGAGGATATGAAACAACTAAGAACGGCTGCCTCTAGTAAATGGGGCGGATATGGAGCTTTTACTTCTTTAACTCTATTAAGCTTTTATAACAAGTAAATATTGCACAAATAACAAAACTAGCTTTTAAATTTATCTGCCAAGCTCTGGTTTATTCACTTTGATGTCTATGTTGTAAAGAGTTATGATACATTACTATAAAGGAATCAAATATTTTGGAATTTAAAAATCCAACGAACATAGGGGCCGTTAGGTGTCACAGTGATTAAGGTGATGGACACCCATAGGGTCGACCGTAGCTCGAGTCCCGGACGTGGTGACTTGCTTTCTCACTTTCCCTTTCTCTCTCTTTCTGTCTCTCTCTGGTCAAATTAAATTTATTAATATTTATTTATATATATATATATATATATATATATAAATCCTATGAACATGTCTCTGTTTTTGAGAGAGAGACTTTTGCTATAAGCTGCATGCGCTCACCAGAGAGACAAGAGACAGATAGTGAAAAATCATCCCCCCAGGGGGGATGACCATGCCACAGTCCCTTCTCCTTCTTTCTTCTCTTGGGATTTTGGGCATGAATGCACATGCGCCTGGTGTGAGTTTTAAGCTGCCAGGTCCAGGACTTGAACCATGGTCAACTATGTGGGAGTCTAGCAACATAACCTTACACCATCTACTGATTCCCTGAACATGTCTCTTGTATTTTACTTCATTCTTGCAAGAAGTTACGTGCACGCACGCGTACACACACACACAAATGCGCGCACACACACACACAGACACCAACTTTCTGCCTCCTCACCACCCACCCCCCAGCCCCTCCACCTTTGCATTTTTTAGTTCGTTTTCTTCCAAACTCCAGAAAATTCTCTGACCCAGACTGAAAAGCATTGTTCATGATGCAATTTGCAGATCGCATGGAACCTCTGCTTTCCAAACAGGAGCCAGGAAAATCATCACCCTCCTGGGTTTATTATTATTCCTCTAGGAGTCTAACTTCAAGCGAAAACAGGAATTTATTCAGTTAGTGTAATAATCGTTTCAGAATGTTTCTGAAAAGAAAAACAAGGTTTTTCCAGTCATAGAACTGTATTCCCAGAATCTATAACTTAAAATGTTACTATATCCCTTAAGAATCATTTCTGTTGGGACTAGCAGTCAGCAGTTAGTCTGGGAGTCCCGCTCACATCAGGCGTGTATGCATGCGTGCCACAGATTCCGGGAGAAGGGATTGCAGTGTGGCCATCCCCTCTGGGGGTGGGGGGGTGATTTCTCATTTTCTGTCTCTCTGTCTCTGTCTTTCTGGTGAGTGCACACACTCTATAGCAAAAAAACTTCTCAGAAAAAGTAATTGCTATTGTAGGGGCCAGCAGGTGGTATGGTGGTTAAGAGCACTGGAATCCAACATGGCTGATCATGATTCGAGTCCCTGACCTGGAGGTTTGCTTTCTCTCTCTCTCACTCTGACCCTTTCTGGTCAAGTTAAAATAATGAATAAATAAAGTTAAATAAAATAATTCTTTTTTAAAAGGATAATTATTATTGTATTAGGTGATAATACAGTAATGTATTATTCATACCAAAAGGAAATATTGATCATCATTTTTTAAAAAATATTGTATAACAATTATTGTAATTATATAAATTTATTTTTATTTTTATTCCCATTTTACATAAAGTTCCCATCAAAGTTCTCTCAACAGAGAACTTTTTTAATAGTTATTTATTTTATTTTATTCATTCATTCATTTATTGTAACTTGACCAGAGAGAAACACACAGAAGTGAGAAGGCAAGCCACCAGGTCTGGGACTTGAACTGTGGTTGGCCATATGGGAGTGTCCAGCACCTTAAACACCATATTACCTGCTGGCTCCTTGAACTTTACACTTCATTAAAGAATTCCTTAATTGTATTTATTATCAACTCACTAAAGAAAGTGAGAAAGCAAGCTGCCAGATCCAGGACTCAGACCACATTGAGGCATGTGGGAGTTCAGCCCCTTAACCACCATGCCCCCTGCTGGCCCCGAACTTCACATTTTGATGGTCTGTCAAATGCTTTCTCCCCCTTGCACCTCATTTTTTTATTTATATGGGAATTTTGGACAATACAAAACAATACCAAAAGTAAAATGACTGAGGCCAGCAGGTGGCATGGTGGTTAAGGGCCCTGGACTGCCACATGGCCAACCATGGTTCAAGTCCCGGATCCCACATGGCTGACCATGGTTCGAGTCCCGGACCTGGCGGCTTGCTTTCTCACTTTCCTTTGCTCTCACTCTCTCTCTCTCTGGTCAGATTAAAAAAGAAGTAAGTAAAGTTAAATAAAATAATTATTTTTTTAAAAGCCTCCTTCTTGGAAGCACCTTTTAAAAAAAAGTAAAATAACCTAATATTTTTGAGAGAGGGATTTTGCTGTAGGGTGCTTGCGCTCACAAGAGAGACAGAGACTGAAAGGGAGAAATCACCCCCTGGGGGGCGGGGGAGATGGCCACACTGCAATCCCTTTCTCCTCCATTCTCTTAGGATTTTGGACACACACACACACATGCCCAGCATGAATTTCAAGCCGCCAGGTCCAGGACTCAAACCACGGTTGACTACATGGGAGTGCAGTGACGTAACCATTACACCATCTACCGGTCCCTGAATTACCTATCACATAGTCCCCAGCCCAAAGGCAACCCTTTGCTCTATTGGTCTTTGACTTCACCTCGTGTATTTTCACATCATCATAGGATACGTGTTAATCGTGTACCACGTGAAAACGTTGTCCCTCTTAGACTCCTACTGCAGCGCTTCCCCATGTTTACATACACAACCGCAAAACAAGCTAAGTTACGAACCGCTACTTTGTTAGTGGACATTTTATAATTCAAAATAATGCTGCATTTATCATCTTAATGCCTAAAGCTCTTTCCGTATATAGGATTGTTTCCTTCAGCTAGGTTCCCAGAAATTGAATTACTGGGTCAAAGGTTATAAGCATTTTTAAGGCTCTGGCTAAACATTGCCAAATTGCTTTTTACAAAGGCTGTACCAGCTTACACTCATCAGCAAGGCTGAAAGGCCCCATTCAGTGTCCTCTTCTCAAAACTGGGCATGTTACTAGATACTCTATGGATTTTCGTTTTGTTTTCATTTTGTTAGAGGGTACATGCGTACATATGCCTGGCATGATTTTCTTTTTTTTGTTAGAAATTTTTGCTATAGGGCAAGCGCACTCACTGGAGAGACAGATAGAAAAAGAGAAATCACCCCCCGCCCCCTCCCCCGGGGGAGAGCCACACTGCATTCCCTTCTCCATTCTCCTCTCTAGATTTTGGGCGCACACAAGCACGTGTATACACACACACACACACACACACACACACACACACACACACTTGCCTGGTGTGGATCTTAAGCTGCAGAGGCCGGGACTCAAACTGTGTTGGACTACATGGGAGTCCAGCAACATAACCATTACGCCATCTGCTGGTTCTCTCCAGCATTGTTTTCAAGCCACCAGGTCCAGACTCAAACTATCCAGTCAACCATTTCAGATCCATCTGCCCCAACTTCCCTGCCACCTGCTGGCCCTGGTACTCTCTAAATTTAGATAAGCTGGTTAGCATTAGAGCATTAGTAACATTTTTTATTTTTAAGATTTTGCTATTGGGCACATGAGCTTACAGAAGAGACAGAGAGGAAAGAAAAAATGAGAAGTCACCCCCCGAGTGGGATGGCCACGCTGCAACCCTTTCTCATCTATTCTGTTCTTGGGATTTGGGGTGTGCACACACACATACCCAGAGTAAGTTTCAAGCCATCAGGTCCAGGACTCAAGCCATAGCCATGAGGGAGTCCAGTGCCTTAACCACTGCTCCATATGCTGGCCCCTTAAGTTTTTTGTTTTTTTTTTTTGAGAGGTTTTTGCTATAGGGCGCGTGCGCTCACCAGACAGACAGAGAGAGACAGAGAGACGGAAAGCGAGAAATCACCCCCCAGGGGGAATGGCCACGCCACAATCCCTTCTCCTCCATTCTCCTCTCGGGATCTTGGGCACTCACGCACATGCGCCCGGTAAGAGTTTTAAACCACCGGGCCCGGGACGCGAACCACGGTCGACTACGTAAGAGTCCAGCGACATAGCCATTACACTAACTGCTGGTCCCAAGATTTTATTTTTATTTATTTATTTACCTTAGATATTTGCCATAGAGTGCATGCACTCACGAGAGAGAGAGAGAGAGAGAGAGAGAGAGAGAATGAGAAGTGAGAAAGCACCGTGGGAGACATGGGGGAGGTGTGTGACCATTGCTACAGTTCCCTTTTCTCCGTTCTCTTTGGGGTTTAGGGCTTGTACGCACATGTGCCCAGAGTGTTTCTCAAGCCGCTGGGTCTGGAACATGGACTGCAGAGTCAGCAGGGTGGGATCCAGTGCTGTAACTACCATGCCACCCGCTGGCCCCAATATTAGTAACTTGGTTTTTTGTTTTGTTTTTTTTTTCTTTTTTCTTTTTTTTGGAGAGGTTTTTGCTATAGGGCGCGTGCGCTCGCCAGACAGAGAGAGAGAGACAGAGAGATAGAAAGCAGGAAATCACCCCCCAGGGGGGATGGTCACGCCGCCATCCCTTGTCCTCCATTCTCCTCTCGGGATCTTGGGCACGCACGCACACGCGCCCGGCGTGAGTTTAAGCCGCCGGGTCCGGGACTCGAACCGCGGTCGACTACGTGGGAGTCCAGCGACATAGCCATTACGCTAACTGCTGGTCCCAGTAACTTGGTTTTTTTTAAGAAATTATTTAATTTGGGGATAGCAGATGACATAGCAGTTACGTCACTGGACTTCCACGTGGCCAACCTCACTGCAAGTCCTGAACCTGGTGGCTTGAAAATCTAAGCCCCTAATCAGACAACACAGTGTCTCCTATAAACACAGAATCACTTGGGATTTCACCACTTCAGTAGAACACTATTGTAGTAACTAGCAAAAAGGGAAATGATTAAAACTCTGGACTTTTTGCCCCAAGAACGTTGGACACTTATTCCACGAGTCTCGCAGCGCATAAATTGCGGCCTCAGCAAATCCTGTCCCTTCTAATTGGACAACGATGTTCCTGAGGAGCAGAAGCCTCGCCTCGCACAATTGGTTTTTGGTGATGACTCCGCTTGAAAATTGCTCAGTGGGGAACCATCGCCAATCGATTATCTTTCATTGCTAATAGCCTCGGAGACTGCTTCCACTCTTATATTTAAATGTAAATCTCGAGAACAAAGCGGGGATGCTAGAGTGGGGGGCACCGTAAAACACTGGGACAGCTTTGCAGGTTTCAGTAACTCCTAGGGCAGCCTGAAAATGGGGCAAGTGCGGAAGTCTCAGCTCCTCAGGTCAGAAAACAGATGAGAGCCTTGGAAGGGGTGCGGAAGAGAGGGCGTCCTCTGCCAGCGAGCGCTTCAAAGTCACACGTCCAAATAAAATGCAGGAAGCAGAAATGCATGTCCGGTGCCCATTAAGGGCTGCTCCTCCGGCTCACTTCTGTAACCTCATTTAATTATTGGGGAAAGATTGGATACTGTCACAAAGCAGCTTAGTTTCAAAGGAGCTGGAAATGTCTGATATGAATAATCCAGCCAAGGATGAGAGGCATGCGGTTAAATATGGCTTGTCGATTTTCAGATAGAGACTCCTAGCACCCAGCGCGCCATGTTCGCACCCATAGGACGGGATTCTGTGTAATCTAAACGGAAAACTGGCAGAAAGAGAACAAAACCTTCTGTACTATGATTTTACCCTGTGATCTTATGCCTGTGGTGGTGCCAGAGCTAGGATGAAGAGTGTACCGGCCCGTGATACTGTTAACCAGAAAGTGAATCTTAGGGACTTCAGTTCAGAAATATTTATTGAGCATATACTGTGTGCCTGGCATTATGTAAGAAAACAGAGAGAGAGAGAGAGAGAGATTTATTCCTTTTCTTTTAAGCAGTCGTATTCCTTTTATTCTTATAAAAGTAATGTGTGGTCATTTTTTAAAAAAATCAAACCTTAGAACAAGCAGGTGGTGTGGTGATTGGGGACACTGGACTCCCATATAGCTGACCGCGGTTTGAGTCCTGGAACTGGCAACTTACTTTCCCACTTTTTCTCTCTCTCTCTTGCTCACTTGCTCTGCCCCTATCTGGTGAAATTAAAAATAAATAAATAGATAGATAATCAGAACCAGCTGTTGGCGTAATGGCTATGTCGCTGGGACTCACATGTAGTCGACTGTGGTTCAAGTCTCGGCCCCAGTGGCTTAAACTCACGCCGGGCGCATGTGCGTGTGTGCCCAAGATCCCGAGAGGAGAATGGAGGAGAAGGGATTGCGGCGTGCGTGTGCCTATGATCCCAAGAGGAGAATGGATTGCGGTGTGGCATCTGGGGGTGATTTCTCGCTTTCTGTCTCTGTCTTTCTGGCGAGCACATGTGCCCTATAGCAAAAACCTCTCCAAAAAAAAAAGATAATAAAATTCTTTTAAAAAAATCAAACCTTGGGACCAGCCTCTGGCATGGTGGTTAAGGGCGCTGGACTCCCATATGGGTGACTGCGGTTCGAGTCCTGGACCTGGCAGCTTGCTTTCTCACTTTCCCTCCTTCTCTTTCTCACTCTATTTCTCTCTAGTCAAATTAAGAAATAAATAACTAAAAAAAATCAAACCTTACATATAACTTAAGAAATGATGATTAAGGTGCTGGACTCCCACATGGCTGACAGCAGTTCCAGCCCTACAGCTGGCAACCTGCAGCTCACACTGGACATGTGCACAAGTGTGCCCAAAATCCCAGGATAAAGGAGAAGGGTTTGAGAAGCGGCCATTCCCACTGGGGAGTGATTTCTCACTTTCCCTTGCTTTGTCTCTCCTGCAAGTGCACACTCCCTATGGAAAAAACCTTAAAGAAAAAAATAAGAGAGAGCGAAAGATGGAGGACCATTTAATAAATGCTGCTAGGAAAAAGTTAGATTCCCTACCTTATTGTAGTTATAAAAATAAATCCTCATTTATTAGTTAACAAAACCTAGAAAGTAGAACTAAGTTCATTATAGAAGAAAATACAGAAGTATGTATTTATGACTTCATTTAAAAGACACATTGTATGGGCTGACGGGTGGCATGGAAGTTAAGGTGCTGGGTCTCACGTGGCCGACTATGAGGTTCAAGTCCTGGACCCTGCATCTTGGAAAACACTGGGCATGTGTGCCTGTATGTCCATAATCCTTAAAGGAGAAGGATGGAGAAGGATTTGCAGGTGGCCACGGCCAGTGGGGGAACATTCTCACATTCTCTCTCCCCGCCCTTCCTTCAGTGAGCGCACACACCCAATCGCAAACTTAAAAAAAATAAGACATGTTGTGACCAAGCAGTTTCCCTAACTTCTCTCTTCTTCAGTTTCCTGTAAAATGTGGACAATTAGAAATAATAATTCTGAGGACCAGCAGTTGGTGTAATGGCTATGTCGCTGGACTCCCATGTAGTTGACCACGGTTCGTGTCCTGGACGCGGTGGCTTAAAACTCATACTGGGCACGTATGCGTGCGTGCCAAGATCCTGAGAGGAGAATGGAGGAGAAGGGATTGCGGCGTGGCCATTCCCCCTGTGGGGTGATTTCGTGCTTTCTGTCTGTCTGTCTGGCGAGTGCACGCGCCCTATACCAAAAACCTCTTCAAAAAAAGAAATAATAATTCTGGGGCCGGCAAGTGGCATCATGATTGGGGTGCTGGACTCCCACATGGCTGGCCACAGCTCAACTCCTGGACCTAGCGGTTTGCTTTCTCACTTTCTCTTTCTGAGAGCATACATGCAAATTAAATATTGGGGCCGGCAAGTGGCATGGTAGTTAAAGGTGCTGGACTCCCACATGGCCGACCACGGTTCAAGTCTCGGACCTGGTGGCTTGCTTTCTCACTTCCTCTCTCTCTCTGTCTCCGATCAAACTGGAAAATAATAATGATAATAATAATAAAGTTAAAATAAAATAATTCTTAAAGATATTAATAATAAATTCAATTAAGTATATAATTTTTTAAAAAATAATTTGCCAGAGGGTGTGTACACTCTCCAGTGAGAGACAGAGACGGGGGGGGGGGGGAACGGTGAAAAAGTTCCCTCCTATGGAGAGTGTTCACACCACAATCCCTTTTCCGTTTCTCCCTCCTTTCGGGATTTTGGGCACACACTCCCTTTTCAAGTCACTGGCTTTGCATAGTCAGCCAAATGGGACCCAGTGCCTTAGCCGCCCCCCCCACCTGCAGGCCCAACATCGCCGATTTTAAAACAGCAGGGCTGGACTGTGGACAGCAGTAAGAAGACAGTCTGCACGGCTGACCCCTCAGGAGGACACAGGCTCGCCTCTGCAGACCTCACCTAGGTCACAGGACTTGCACGTTCCCATGATCCAGGGTGGCCTGCGGCTGGGGAGGGGTCATGGTGTCAAGACTCTGTTTAAGAAGCCAGGTGGTGGCACTGGGTAATGCGACTGCCCACACAGCATGCCCTTTATCTGGGTGAGTTGAGAATACAGGTAGATTGTGGCATGAGGACCCGTTGGGGTCCTTTCTGACAGCCTTAATGTCTGTCTGACTCTCTGTATCTCTCATTCTCAGAAGAAGTAATACATACTTTTTTTTTTTTCCGAGAGGTTTTTGCTATAGGGCATGTGTGCTCGCCAGAAAGAAAGAGACATAAAGTGAGAAATCACCCCCTGGGGGAGATGGCCACACCGCAATCCATTCTCCTCTTGGGATCATAGGCACACACATACACGTGCACCCCGTGTGGGTTTAAGCCACCAGGTCCAGGACTTCGAACCGTAGCCTACTACATGGGAGTCCAGCAACGTAACCATTATGCCATCTGTTGGTCCCAAAATAATGCCTACTTTAAAATAATAAATAAAACATCAATAACAGTAATAAAAATAGGCCAACCTTAGGAACATAAAAAGAAACAAGATCCTGGGGGAAATAAGGAAGCGGTCCCCAGTATTTTTTTTTTTTTTTTTTTTTTTTTTCAATTTGACCAGAGAGAGACAGAAAAGGAAAGTGAGAAAACAAGCTGCCAATTCCAGGACTTGAACCACAGTTAGCCATGTGGAAGTCCAGTCCCTTAACCACCACACCACCTGCCAGCCTCGGTCCCCAATATTTTTGGCATCAGGGATCAGTTTCATGGAAGACAAATCCTTCACGTACTGGGATGGTGGGAATGGTTTTGGGATGATTCAACCGTATACATAATACATACATTCGTTTCTATTATTACTACAGTGTGGTATATAATTAAATAATTATACAACTCATCGTAATGCAGAAACAGTGAGAAACCTGAGTTTGTTTTCCTGCAACTAGACGGTCCTGTCTGGGGCTCTTATGAGAACCTCCTGTCTGCAGACCCGACAGGAGTGGGGCTCAGTGATGCCAGCTATGAGAAGAGGGAACGGCTGTAAATACAGATGAAGCTTTGCTGGCTGGCTGCCGCTCACCTCCTGCGGTGCGGCCCAGCCCTAGCAGCCACAGATCTGTTAGGAAGGCATCTTTAGTCCTGGATCCAAATCCCAGCACATTGGAGTAGGGATTCGGCCAACTGTGGCTATTAGTAAGATCATAGTGTTTCATCCTTCGTAAATTGTAGAGCCATAGCAATAGAACCTGAGATCCGCACAAAATAAAACTGAGTCCTTCTAGTGTTTGGCCTCCAGCATTCAGAAAAGACTCTAACTTCAGATAATAATAAAATCAAGTTATAAATATTGTCCTCCTCTTCACCACACCCAGTCCCTGCAGGAATTTAGGAAGGAGATGATGCCCAAAAACACAATTCCTGCTTGACATAAAAAATAGATTTTACTTTCCACAAAAAAAAAATGGATACATGGACATACAGAAATTCACTGTTTCTTCAGGGATGAGTATCTGGTTCATCTTCCTTAAGTATTAGGGCATTTTGGGCCCAGCAGGTGGAGTGGTGGTTGGGGTGCTGGACTCCCACACGGCCAACAGTGTTCGAGTCCCGGACCTGATGGCTTGCTTTCTCATTTCCCCCCACTTCCCTCTTTCTGCCTCTCTCTGATGACTATGGCAAGCTAAAAAAGAATAATAATAGATCAAAATAAAATGGATAATTCTTTAAAAAAAAAAAAGCATTAGGGAATTTTTACATGTATCTGTTTCTTCTTTGTTGTAATAAAGCAGATAACTTTTCTTCTCTCCCCTCCCCAGCAGATCTACTGGCCACCTGTTGCTCGTACCTCCATACCAGCCTTTTAACTTTTTACTCTGAAATCATTTTAGATGTAGAACAGAGTTGCAAAAATAGTACAGAGTTTCCAGAAAAACCTGTCATCCACCTACCCCCAGATGTTAATGTCTTAGTTAACCAAGCACAGTTATCAGAATGAGGAAAGTAGCCTTGCTGCAATCCTGGTAACTGATCTACAGACTTGTGCAATGTTTCCGGCTGACCCACCAAGTTCTTCTGGTCCAGTTCAGAATCCCAGACTCGCAGTCTTCTGTTGTCTTTCATGAACTTGACATGTTCGAGTACTGACGAGTTATTTTTGAATGCTCCTCGATTTGGGATTCTCCAATGTTTTCTCATGATTAGATTGATAATATTGGGGCCAAGCAGGTGGCATGGTGGTTAAGAGCGCTGGACTCCCACATGGCTGACCACAGTTCGAGTCTCAGACCTGGCAGCTTACTTTCTTTCCCTCTCTCACTCTGTCGTTCTCTTTCTCTCTCTCTCGTCTCTCTTCTCTCTCTCTCTCTCTCTCTCACCCCGTGTCCCTCTCTGGTCAAATTAAAGTTAATTAATTAATTAATTAAAGTTCAATAAAATAATTCTTTTAAAAAAAGATTGATAATATGCATTTCTTTCAGGAATGCTATATGTGTCTGTTCAGTGTATCAGGAGGTAACTGAAGTCAATGTGTCTCATTACTGGTGACATTAACTTTGGTCACAAGATGGAGGGGTCTATAATGTTTCTCCACTTAAAAGTTGTTACTGAACTTAACTAGGTATGGACCAGGAATCAGTTTTTCATTGTCAGAAAAGCCAATTAGCTATCCAAAAGATTTGCCAATGAGAAAGGCTTTATTACAAATGATGTCATCAGGAGATGGCCAGGTTTTCTCAAAACACTGTCCAGGAGAATGTGTTCCCAGATGGGCTTTTTTTTTTTAAAGAAATATTTAATTCTGGGGACCAGCAGATGGCGTGGTGGTTAAGGCACTGAACACTCCCACATGGTCAACCACGGTTCGAGTCCTGACCTGGTAGCTTACTTTCTCTCTTTCCTTCTGTGTGTGTGTGTGTGTGTGTGTGTGTGTGTGTGTGTTTCTTTCTGGTCAAATTAAAATTAATAAATAAATACTTTTTTAAAGAAAGAAATATTTATCCTTTTATTTTTAATTTGTTACAGGGCAAGTGCACTCACCAGAGAGAGACAGAGATAGAGAAAGTGAGAAAGCAAGCCATCAGATCAGGACTCAAACCATAGTCATCCATGTGGAAGTCCAACACTTTAACCATCATACTACCTGCTGACACCAGAGGTGGGTTTTTGTTTTGTTTTGTCTTAAGAGAGATTTTGCTATAGGGCATGTGTGCCCACCAGAGAGACAGAGAGACAGAAAGCGAGAAATCACTCCCCACGAGAGATGGCCTTGCTGCAATCCCTTCTCCTCCATTCTCCTCTCGGATTTTGGGCACGCACACGCGCGCACACACACACACACATACACACACACACACACACACACACACAGAGTGAATTTTAAGCAGCTGAGTCCAGGACTTGTACTGTAGTCAATTACGTGGGAGTCCAGAGATGGGCTTTTATAGAGAAATATATCCCACCCAAGTTTACAGCCAAGCTTGGATATGCAAATGAGGGATTAAACTTGTGCAGTTCTGATTGGTCAAATCAAGTAGCAGTCCCATTGGTGCATTATTGAAACTAGTACTGTTCTGATTGATTACTCTGCTATAGCGAGCCATCCACACTCCTTCCTGCAGTGGGGATCAACCTTAGATCATTCAGCCTTCCTGGCACATATGCCCACCAAACAAACCCAAAAAACAGCAGTCAGTATTGTATATCGCCCATCTAGGCTAGTCTAACTGGTTACAAAAGTACTCATTTTCCCTTTGTCTCTGAGAAATATCTTGTGGGAAGATTCTTTAAGACTGCAAATATCCCATTCTGATCACCTTTGCCCACTAAGAACCGTCCACCCATGATTCTTTTATGCAACAGTTGTAGCTGTTGCATTTACCACATGGTGATTTTCAAATCCAATCATTCCTTTCACATTTATTACTTAGAAGTCTTATAAAAATAAGCACTGTTCTCTCCTATTTATTTGTGTATTCAGTTATGGGCTCATCTAGTTGATTATTCTCATTACTTATATTCTGTTACAGGCTTATCTAATTGATTTTTCTCGTAACTTATTTCATTGCTCAAATTGGTCTGGATCTGCCCATCGAGAAGTCCTCCAAATTGTTTCTTGGGCTCTTTCAACCTGTCCCCATCATTTTATCAGGACTCTCTGCTATTACAAGAGGCTCCAGGCTCATCTTGTATATTCCCTGCCTCAGCCCTGGAATCAGTTCTTTCTCAAAGGAGTGCTCTGAGATCAAGGAGTTCCTTTACTGGAGAGCAGTATTTATAAATCACAATCTGGACACTAGGTCTGTCTGCTGCTACTGTGTGTCTCCAGACCCTATTTTGTGCCATCTCTCCTCTTTCCATTCCTTCCCTAGTCCCTCCATTTTGAAGCACTCAACTGTGCTGTTGAGGCGCAAAGCAGCTGTAGACTCACAGACAGATGAATATAGCCATGTGCCCATAAAGCTTCACTTACAAACACAGGCAGTGGGCTGGATTTCTTGAACCACAGATTGTCAAGCCCTACCCTAGTGGGTAGCTTTCATAAGCCCTGTTCCATGCCCACAGCATAATAAATATTCAGTAAATATGTTTTGAACAAATAAATGAATGAACCTTATCTGTTAAAACAAACGTCATGGGTCCAGCAGGTGGCATGGTGGTTAAGGCAGCCGGACTCCCACATGGCTGACCATGGTTTGAGTCCCAGACATGGCAGTTTGCAGTTTGCTTCTCTCTCTCTCTCTCTCTCTCTCTCTCTCTCTCTGGTCAACTTCAAAAAAATAAAATAATGACAATGAATAAAATGAAATAAGATAATTAAGATAATTATTTTTTAAAAAACCCATTATGGATATTAATGCGGTAGATAGCCATGCAGACTGGGTGAAATTACATAGTAAGTTTTCTTTTCTGTTTAAAGAATTATTTTATATATTCATTCGTTCATTTGTTTTTTAATTTGACCAGAGAGAGATACAGAGAAAGACAGAGAGAAAGTGAAAAAGCAAGCCACCAGGTCTGGACTCAAACCATGGTCGGCCATGGGGAGTGTCTAGTGTCTTAACCACCATGCCACCTGCTGATCCCAGCAAGTTTTCTTTTTATGACGTGTTTTCTGATGTCCACTCAGTGTCTAGACTTCTCTTATTTCATTTGAGGGGGGACTGTGGATATGGAAACCCCTTTTAGATTCAGAACAGTGCCTCTCACCAGTTCTTCGCCTCACCTGAAGATGTCACTGTGGACGGGGCCGTGGCTTCCACTGGCTGTTGGTAAAAGAGCTGTGCATTAGGACTGGGAGGGAGAAAGTGACCCAGTGTAGAAACAAATCTCCCACTTCCTCCGGTGCTGGCAGACAATGTGACAAGGTGCTGATGTGTCGCACCTGGCTTCACTGGCCATTCACTAGTACACCTGAAATTTAGAACCCTGGGAAGCAGTGTTCTTCTGCACCAGACCTTCACAAATCAGGCCAAAATGGATGATCACATCACGTCGAGACTGACTCACTATGGTGGGTCTAGCACCACCCCTGGTCTCTAGGACGGGCTTAAGAGCAATGTCCCATCAGGTTCCTGCTCTCTATAAGTAGACAGGCAAGACACACAGAAAACAATGATCGAAAGTAATGCAGATGCTCCAGGCCGCGTATTGGTCCCATAACTGACACGTGACTGCATATAATGATTAATTTGCGGGGGCCAGCTGGTTGGACAGTGGCTAAGGCAGCTGAATCCCACATGGCCAACTACAGTTCAAGTCCCAGATCCATTGGCTTAAAACTCAAGCCAGGTGCATTTGTGTGCCCAAGATCCCAGGAGGAGAATGGAGAAGGGATTGCAGCATGGCCTTCCACCTGAGGGGCGATTTCTCACTTTCCCTCTCACTGACTCCCTATTTAGCAAGCACACGCACCCTATGGCAAAAACCTTAAAAAAAAAAAAAAAAGTAATGCAAGATGCGGTGGGTCATGTGGTATCCCCATAATTAAGTGACACATGACTGCATATAATTAATTTATGGGACCAGCTGGTGGCGCAGTGGTTAAGGCAGCTGGATCCCACATGACTGATTCATTCATGGTTCGGGTCCCAGACCCAGTGGCTTGAAAACCACACCAGGCATATATGAATGCATACCCAAAATCCTGAGAGAAGAACGGGTTGCACTGTGGCCATCCCTCCTGGGGGTGGTAATGTCTCACTTTCTCTCTCTCTGTCTGGTGAATACATGTACCCTACTACAGCAGAAACTTCATAATTAGTTTGTTACTCATACTGATACCAAGGGCTTATCAACAGAATATCCAGATGTGTGCAATAATAATTGAATTCTCTCATCTTTGATGTTTTCCTGACTTTCAATCATAGTTAACCACAGCTTCTCACATTTTGCTTTAGCTTTTTATTTATCTATCTATCTATCTTTAGAGGTTTTTGCCTTAGGGCGCATGCGCTCACTGGAGAGAGAGGGAGCGTGAGAGGGAAAGTGAGCAATCACCCCCAGGGGGATGGCCACGCTGCAATCCCTTCTCATTCTTCTCCTGGGATCTTGGGCACACGCACACGCACCTGGCGTGAGTTTAAGCCACCAGGTTGAGGACGCAAACTGCAGGCAGCCATGTGGGAGTCCTGCGACGTAACCACTATGCCATCTGCTGGCCCCACTTCTGTTATTATGAATGTACACTTGTCAGAGAGGTAGGCTTAAATATTTTAAGGTTGCTTTGAGACCTTTGGCACCTTATGCATGCCCCAGCGTACACTACGTGGCATACGGTCTGTTCTGCTTGCCCTGTGAGTGCAAGAGTTTCAGTCCCTGACTAACCCTAAACATTTTAAGGAGATGAAAATGGCAGATGACAACACCTGTCGCTGTTAGCGTTTGCCAGAGATGTCACACTTTCGCTTCTGCATGAAGCTGTCGAGTCGAAGTTCTGAACTGAACATTTGCAGCTAGAAGAGCTCTGTATTGTATATAGATATTCTAGATACATAATGCTTCATAAGCACTTCCTAAGAAGCAGTTTCAGTTCCCTTGTAACTGGAGGCAAAAGTAAAGAGGATGAGCCAGCGGGTGACAGCAGTAATGCAATGCCCTGATGCCAAACCCACATGAGAAGGTCCTGGGTTCGCTTCCTGAGGTCTCCTGTACACACTGGCTGCACACACACATGTACCCCTGATTCTGGCCGGCTAAAACTGGGGGTAGAGTGCAATGTGAGGACCCTGTTGAGGGGGTCTCTTTCTCTCTGTCTCTCTTCCTCGTGGAAGAAATAAATAAACTTAAAAAAAAGCTTATGGATTACTGCAATTAAAATATAAGTTTATTAGGGGGCCAGCAGGTGGTGTGGTGGTTGGAGACACTGGACTCCTACATGGCCAATTGTGGTTTGAGTCCCAGACCTGGCAGCTTGCTTTCTCACTTTGCTTCTCTCTCTCACTCTTTCCCTCTCTGATCAAATTAAAAATAAATAAATAGGGTCCAGCAGGTGGCATGGTGGTTAAGGCGCTGGACATTCCCACATGACTGACCACAGTGCAAGTCCCAGACTTGGTGGCTTGCTTTCTTACTTTTTCTCTCTCTCTATCTCTGCATCTCTCTCTGGTCAAATTAAAATAAATGAATAAATAAATAAAAATTTTAAAATAAATGAATAAAGTTAAATAAAGCAATTCTTAAAAAAAAAAAAAAAAAAAAAAAAAAAAAAAAACACAAGTTTATTGGGACCAGCAGATGGCGTGATGGTTACATCGCTGACTCCCACATAGTTGACCACGGTTATGAGTCCTAGACCCAGCGGTTTAAAATTCACGCTGAGAGGCCAGCAGGTGGTGTATGGTGGTTAAAGGCACAGGACTCCCACATGGCCTACCATGGTTCAACCATGGTGCCTTGCTTTCTTGCTTTCCCTTTCTCTCTCTCTCTCTCTCTGGTCAAATTAAAGAAATAACAATAGTAAGTGGAATTAAATAAATAATTATTTTTTAAAAATAAGAAAATTCATGCCAGCCACGTGTGCATGTGTGCCCAAAATCCCAAGAAGAGAATGGAGAAGGAGGGATTGCAGCATGATCATCCTCCCTGGGGGGTGATTTCTCACTTTTTGTCTTGCTGTCTCTATCTCTGGCAAGTACATGTGCCCTAGAGCAAAAATCTCTCTTAGAAAAAGTTTATTTTGTTACAGTTTTTTTTTAAGATCCATGCATAGTTTTTCTTTTTTTTTTTTTTTTTTTCTTTTAAACAGATTTTTACTATAGGTTGCGGACGCTTGCTGGAGAGACGAGAGTCCAGCACCTTAACCACCACACCACCTGCAGACCCCACAAATCACTTTTCAAAAACACAAGGAGGAAGTATTCTAGCTCACTTGCTACATTTCTAACCTTCTTAAAGCTGCCCTGGTACTAAACAAATAAAGAAGCAGCACATTTTACATTGTTGCGGATGGTCTCTGCCGTGATTTCAGGTTCTTGGTGTCTCCCACAATTGATCTGCACACATCAATAGCAAAAGGAAAGGTAGTTTATGAAGTAAAAGAGGCGGGAGTGGGTCTGAGTGGGAGTGGGAGGGGGTGGGAGAGGAAGGGGTAGGAGGGGTTGGACAGGGCAGGAGGGAGAGGCAGGCAGGCAGGCAGGCAGCAGGCTGGCTCAAGGGCCCCCAGCAGTTCCATTCTGTGCATTTTATCATTTTTAATTTTGGTCGCAGCGGTGGATCATTGGTCGGGTCCACTGATTGCTCTCATCTCATTGGCTCTACCAAACGTGGCTGGGCCCACTGATTCATCTCATTTGGATCATTGGCCGGGTCCACTGGTTGCTCTCATCTCATTGGCTCTATCAAATGTGGCCTAATCAGCTAGACACCCGCTCTCCCCACTGGAAATCTGTCTGCTTACCTTGGGCGGGGAGTTTTCTGCCCTGATGGGTTTTTTCTCTCCAGCCACATAGGCAGACGCTCCAGCCCCATTCCTCATTTCCATTTTCCAGCTTTCTCCTGCCTCCACGTTGACTTTCATTTTAAATTGAGATTTAAAAAAAAAAAAAAAAAAAAAAAAAAAAAAAAAAAAAAAAAAAAAAAGGTCCGAAGATCTTACGTGTTTTCTTATTTTTTTAAATACTGATTTTATAAGGAAGGTCAGAGGCCTTTTTTCAGAGGAGAGATTATTTTTTAACTCAGGTCTCTTATCCTGGCATCCTAAAAAAAAATGAAATATTTGCAAGCCTATCATTTTTTTCTAATTCCATCATTGACCTGTTTTAAAGTCTTATCGGCCCAGGAGGAGGAGGGAGAAAGACCGCGGAACCAAGCCTCAGTCAGTAAATAATGGAGTTTGGTCAGTGTCCCACAAGGCTCCTCTTCAGAAGAGCCTGAAGAGCCTGGCCATTGACAATTTAAATCTTCAACGCTTTATCTCTTTGTTTGAACCCTGGAATGCCATTGATACCTTCTTTGTATTTATAATTGTTTTAATTAGCCGCCCAGCAGGGGCCTCCATCCCAGCTGGGATTACGGGCATCCCGCGAGACAGGACAGCCCAGTTAAAATAAAGCACAGACTTTATGGCTCGCTTCATTTCTTTTATCTGTGTCATTTTTCCCCCTCTTCTTTCCCCTCATTTTCACCCTCTCTTTTTCTTTTTTTTCCCTCCTCCTTGTTCTTTGGGGAGAGCAGGGGCAAAAAGCTTTGACGCTTCAAATGGCTGCGCTTTTGAAGAATCAAAGCATGGGGAAAGCTCAACTGTAGACCGGCGTCCATACCTCGGGGAGAGCGCAGACGCTTGCCCACTGCTCCTGAGAGCGCTTCATAAACCTCAGAGCGACTGCGGTCTTGTCTTCACTTTGGTGGGTGGAGGCAGGGGACAGTTTGCCAAAAAACAAAAAAAGATTTCTCAGTTGCTCCGTGATATTTGTCCTTACCACATCCTTCTTTGGTGGAGGGAAATCTGGAAGCCCAATTACGATGCGGATCTGATACCACGTCCGTTTGTGGGAGCGGAGTGGCCCTGGGATGTTTGGGCTTTGGGAAATCCTTGCCGAGTGTGTGCATGGTTAAAGCTGTTTCCCCCCTTGCTTTGAACTGGGTGTTGTTACTGGTCTGATCACAACAGAACTACCTGACCCGGAGCATTTCGTGAGAATGTAGAGACATGCAGGGCTTGTTGCTGGCTTCAAAGAATAGCCGTGGGGCTAGCAGGTGATGTGGTAGTAAAGAGTTGGACTTCCACATGGGCGACCACAGTTTGAGTCCTGAACCCAGCAGTTTGAAAATCGTGCCATACACATGTGTGTGCAGGCCCAAAATCCTCCGAGGAGAAGGGATTGTGGTGTGGCCATTCTCCCAGGGGATAATTTCTCATTTTCCTTCTCTCTGGCATGTGCCCTGTGGCAAAAATCTAAATAAATAAACAGGGTGTCCATTTTTTGTCAGTCTGTCTGAATTTAAATGGGGTGGTCAGAAATGAAAGTCAACAATTCTAAAAGTGATCCTGCGCTATGCCGTCACTAATCCTAAACTTAACTTTTTGTCCTAAACGTATTTACATTTAAGAAGAAATGATAGCTCTAGCACCAGCAAATGTTATGTCGCTGGACTCCATGAGGCCGACTACAGTTAGAGTTCTGGACCCGGCAGCTTAAAACTCAGGCTGAGCACGTGTGCATGTGTGCCCAAAATCCGGAGGGGAGATTGGAGAAGGGATTGCAGTGTGGCCATCCCCCCTGGTGGGTGAATTCTCTCTTCCTGTCTGTCTCTCTGTCTCTGACAAGCACATACACCCTATAGGAAAAAGCTCTCTCACAAAAAAAAAGAAAGAAAAAAAGAAAGAAATGATAGCTCAATTCACCAGATATAGGAAAAGCTTTGAACTAATGTCCATATTTCAATACATGTCAGATATTGTTGAGCCTTTTTCTTCTGTTTTAAATTTAACTTTATTTATTGAGCCTCTTTTTTTAAGAATAATTTTTTCTTTCTTTCTTTCTTTCTTTCTTTCTTTCTTTCTTTCTTTCTTTCTTTCGTTATTTAAACTTGACTGGAGAGGGACAGAGTGAGAGAGAGAGATAGAGGGCAAAAGTGAGAAAGCAAGCTGCCGGGTTCGGGACTTGAACCGTGGTCGGCCATGTGGGAGATGAGCTCCTTAAACCACCATGCCACCTGCCGGCCCAAGCCTCTTTTTACAGTTGACATTGCAATAACTGTGTATTTGTGAGATACAATATTATTTTTAATCACAAGAATAGAGTGTGAAAAAAACGATTTTTAGTCTGGAAATTTCCAATAATATTATAGGTTTAATCTATCCCCCACCAAACCACCTGACTGATGGGGAAGAGGAGTATTAATTTGAGTTTGAATACAAATCTTCAGCATCTGGGGCCTATAAAACCTAGTATGTTTATAATTGAAATGTTCTGTTATTACCTGGATTATTTCTGGCGTTCTCACCTATCAGAGACCCAGGCATTCACTTGCTTTGTTAAGGAGCCATACATCAAAGAGACAGCGAATAAAGACCAGAGCCGTCTGTGAGTATGTTATAAAGCTTTGAAAGTCAGTGACAAGATTTAGCAGAGGCAGTAACCAGCCCTCAAGTGGAGAAACTCTCCCAGGAGCCTAGCACCCTCCACTAAACACTAAAGGCTGAGACAGCGAAGCCTGTACTTGCGAAGACTTCGCTTCAACATCAACGCGTTCACGAAGATGATACAGCTCGGTGGCCGCTGCCCAGCATCGTCAATGCGCTCAACGCCTCTGAATGCAGATACCTTAAGATAGTTATTTTGGGGCCAGTAGGTGGTGTAGTTAAGGTGCTGGACTCCCACGTGGCCAATTCGGTTCAAATCCTAGACCCAGCAACCTAAAAGTCATACCAGGCATGTGTACATGTGTGCCCAAAAACTCCCACGGGGAGAATGGAGAAGTGATTGCAGCATGGCCATCCCCCGGGGGAGGAGGGGGTGTTTCTCACTTTCCTGTTCACTGTCTCTTTTTCTCTCCCTGACAAGCACTTGTGCCCTATGGCAAAAGTCTATTTTTTAAAAAAAAATAGGTTGATTTGATTTGCTATGTGAGCTTCCCCTCAATAAAAAATAATGAAAAACTGTGTTTTTAGTTTTTGCTGTAGGGCCCATGTGCTTGCCGAGAGAGAGAGAGAGAGAGAGAGAGAGAGAGAGAGAGAGAGAGAGAGAGAAAAGTGAGAAATCACTCCCTCCCTGCCAGGGAGATGGCCATGCTGCAATTCCTTCTCCTCCATTCTCTTCTCAGGATTTTGGGCACATACGTACACACACACACACACACACACACACACACACACACGCCTGGTGTGATTTTCAAGCCACTGGGCCCAGGACTCAAACCATGGGGTCAGCTATACAGGAAACAGCTCCACGCCACCTGGTGGCTCCTAGGCATTTTTTTTAACATGACATAGATCAGCAAGCAAATATAATATGCAATATTAAGAGAAATGAATTGTAAAGGAAAAAACTATGCTTTGTAGAAGGAAGTTTAGTAATATAAAACAATTATTTGGGGCTGGCAATTGGTGTGGTGGTTAAGAGCGCTGAACGACTCCCACATGGCTGACCACGGTTCAAGTCCCGAATCTGGCGGCTTGCTTCTCTCTCTCTCTCTCTCTCTCTCTCTCTCTCCCCCCTCTATCCCTCTCTGGTCGAATTAAAATAAATAAATTAAGTTAAATAAATTTAAAAAACAATTAACCAGCATTTTATTGTTTTAAGAATTTTTTAATTACTTTTTTAAAAGAATTGTTTTATTTTTATTTATTTACTTATTTTATTTGACCAGAGAGGGACAGAGTGAGAGAGAGACAGAGAGAGAAAGTGAGAAAGCAAGCCACCAGGTCCAGGGACATGAACCACAGTCTGCCATGTGGGAGTCCAGCGCCTTTAACCACCACGCCACCTGCCAGCCCCTTAAAAATTATTTCTCAATTTGCTATAGGACATGCATGCCCCAGAAAGACAGAGAGGGAAAGTGAGAAAGCAAGCCACCAGGTCTGAGTTTCAAAAAGCAGTCGGCCATGTGGGAGTCCAGTGCCTTAATCACCACACCACCTGCTGGCCCCAGTCCAGCAATTTAAAAGAGGAGACATGGCCAGCAGGTGGCCTGGAGGTTAAGGCAGTTAGATCCTGACTGTGCTGTTCAAGTCCTGAAACAGGAGGCTTGAAAATCACACCAAACACGTGTGCGTGCGTGCCCAAAATCCCAAGAGAAAAATAGTGACGGAATTGTGGCATGGCTATTTCCCCTGGAGGTGATTTCTCACCACGCCCCCACCCTGTCTCTGCCTCTCTTGCAAATTCAAAACAAAAACAAAACAAAACCCCCCTGCACTAGATCATATTGACTGTTTTCTAGTTTTCCTTTCCAACTGTTGGTGAGACACTTGCAATTCCTGACTGATGCACTGGGTACAGGGCAGCCATTCTTGCGGGGACAACGGTTACTCACAAATGCGTGGACAGGTCGGTGAATCCTCAGATTGCCTCCTTCTTGCATAAATACTATTGTTATTTATGAATTTACAACCCTAGAAAAATTCATAAAGACCTTCCCTTCCCTCAGCTGAACTCCTCTGTCCCTAAAATATCCCTCTCCACTTCCTCTGCCCTAACTCCAAGAAGTAAAAACACTTTTTACCTGTTACAAATGATTAACTAAAGTAATCTCCAGTTTTTACGACCTCCAACTTTATTCGCAAATGAGTATTTCTTCCCAGCCCTATAAAGTATTACTTTCTACTTGATGTAATTAAAATCCCAATCTTCTATTCGAGAATGGCTCTACCAGTAAGATATTAATTGTCTCAAATCTCGTTAATGGAACATACAGATCTAAGAGACATTTATAATCACTGTCCCCCTGGAAATATGACACTGGAGATGGATCGTTCACTTTCACTGTCTTAGGACTTAATGGAGGATAAAGTTTTTAATTTACTTGTTGGGAGCTTAATATCTCAGAGAAAATACATCTTATAGTTTTAACAGACAGAAGCCTTTTGTTGTTGTTGTTCTAGACAGAAGCCTTTTATTCTTTCTTTTTTAAAATTTTAGCGAAGTTTAACAACTTTTTCTGTATTTTCTTTTTTTAATTTCATTTTATTTACTCATTCATTTATTTCAATTTGACCAGATACATACACACACACACACACACACACACACACAGAGAGAGAGAGAGAGGGAGAGAGAGAGAGAGAGAGAAGAAAAGTGAGAAAGTAAGCCACCAAGTCTGGGACTTGAACCATGGTCTGCTATGTGGGAGTGTCCAGCGCTTTAACTACCACACCACCTGCTGGTCCCTTTTCTGTGTTTTCTTATGGGAATCTATTTATCATTGTATTAATTTTAAATAATATTATTTTTCCACCTTAGAGTACTAAATATAAATGCAGCACAAAGAAATCTTGGAAAATAGAGAAAAATCCCAAAGAAGCAAAACAAATCATTATGAATACCAACACCGAGGAGAGCCGGAGAGACACTGGGGGTTGTCTGTTGCACCATCGTTATGGTGAAAACTAAGAGCAGCCACTGGGAATTGAACCTGGAATATCTGAGCCAAACCAATTCAGTCATTTGCTTCCTTAAGTGAATTCATGCCATTATAAAGGCCTCATTCCCTAACAAGATTTAAAGTCTGAGTAAAATTCTAAACCAATCATTCTTAGTTCGGTTGGGCCAGATGCTTTTTGGTTTTTTTAGAATTATTTATTTAATTTTACTTATTATTGGGTCATCAGAAAAGTCATGATGTATTTTTTTCTATGAAAAATATGTCATGACTTTTCCAACAAACTAATATTATTATTATTTTTTTAAATTTTGCTATAGGGTATGTGTACTCACTCACCAGAGAGAGACAGAGGGGGGAAAGTTAAAAAAAAACTGCCAGGTCCAGGACTCGAACCGCAGTCAGCCATGTGGAAATCCAGTGCCTTAATCACCACTCCACATGCTGGCCCTTTGCTAGGATACTTTTTTTTTTTTTTTTTTTTTTTTGGAGAGGTTTTTGCTATAGGGTGCATGCACTCACCAGAGACAGAAAGAGCGAGAAATCACCCCCCAGGGGGGATGGCCATGCCGCAGTTTCTTCTCCTCCATTCTCCTCTCAGAATCTTGGGCACGCATGCACACGCACCCGGTGTGAGTTTTAAGCCACCGGGTCCGGGACGCGAACCGTGGTCGACTACGTGGGAGTCCAGCGACATAACCATTATGCTAACTGCTGGTCCCTGGGCTAGGATACTTTTTTTTTTTTTTTTGGAGAGGTTTTTTTTTTTTTTTCGCTATAGGGCGCGTGCGCTCGCCAGACAGACAGAGAGAGACAGAGAGATAGAAAGCGAGAAATCACCCCCCAGGGGGGATGGTCACGCCGCAATCCCTTCTCCTCCATTCTCCTCTCGGGATCTTGGGCACGCACGCACACGCGCCCAGCGTGAGTTGTAAGCCACCGGGTCCGAGACGCGAACCGCGGTCAACTACGTGGGAGTCCAGCGACATAGCCATTACGCTAACTGCTGGTTCCCGGATACTTTTGATAATTCTGTGCTCTTTTCTGTGTTTGGAATTTTTGTTGTTTTCTCTTTGTGCATGTGGGTGATTGATTTATGTAAAAGAGGTAGTCCAGTCACATGATTCGTATCCAAAAGGTACAAAGGACTATGCAAAACATATTTTCCTTCCCTTATTTCCAGTCTCCCAACTCCCACTCCAGAGGCAGCCACCATTTCTAGTTTTTCTTCTTCTTCTTTTTTTTTTTTAGTATTTGCTATAGGGCACGTGTGCTTGCCAGAGGGAGTTGGGGAGTGGGAAAATCACCCTACAGGGAGCATGGCCACACCACAGTCTCTCCTCTTCCATTCTTCTCTTGGAATTTTGGGTACACACATGCACACGTGCACATACACACATGCCTGGCATATTTTTCAGACCAATGGATCTGGGACTCAAATGGCAGAATCAGCCATGTGGGATCCAGTGCTTTCACCACCACACCACTTACTGACCTGTTGGTTTCTTAAGTTTCTTTTTTTTTTGGAGAGGTTTTTTTGCTATAGGGTGTGTGCGCTCGCCAGACAGACAGAGAGAGACATAGAGAGAGAAAGCAAGAAATCACCCCCCAGGGGGGATGGCCATGCCACAATTCCTTCTCCTCCATTCTCCTCTCGGGATCTTGGGCACGCATGCACACGTGCCTGGCGTGAGTTTTAAACCACTGGGTCCGGGACGCGAACTGCAGTCGACTACATGGGAGTCCAGCGACATGGCCATTACGCTAACTGCTGGTTCCCGGTTTCTTAAGTTTCTTACATATTTCTTCCATGAAAAAGAGAGAGAAGGGGCTGGCAGGTAGTGTGGCCGACTGCGGTCCAAGTCCTGGGCCCTCTTTCTCTCTATCCCCTCTCTCTGGTAAAATTTTAATTAATTAATTACGTAGGTAAGTAAATTAAAGAAAATATTTTTTTTTAAATAAAAGAAGAAAGAAGACACCAAAAACAGGGCCATCAGTCGCCTCCAGTCTTGGTCTCGCTCCCAGGCGCATGCCCACACCCAGCATGTGCAGGGAGCCATCAGGATGTGAATCCAGGACTTTGGTGGAGCCAGCATTGCAGAGCACTGTGCTACCACTGCGCCACCTGCTGGCACTTCAGCAAATACTCCAACACTGTCTGTTGTTACAGATGAAGCATATTGAACTCACTGGTCTGTATTTACATTGTTTGCCGTGTATGTAACTGGGAGACTGAGCCATACCATTAATATAGGGCAGCTGGGCCCAGCAGCTAGTGTAGTGGTTAGGGTGAAAGGACTTCCACATGGCTGGCCACAATTTGAGTCCCTGACCAGGTGGCTTGAAAAATCACACCAGGCATATGTGTATATGTGTGTGCATGCCCAAAATCCCAGGAGGTGAATGGAGAAGAAGCGATTGTGGCATGGCCATCTTCCCTGGGGGTGACTTTTCACTATCCCTCTCACCCTCTCTGTCTCTCTCTGGTGAGCTCACACATCCTATGGCAAAAAACCTTTAAAAAAAAAAGATTGATATAGTTATTTATGCTGCAACCACATTTTAAAAATAACTACACGGTGTTTTAATATATGGCTGTATTTAACATTTCCTTGTTTAAGTTTATTTCTACCTTCCATGACTGAGAGAGAGAGACGTATCACCTTCCAAAGAGTCTTGATGCCATGATCCACTCCTGGCCCTGCCTTCAGCCAGCCCCAGACATGGGCATGCACGTGCCCAGCACATTCAGGGAGGTCTCTGGACTTGAACCAGGAGCCTTCCCGTGTGGGATTGCCTCATGAACCTCACCTTTTACGACGACACCATCTGGCTCCTGCTTAATGTTTGTAATCACTGACCTTCTGGTTGCTATTTACGTAGTTCTACTCTTTTTTTATTTTTTTTCAAACATGATTATAATGCTGCAGTGACTTCGTAAATACAGAAAAGTATCTTGTAGAAACCTTCCAAGTTACACTCGTATCACCTGAATTAGGAGGCCCCTTTGCATCCTGTGTTAGATTAAGGAAGCTACGCTAGGAACCAGCAGATGGCGTAATGGCTACATCGCTGGACTCCCACATAATCGACTGCAGTTCGAGTCCTGGCCCTGGCAGCTTAAAACTCATACCAGGTGCACGTGTGCCCAAGATTCCAAGAGGAGAATGGAGAAGGGATTATAGCATGGTCATCCCCCTGGGGGGGTGATTTCTCGTTTTCTGTCTCTTTACCTCTCCAGCGAGTGCACATGCCCTGTAGCAAAAATCTCTCTTAAAAAAAAAAAAAAAGAAAGAAAAAGAAAGAATAGAAAACTACTCTAGGGGCCATAGGTGGTATGGGGTTAAGGTGCTAGACTCCCACGTGGCCATCTGTGGTTCAAGTCCCAGACCTGGTGGCTTGCTTTTTCACTTTCTCTCTCTCTCTCTGGTGAGTATGCATGCCTTATAGCAAATTGAAAAAATAATGATAATAATGATAAATAAAATTAAATAACTATTTTTTTTTTCTAAAAAGCTACTTTAGAATGTTAAAAGAAATTATTTTAAACTAATTTTTGCGAAGGCCTAGTACTAAGGTAAGTCGGGGCTAGCCAGTGGGTAGGGCAGCTAGATTCTCATAGCTGACTACACAATTAGAATCTTAGACCTGGCAGCATGAAAGACATACCGGGCATGTGTGCGTGTGTGCCCAAAGTCCTAAGATGAGAATGGAGGAAAAGGGATTGTGGCATGGGCATCTCCCCAGGGGGTGCTTTCTCACTTTCTCTCTGTCTGTCTCTGTCTTTCCGGCAAGCACATGTGCCCTATAGCAAATTAAAAAAAAAAAAAAGTCAGACATATGTTTATTTTTCAAGACTATGGAATTAAAGGAAAAGCTCTTATTGTTGATACATTGGTGGTTAAGTCTCCTTCAGCAGTGACAGAAACCCAGCTTAAAACAGGGCTTCAGCGGGGCCAGCAGGTGGCACAGTGATTAAGGCACTGGACTCCCGTGTGGTCGACTGCCATTCGAGTCCTGGACACAGCCACTTGACGCTCACACAGGGCGCATGTGCACGTGTACCGAAACTCCCAAGAGGAGAATGAAGGAGGAGGGATTGCAGCATGGCCTTCCCCACAGGGAGCGATTTCTCACTTTCCCTCTCTCTCTGGTAAGCACATGTACCCTATGGTAAAAATCTTTTTAAAATCCTTTTTTTTTTTTTTTTTTTCTAAATGGCCTGGGATGGGTCATGTGTCCGACTGGGGAGATTCCGACCCGGGAGAGTGCCCCTCTGTCCCTCCGTTCCTGTCTCCTGTGTGGCTGACGAGGATGCAGTGTCTGTGGCAGCGAGCCTAAAGGTGGGAAGCCCGCACAGGGAGGGCAGGACAGGAGGGCGGGAAGACCCCTGCCTGTGGTGGCTTTGTGGAGTCACCAGACCCATGGGGCCGCCTACCTCCCAGACATCCTGTCTCATGAGATCACTGTATGTCCCGAGTACTGAGCCTCCGCTACTTGCAACTGAAAGATCCCAATGACCACAGCATCCCGGTGGGATGGGCTTCCTTATTCCCATCTGTCAGATGAGGAAGCTGAGGCACAGAGCGACTAAGATCCTCAGAGGGGCATCAGCAGGTGGCGTGGTGGTTAAAGGAACTGGACTCCCACATGGCCGACCATACTTCTAGCCCCAGACCTGGCAGCTTGCTTTCTCATTTTCCCTCCCTCTCTCTCATTCTGTCCCTCTCTGGTCAAATTTAAATAAATACATAAAGTTAAATAATTCTTCAGAGAAAAAAAAAAGACTCTCAGAGGCCTGGGTCAGGTCAGGATTCAGGTTTGAACTTGGGCCTTTGACTCCTGTCTCTATTCCCCTTGCTTTAAGTTCACCTCTCTGCAGAGCTGACAGCTTCCCAGGGCTTCTGACATGTTGAGGGCTCCGATCTTCCCAGCCACTCCAGAAGGTAGGCAGGAGTTATCAGCAGTTATTTCTTACAGAGGAGGAAGCTGTTGTCCCAGACGGTTCAAATCCTTGGATTTTTCCAGGAGCATAACCATACTGAGCTCTCGCCCGGCTCTGCTCTGCACAAGGCGCTCAGTGAGTCCGTCTGCACCGTCCTCAGGCTGCCGTGATAAAACGCGAGAGTCACGAAGAGCAGAAATGCATTTCTCACCGTTCCGGACACTGGGAGTCTGAGGTCGAGGTGCCAACAAGCCGGCATCCGATGGAGCTCTCTCCATGAGTTGCAGGTGGCCACCTTCTCACTTTGTCTTCACAGGACAGAGAGAAACGTCTGGGTCCCTTTCTCTCCTCCCAAGGGCGCCAGTGCTCCCTGGGCAGCGCCTGGCCCTCGTGACCTCGTTTAACTTAGCACCTCACCGGCCCGTCGCCAGACACAGCGCTGCCGCTGAGGCCTGCGGCATCTGGGTTTTGGGAGGACGCAGACTTGACAGAGCCCCTCAGTCGGAGCGTGACCTTGAAGCATTATGAACTGTGTATGCCTCGGAGTGCAGCAGCTGGTTCAACCAGAGAAGCAGGACCCCACCATGCTGGGGCCAGAGAATCTCTGCGAGGCTGTGTCTCCACATCTGATGCTGGGGCTTGAACCTGCAGGGGCCAGTGGGAAGGGAAAGTCAATAAAACAGAAGAGACCAAAGACAGGCCTGCACCCACACGCACAAATGAGAACCCCCCCCCATGATGCCTCGAAACCCGCGTCAGCTCTTACTGCCTCTGACCAGGGTGACGAGAGTGTCCAACAGAAAGAAATGGAGCCCTTCCTCACAGAGCCGAACACACACACCTGGCCCAGGGCTCAGAGAGGCTCCTGCCCTGACCAGAAATACACAGAGGAAAACCTGGGAAATGCCGTGCAGCCCGGACAGATGGAGGCAGGAGGAAGCCATGACACCGTTCCTCCCACGAGACCCTGCTGGGGCAAGGCCGGGTCTGCTCTGCCTCTGTCCCCGTCAGTGCACAAGGTCGGCATGGGACACGCCTCACCTGCACAGGGTAACGCTGTTCGAGGCGGGCGCTCGGGCTGGCAAGTCGGAAGGTCCTCCAGCTGTCAGCGGGAGCCCGTGACAGAGCAAGTACCCAGGGCGCTGCTCATCACGCGCCAGTTCCAACACGCCGCTTGTCCCAAATCCAGGACAGAGGCTTGCCTCAGACATTGCACCCTCATCCAGCTGATGATCACAAGACTGAGGTCACGGCAGCAAGAAGGCACGTGTTGGTTTCTCACTTTATTTAGAGAGATTTTTGCTATAGGGTGCATGGGCTTGCCGAGAGATAGAGAGGCAGAAAGCAAGAAATCACCCCCAGGAAAATGGCCGTACCATAGTCCTTTCCCCTCCATTCTCCTCTTGGGATTTGGGGCACGCATGCACATGTGCCCAGCGTGAGTTTTAAGAAGCCGGGTCTGGGACTTAAACTGCCATCGACTACATGGGAGTCCAGCAACGTAACCAGGACACCATCTGCTGGTTCTGGTTTCTTACTTTAAATAAATAGAAAAAAAAAAAAATCTGGATTTAATTCTTTTAATTTATTCTTTGCCATTTTGAGTCGGTGTGATTTTTGGAGACCAGCACATCATCAAAATGACTTCTGCCTCATCAAAATGTCCAGCTACCCTGACCTCCCTACCCTGGCTGCCTATTTGCTGGAAAAGAAATCCTGTGGAGAGCAAACAAAATATGAAGGCACAAATTAAGAAAAAAAGAAAAGGTCTTAGGTGTTTCACCCACGTGGCCTGCCCACCCAGCCTTGCCCACCCACCTCTGCTCTCGTCTGCCCCGTCTCTTGCAAGGGCATCACCCGTCTCAGGCCAAGACCAAGCCACTGCCACGGTGCTTCTCTCTCCCTCACCCTGCCCACCCCGGAACACGGCAGGCCTATCGCCCTGGGCTCTGCCCCCAAACTGTCTGCGTCACTCTGTTGCCACCACCACCAGCTGAGCCCAAGCCCGGGACACTGTCATCTGCCACCTGGGCATCTTCAGCTCCATCCTGGTCCCTCTGCTTCGGTCCCCGACGCCTACGCCATTCATTTGCCGCCTGGCAGCCAGCGTGAGCTTGGAGGTTCGGTTAGGTCGTGGCTCTCTGTTGTGTGTAAGCCTCAGAGGCTCTCATGGCCCTGGATGAGACCAAGCTCGGACACTGCGCTGGCACATAGGGACACAGCACTGCAATGCTGAGCCATGTGGGAAGGTCCTGGGTCTTGCCCCGAGGGCTCCCTGTGCTTGCCCTAGCTGGCTGAGGATGGGGGTTGAATCGTGACATGAAGTATCTACTGGGAATGTCTGTCCGTCTCTCTCTCCCACTTTCTCTCCCCACCCTCCCTTTCTCGCTCTGTCTGTCTCTGAAGAAGTACACACATAAACTTAAATCCAAAACCTTTCCCTCAATAAAGTCTAACGATCCAGGTCCTGCTCACCTTTCCAAATCCGTTTCCTAACACTCCCCAGCCCGCTCCTCACCATACTAGCCTCCTTTTCATTCTGGAGATCTTTGCAAGGAGATCAGAATAGCCTGAGTCCTGCGTGGGCATCGCTGGCTGGAGGGGAGGGGAGGTTGCACCGTCCCGAGCATCTGCAGACCGGAACAGCTCTACTGCCCAGGCAGGCGAGCTCCTATTCATCTTTCAGCCTAAACATTTACTTGAAGGGCTGGCAGGTGGCATGGTGGTAAAGGACATTGGACTTCCACATGGTCAACCGTGGTTCGAGTCCTAGACCTGGCAGTTTGCTTTCTCAATTTCTTCTCTCTCTCTCTCTCTCTCTCTCTCTCACTCTCACTCTCACTCTCTCTCACTCTGTACCTCTCTGGCCAAAATTAAAATAAAGAAAGAAAGTTAAATAAGAATAATTATTAAAAAAAAAAAAAAAAAAAAAAGGGAGGACAAGCAGATGGCATGGTAGTTAAAGTACTAGGTTACTAAATGGCTGATCATGGTTCGAGTCCCAGACCTGGTAGCTTGCTTTCTCACTTTCCTTCTCTCTCTGTCTCTGCCTCTGTCTTGCTCTCTCTCAATATACATGTCCTGGAGCCAATTTAAAAATGATAAAATTAGGGAACCAGCAGTTAGCATAATGGCTATGTCACTGGACTCCCACGTAGTCGACCGCGGTTCGTGTCCCGGACCCGGTGGCTTAAAACTCACGCCGGGCGCGTGTGCGTGCGTGCCCAAGATCCCGAGAGGAGAGTGGAAGAGAAGGGATTGCGGCGTGACCATCCCCTCTTGGGGGTGATTTCTCGCTTTCTGTCTCTATGTCTCTCTCTCTGTCTGGCGAGCGCATGCGCCCTATAGAGAAAACCTCTCAAAAAAAAAAAGATAAAATTAAATAAATTTTAGGGGGCTAGCAGGTGGCATCATTGTTAAAGGCACTGGATTCCCACATGGCCGGCCATGGTTCAAGTCGCGGACCTGGTGGCTTGCTTTCTCAATTTACCTCTCTCTCCACTCTCTCTCTCACTCTCTTTGTCCTTCTCTGGTCAAATTTTCAAATAAATAAATAAAAAATAAACAAACAGACAAATAAATAAAATTTAAAACTTCTTTTAAAAAAGGGCCCGGCAGGTGGCGTGGTGGTTAAGGGCACTGGACTCCCACATGGTCAACCATGGTTCAAGTCCCAGACCTGGCAGCTTGCTCTCTCTCTCTCTCTCTCTCTCTCTCTCTCTTGCTCTGTTCTCCTCTGGTCAAATTAAAATAAATAAAGTGAAATAAAATAATTAAAAAAAAAAAAAAACATTTACTTGGGAACACCGGCTCTCAACTGGAAGCAATTTTGCCCCACAGCACACATTTGGCAGTGTCCAAGGACATTTTCAGTTGCTACAACTGGATGAGTGGGTGCTCCCACATCTGGTGGGTCGAGGCCGGGGATGCTGTTGAACACTCTCCAATGCATGAGACAGTCCCTCCCAACAAAGAATGATCTAGCGCCAAAAGCTGTTTGCGGTGTATGCTAGTGTCTGTATTTTGTTGTTGTTGTTTTTGGTCATTTCAGGATATGATTTGTATTTAAACTTATACTTTTCTTCAGGACATTGATTTAGTGGTTAGAAGTTTAGACATGGGACCAGCAGATGGTGTAGTGGCTACATCACTGGATCCTGCATAGTCAACTTCAGTTTGAGTCCTAGACCTGGCAGCTTAAAACTCAGGCCAGCACGTGTGTGTGTGTGTGTGTATGTGTGTGTGTGTGTGTGTGCCTAAGATCCCAAGAGGAGAATGGAGGAAAAGGGATCGTGGTGTAGCCATCCCCCCTAAGGGGTGATTTCTCACTTTCTGTCTCTGTTTCTCGCTGTCTCTCTGGCAAGCGCACGTACCTGATAACAAAAAAACTCTCTCAAAAAAACAGAAAGTTTAGACCCAACAGATCTGGCATTGATTCATGGTATAACCTTCATTATGTTCTCATCTCAGAAACCTCAACGCCCTCATCCATAAGATGGGGTGATGGACCAATCTACCGCCATTTTGCAGATTCAGAGATCCAGCCTGCCGCGTAGAGTAAGCACTTGGTGTTAGCTCTTGTTATTTCTTTATGACTTTTACTAGTGTCCTGGGTCACAATCGTGCTCGTAAACTTTCAGTCCCATGAGAAAACTGGGGCCTACCGAGGAGATGTTTTAATGTGCCATGTGGTGAAATCGCCAGGCCGGTGATGACCTGTGGGGCCCTGGCTGTCAGCAGAACTTAACCTTTCACACAGGCAGGCAGAGGGGCAGTGTCCTCCCCTTCTGCACCCGTCCCTGGCCTATTTCTGCTCTCAGGACTGTGTGCCTCTCACACCCCCCACAGAGATAGCTAGCTCAGTATACGTGTGTGCATGTGCATGTGTCTGTGCTGTGTTATTTCACTCCTGCCTATATCCTTTCAGGAAGGACGTTGATCCAGTAAACAAAGAGTCCAATAAGCAATTTCCCCCATTTCTTAGGGACTTACTGCGTTGTCCCAACTTTGAGTAAAGTTGTTATCTTGAAAGAGTCCCTTTTGGGTTGATAAAAAGGTCCTGAAACTAAATAGCGTTGCTGTTGCTCAACATTGTGGATGTACCAACTACCACTGAATCGTACACACTAAAACGGTCGGTTGTATGCATTTATAATATGCCACGACTTAAAAAATAGAGAGGCCGGGGCCAGCAGGTGGCATGGAGGTGAAGGCAGCTGGATCCTTCATGGCTGACTGCATGGTTCTAGTACAAACCTGGTGGCTTGAAAATCACACCAGGTACATGTAGGTGCGTAGGTGTGTGCCCAAAATCCCTAGAGGAGAATGGAGGAGAAGGGATCGTAGTGTGGCCATCCTCCCTGGGGAAGTGATTTCTCACTTGCCCTTTCTCTCTGTGTTTCTCCCTGTCTCTCTCTCTCTGGCAACTGCACACACCCTGTAGTAAAGAAATAAGCAAATACATTTTTTTTTAAAATCTGCAAAGCTATCCCCGGTGCCCATGTCTTTGACCAGGATGAAACGGCCCCCCCTCTCGAGCACATAATGGCCATCACATCCCAGAGCCCAACAAGAAGTGTGTTCACAGATTATGTCTTAATTCTCCGCATTTTCAAGCGAAGGGGATGCCTTCTTGGCACTTTTTAGAAATCCAAGATGTGTAGGCCAGGCCTGTTCAAAGATCTGCCATGCACTCACTGTACTTGAGTTATCAAAGACCCCATAAAATCTAGTGATTTCCTCTGCTTTTGTCCAGGCCTCTAAAGAAATTGGCACTTAATCCCCTCAAGTTCCCTTGTGTCTGTGATCCGCTCAGAGGAATAAAGCCATAAATGTGTGTGGTTCTGTTGACATTCACCTGGGAAACAGCAGCGTTCCGAGTATCGCAGGCAGGCTCCTTTCCGACTTGATTACCGAGCAGCCAGAAAAATCGCAGAGGGGCTTTCCTGCTCATCCAGGGCAATGCAGTGTGTTTCTTTTTCCCTTCCAAATGGGAGGGAAGCATGTCTTCACACCATTGCCAAAGTCAAAAGACTTCAGGATGGACCAGGACAGCGTGGAGCGGGGCCGACGCCATTCCACAAAGTGCTCCCAGCGTCTCTGCTCGCAGCAGCCGAGAGAGGGATCCCAAATGCATTCAGGACCAGAGCTCAGCCTTCCCTCCTCCCGGACTCAAGGTCGAAAATATCAACAACATTCCAGGCCACTGTAATCAAATACTTACGCAAAAAGCTATGGAATGTGCAATAATTTGTCAGGCATCCTTTTAGCAGAGTCCACTAAAGCCAACTCTGCTAGGCCTCCTTGCCCCTCGGAGTGTGCCCTTTGACCTTATTTGGGCCTCTTTTATGCGAGGCTTCACTCTGACCAGATGGCTAAACTATCAAAGGGTTTTATGAGGAAAAACTGCTTTCTCAACTCACAAGTTGTATATTTCTTTCCATGTTAATGTGAACTATCAACCCAGAGGCTTTAAATTGAAAACACAAGAGGTGTCCTGCAGCTGGGGCCCCGGCCTCCCGGCCCACTGTGTGTGAGCACAAGGGTTATGGGTGTTTGCAGAGAAAACAGCTGACTCCCAGATGAGGACAATTTCAGCTAAATATTTAAAATAGCCATCAAGAAAGGAATGATTGATTGATTTTTTTTTCTTTTCTTTCTTTTTTTTTTGGTTCTGGCCATGATCTTTTATCAAGCTGCAAGGCAAACATGCTTCCTGGTAAATTCAAACTGTATCTTTCTTTTGCTACATCCAGTCCCATGCTTCTGCTTCTCAGAAAGGCTCAGTGGCAAATTAAAAATACATCAAATTGCCTGGAATCCAAGATAGAAAATGATACAGTTTCTTGATGTTCGATTTCAAGTTACACGGTCAGCGGCGGTCGTTGGCTGGATGTGTAAATCTGCAGCTCGTTTTGTGTAAGTCTTGGAAATGTTCATGACAATGGGCCTAGTAGATGGCAAAATGGTTACGTTGCTGGAATCCCATGTAGTTGACCACAGTTCGAGTCCTGGACTCAGTGGCTTAAAACTCATGCCAGGCACGTGTGTGTGCATACCCAAAATCCAGAGAGGAGATTGGAGAAGGGATTGCAGCCCCCCAGGGAGGGGGTGATTTCTTGCTTTCTGTCTCTTGTCTCTCTTGGGCGAGTATATGTGCCCCATAGCAAAAATCTCTCAAAAAAAAAAAAAAAAAAAAAGGAAATGTTCATAAGAATGATTGGAATGGGAACCAGCAGTTAGTGTAATGGCTATGTCGCTGGACTCCCACGTAGTCGACCACGGTTCGCGTCTCGGACCCGGTGGCTTACAACTCACGCCGGGCGCGTGTGCGTGCGTGCCCAAGATCCCGAGAGGAGAATGGAGGAGAAGGGATTGCGGCGTGACCATCCCCCCTGGGGGGTGATTTCTCGCTTTCTGTCTCTATGTCTCTCTCTGTCTGTCTGGCGAGCGCACACGCCCTATAGCAAAAACCTCTCCAAAAAAAAAAAAAAAAAAGAATGATTGGAATGAGTTGACTGAGTTAATATTTATGGGCATAGGGCCGGCCCCATGGCCCAGTGGTTAAGGAAGCTGGATCCTGTGTGGCTGATGGCATGTCAAATCCCAGCCCTGACAGGTAAAGAACAGCAGGTGTGGGACCAGCAGTTAGCGTAATGGCTATGTTGCTGGACTCCCACGTAGTCGACTGCAGTTTGCATCCCGGACCCGGTGGCTTGAGACTCAGGCTGGGCGCGTGTGCGTGCGTGCCCAAGATCCCGAGAGGAGAATGGAGGAGAAGGGATTGCGGCGTGGCCATCCCCCCTGGGGGGTGATTTCTTACTTTCTCTCTCTCTGTCTCTCTCTGTCTGGCGAGCGCACGCACCCTATAGCAAAAAACCTCTCCCCCCCAAAAAAAAAGAACAGCAGGTGTATATGTGTGTATGCCCTAAATCCCGGAAGGATGGAGAAACGGAGACGGGATTGTGGTGCGACCATGACCCATAAAGAAAAAAAAAAATTAAAATATTTGCAGGCATAAATCGAGGCAGACACTGAGAAGGTGCCATGTTCACCCTTCCTACTGGAGGTTTATAATCTCTAGCCTATGAGGTAAAACTGACAATCAGATTAACGGGGGAAATATCAGTTTATTGCATGCACAGATGTGTGAGAGCCACACAAGATATGAGACTCGAAGGAGGATCAGGTAGAAGGGGAAAGTGGTTCTATGCCACACAGAAATGAATAGAAGCTTGGGGCTCAGCTCTAAAAGAGGGCAGGGGGACCAGCAGATGGCATAATGGTTATGTTGCTGGACTCCCATGTAGTTGACTAGTTCAAGTCTCGGACCTCGTGGCTTAAAACTCATGTCAGGCATGTGTGCGTGTTTACCCAAAATCCCAAGAGGAGAATGGAGGAGAAGGTCATCCCCCTGGAAGGTGATTTCTCACTTTCTGTATCTGTCTCTCTCTGTGTCTCTCAGGTGAGCCCACGTGCCCAATAGCAAAAATTTCTCTTAAAAAAAAAAAAGAAGGGAACCAGCAGTTAGCATAATGGCTATGTCACTGGACTCCCACATAGTCGACCGTGGTTCGCGTCCCGGACCCGGTGGCTTAAAACTCACACCGGGCGCGTGTGCGTGCATGCCCAAGATCCCGAGAGGAGAATGGAGGAGAAGGGATTGCGGCGTGACCATCCCCCCGGGAGGTGATTTCTCGCTTTCTGTCTCTATGTCTCTCTCTGTCTGTCTGGCGAGTGCACATGCCCTATAGCAAAAACCTCTCCAAAAAAAAAAGAAAGAAAGAAAGGATGCAGGGACAGGATACAAGGCTGTCTGGTTATGTGCCTTTTTTTTTTTTAATGGTAAAGAATTATTTAATTTAATTAATTTATTATAATCTTTTTGTTTAATTTGACCAGAGAGACAGAGAACGTGAGAAAACAAGCCACCAGGTCCAGGACTCAAACTGTGGTCAGCCATGTGGGAGGCCAGCATTCTAACCACCATGCTACCTGCTGGCCCCAGGCTGTCTGGGATTTCCGGGCCAGATGTCAGACCTCTAATCCCTCTTCCTGTGACACGGTTTGGCCAGGGCAGGTCAGAAGGAGCATCAGGGAAGGCCTGCTCGCCTCCACTCGGTGCAGACACAGAGCACACAAGCTAACTTAGCCTTCGGCATGTTCACTGAGCAATCTCTTATAGAAAAATGTCACTCTGGACCAGGGAAGTGGCACAATGGGTAAGGTGGCCAAATCCCACAGGAGGACTGCATAGTTCAAGTCTTGGGCCGGGATGGCTTGAAACCCATGTTGAGCAGGGGGTGTGTGTGTGTGCCCAGAATGCTGAGAGAAGAATGGAGGAAAAGGGGTTTTGGTGTGGCCATCCTCCCAGGGCGGGGTGGTTCTCACTTTCTCTCTCTGTGTTGAGTACATACACTCTACAGCAAATTTTAAAAAAAAAAGAAAGAAAGGGAACCAGCAGTTAGCGTAATGGCTATGTCGCTGGACTCCCACGTAGTCGACCGCGGTTCACGTCTCGGACCCGGTGGCTTACAACTCACGCCGGGCGCGTGTGCGTGCGTGCCCAAGATCCCGAGAGGAGAATGGAGGAGAAGGGATTGCGGCGTGACCATCCCCCCGGGGGGGTGATTTCTCGCTTTCTGTCTCTCTGTCTCTCTCTGTCTGTCTGGCGAGCGCACGCGCCCTAAAGCAAAAAACCTCTCAAAAAAAAGAAAGAAAGAAAGAAAGAAAGAAAGAAAGAAAGAAAGAAAGAAAGAAAGAAAGAAATCATTCTGAGCCATAGCAATAAAAAAAAAGCATTACACATTCTTCTTAAAAATAATCTTTGAGTATTTACTGGGTCATCTGAAAAGCTTTTGCATAAGAAAACAGAAAAATATGTCACAACTTTTCCGACAACCCAATAAAAGCATGGGTTGCCTCAGCCTGACCTGTCGCTGCCCGTGGGAGCCTTGCGGACAGGCGGCCTTGCCTGTGCATCCCAGTTCATCAGCGCTACACGTCGCTGCTGCGTTGAGTTACGACAGGAAACACAAGGAATATGAGAACGAGGTGCAACGGTGGCTTCTTCCTAACAGCTGTCATTTATCCAGGGTTTTGTCCTGGCCTTTGATTTGGGGCTGACTCTGGATCTAGAGTTCCCCCTGATTGCATTAGGAGCAGCCCTTAGGGCCCGGATGGAATTCCAAGGTCCTGGAAGCAGTTAGAAGACTGGAGAATGCACAAGGATGGTGAGGCAAGGGAAGAAGCTTTTATAAAATCACCCTCCATGACCCAAACCCCAGTTCTCTGCCCAGGTGACCTTGGGAAGGGACAAGGCCAACTTTAGGACCATGAACCTGAGCAAGAGACAGGTTCCTGAACTCAGAAGGGGCCTATGTTTGGGTTGATGCTCTGCCGTTGCCATCTTGAAACTCTTAGTAATGATTTGTTTTGTTTTTTAGACAGAGATTTATGCTATAGGGTGTATGTGCTTGCTGGAGAGACAGAGAGACAGAAAGTGAGCAATCACCCCCCCAAGGGGAATGGCCATGCCATAATCCCTTCTCTTCCATTCTCCTCTTGGGATCTTGGGCATGCATGCACACATGCCTAGCATGAATTTTCAGCCTCCGGGTCCAAGACTTGAACTGCTGTCAATTACATGGGAGTCCAGCGACATAACTATTATGCCATCTGCTGGTCACCTTAGTAACTTTTTTTTTTTTTTTTTTTTTGGAGAGGTTTTTCGCTATAGGGCGCATGCGCTTGCCAGACAGACAGAGAGAGACATAGAGACAGAAAGCGAGAAATCACCCCCCCAGGGGGGATGGTCACGCCACAATCCCTTCTCCTCCATTCTCCTCTCGGGATCTTGGGCACGCACGCACACGCGCCGCGTGAGTTTTAAGCCACCAGGTCTGGGATGTGAACCGCGGTCGACTACGTGGGAGTCCAGCGACATAGCCATTACGCTAACTGCTGGTTCCCACCTTAGTAACTTTTTAAAAAGAATTATTTTTATTTAACTTTATTTATTTATTTGTTTGTTTTTTAATTTGACCAGAGAGAGACAGAGCGGGGGTTGGGGGGAGCGGGCAGTGAGAAAGCAAGCTGCCAGGTCCGGGACTCAAACCATGGTTGGCCATGTGGGAGTCCAGTGCCCTTAACCACCACGCCACCTGCTGGGTCTCCCCTTAGTAATATTTTAGCAAGAGGCCCCACATTTTTCATTCAAATTGGGCCCTGAAAATTCTGTAGCTGGTCCTGGGACCCTCATGGAAACTGAGGCTCTTATCACAGCAGACATAGTTGAGATTGTTATAATGGGCATGTGGTTAAGGCAGCTGGATCCCACGTGGCCAGCTACACAGTTTGAGTCCCACACCTAACGGCTTGAAAAACATGCCTGGAATGTGTACATGTGTGCCCAAAATCCCCAGAGGAGAATGGAGGAAAAAGGATTGCAGCGTGACCATTTCTCACTTCGCTTCTCAATGTCTTTCTCCATCTCTCTAATGAGTGCACATGCCCTATGGTAAAAACTTAAAAAAAAAATCAATGAATGAATGAACAAGAAGATAGATGTGTAAGAATCATGTTTATAAATGGCGTGTGTAATCCTGTTATGACACTGGCCATTTTTAATCTTTGAAAGGTAAGCAGCTATCCACGGAGAGCCTGTAGGGTCAGTGGAACATTGTCTTGACGAATTCCCATGTTACATATGAGGAGAAAAGGCTCGGGGAGGGAGAGAAGGCATCCGGGTCACACAGCTAAGGAGTCTGGAGTCAGCTGGGCTGGTCCCAAACCCACAGGTCCCACATCCATCATGAAATCATGGCAGCATTGGATAGCATCGGATTCCAGCCCGGGGACGGAGACGCCGTTCGCTCCTGTTGGGGTTTTGGGCATACATGCACACACCGGGTGTTTTTCAAATCTGCAGGACTGGGATTTGGATGGCAGTTGGCCGTGTGGGATTCAGCTCCCAATACACAGTGCTTACTGTGCGGGCTGGCCCTGAACCGTGCTTCCCGTTGAAGTGTTCTAGTTTTGAACACTAAGAGACATGGTTAGCCAGACAGAAAGGGGCACAGTAAGGCTCGTCAGTACTGTTCATTCCGTGTTTCACTGAGGGACGCCTCCACCGAGTCTTAGGTCTGGGAGTAACTATTAGGATTCCTGCAGCTGAAGGGAGGACAGCTCAGAGAACTCAAGGCTCAGACAATTCAAGCGACTGGCTTAGGGTCATGGTACGTGGCAACTGTAGAAATGAGACTCAGACCCGTTGTTCTGGTTTCTGGACCTCATCCTGCCTCTTAATTTCAGCCAAAGATATTCATACCAAAGTGGAACTTTTCTGATGTTGCTCACCGCCTGCTCCGATACCATTCATGGCTCACCAGTGCCTGTTTCCATTATGCTATGGGACCAGCCAGAGACTTAAAAAATGCAGTTCCCAGGCCAGAAGGTGGCATAGTGATTAAGGCGTTGGACTCCCACATGGGCGACCACATTTCAAGTCCCGGACCTGGTGGTTTGCTTTCTCGCTTTCTCTCTCTCTCTCTCTCTCTCTCGTGTGCCAAATTAAAATAAATAAGCAAATAAAGTTAAGCAAAATAATTCTTAAAAAAATTTTTTTTAAATATTTATCTAGCTATTTGTTATGATTTTCAAGCCGCTAAGTCCAAGACTCAAACCTTGGTCAGCCATGTGGGAATCCGGGTCTTTAACCACCATGTCACCTGCTGGCCTGGAAGGTACATTTTTTAAGTTTTGTTTTATTCTTTCATGAGAGAGAAAAAGAGACAGGGACCTCCAGTAGAGTCCATGTCATGGTCCCTCCACAGCCTCCCAGCCAGCTGTTCACTGGTGGGTCCAGCATATTCAGATCAGCCTGGACCCGAACCTCCGGCCTCCCCATTTGGCTCCAGAATCTCACAGTAGCACCTACCACCTGGGCCACTGCCTCTGGGCCCATAAGACGTAATATTTTTCAGAGAGAGATTTTTGCTATAGGACGCATGCACTCGCCAGAGAGAGAGAGAAAGTGAGATATCATCCCCCAGGAGGGATGGACATGATACAACCCCTTCTCCTCCATTCTACTCTTGGGATCTTGGACACACATGCACATGTGCCCAGCATGAATTTTAAGCCACCAGATCCAGGACTCGAACCACAGTCAACTACGTGGGAGTCCAGCAATATGACCATTACACCATCTGCTGGTCCCTATAACATGTACATTTAAAAAAGACTTATCATAGCTAACGTTTCTGGAATGCAACAAATGTGCCAGACATTGTGCCAAACACTTTATATCCCATATAATTCGCGCCACTGCGGGGGGGGGGGGGGGGAAGGCTGCTCCTTTCCTTGTCTCCATTTTACAAAAGGGGACCCTGAAGTCTGGGGAGGCTGGGCAGCTAATCAGAGGGACTCAAACCCAGGCAGTGCCTCTGGGGTCCCTGGTGCAGACCACCATGTTAAGGCATTTCCTCACATATATTCATCCCATTCATTTCTTTATTCATTCATAAATATTTTATTAATACCTCTTCCTCAGTGGATAGCAGTGTAATCATGCCCCATAAGGGGTACTTTCTCACTGCCTCCCTTTAGTAACGGCACATGCCCTGTTGCAAAAAAGATTTATTTTATTTAACTTAGTAGTAGTAGTAGTAGTTAGTAGTAGTAGTAGTAGTAGTTTAAATTTGACCAGAAAGAGACAGGTCATGAAAAAGGGAAAGTGAGAAAGCAAGCCACCAGGTCTGTCAGAACTCAAACCACCGTCAGCCACGTAGAGACAGAAAGGGATCCAGTGTGTCAACCACCATGCCATCTGCCAGCCCTGCATTGTTGTTTTTTAATAGGGCATATGTGCTCACCAGAGAGAAAAAGTGAGAAAGCAAGCTGCCAAGTCCAATTCTAAAACCATGGTCAGCCACATGGGGGTCCAGTGCTTAGCCACCACACTACCTGCTGGCCCCGTAGCAAAATGTTTTTTGGTTTTTTTTTAAAATGGGGATAAGAAGGGCCAGCAGATGGTATGATGGTTAAAGCACTGGACTCCCACATGGCCAACCATGGTTCAAGTACCAGTCCTGGCAGCTTGAAAATTATGCCAGGTATGTGTGCATGCATGCCTAGAGTCCTGAGAGGAGAATAGAGAAAAAGGGTTGTTCCCTGTGTGTGGAGGGGTGATTTCTCACGTTCCCTCTCTCTCTGCCCTATAGCAAAAAAACTTAGAAAGGAAAAAGGAAGGAAGGAAGGAAGGAAGGAAGGAAGGAAGGAAGGAAGGAAGGAAGAAAAGTTACTGAGATGGGGGCCAGCCCATGACGTGGTTGTTAATGCAGCTTGGTTCTACATAGCTGATTACATGGTTCAAATCCCAGACCCAGCAACTTGAAAAACATGCTAGGTATATGTGTTATGTGACCAAAAAAGAAAAGTTCCTAAGAGATCTAAATGAATTAATGTGTGTAAGGTTAAAGTACTTAGAACCAAGCCTGGCACGATTCAGAGGCATTTCCTCATAAATTCTCCTAGAGTTAAATAATAACGATAAATGAATTATTGGAGAAACCTATTCAAGCTGATTTGTTGATTGTGTTTCCCTCCCTCCATGAAGCCCTAAGTGCTGACTGACTGACTCTTTCAACTCCCAGCTAGTTTTGGTCTTGTTGACTCAGCCCTGGTGCCTGCCTCTGAGCAGCGGGGCCTCACCCCCAGCCTGTAGCTGAAGGCATCCAAGTCCTCTGTCCCCCTTAGGAAAAGCAAAGAGGAAAAAGGTTCCATCCCCAGAGATGGCCCTTGGGGTGTGCAGAGGCTCACATTATAAAGCAGTGACATGTGTTGTACTCCTGCTGATGGTGCCACCTGGGGTGGCTGCATGAGGGAGAGAGAGACCTGTTTGTTTTCTTAAGAGTTATTTTATTTAATTTTAATTAATTTGGCCAGAGAGGGACAGAGCGAGAGAGAGGGAAAGTGAGAAAGCAAGCCACCAGGTCCGGGACTCGAACCACAGTCAGCCATGTGAGAGTTCAGCACTTGAACCACACCAGGCCACCTGCCAGCCCTGATAGAAATCTATTTTAACTTATTATAGTTTATTTATAGATTAAAAGGCAGAGAGCTGACTTGCTAGCAAGTCAAATGATCTATCTGCCCTTTATTATTTCTGACACTTAAAAAAAAAAAAAGATCAGCTCAGAAAGGCCTGGAAGCTTCTGTCTCTGGAAGAATCCTGGACAATCAGCTCACTTTTAGTTCAGTGTCAGCAAAAAGAAGTTATCCCCAAGATACTGCAAGTGAATCATGGCTTAGTTGTGCCTTAGGGTCCCACAGTCTGGGCACAGGAGTGGCCTGGGGGCTTCTTTCCTCGGCACTAGGTTCTACCCACAGCTATGACAGGAGGTAGGGGCCGGCTGCCCTGGTGGGCCCTGGGTGGACTTTGACTCCCAGCTCAATTTTAGGAGAATCGCCAAATTTCACCTGCAAGATCATCTGGGTATGAGGAGAGAAATCAAGAATATGGCCACAATTATCCCCCCTACTGCATTTTTTTTTTTTAATTTGCTGGAGGATACATGTACCTGCCAGAGACAGAAAAGGAAAGGGAGAAGGCACCCCCGATGGGGCATGGTAATGCTGCAACCCCTTCTCCCCACCTCCCAGCCTGTCGGGACCCTGGGCACGCACACACACATGCACCTGGTGTGTTTTTCAAGCTGCCAGGGCCAGACCTCAAACTGTGCCGCTAACCATGTGGGATCCAGCCCCCAAACCACCAGGCCGTGGAGCCGGTACCCACTTCTGTATTTTGCCTTAAACCCATGTTGCATGACATGTCCAGGTTTGTATTTTCTTTAGATTTCTGAAATTAGCCACACAAGTGGTTCAGTTGTTTTCTACACTCTCATCTGAGCCCACTTATCTAATTCAATAAAAACTGGAATTTTAAAGATAGACAAATATCAACGGTACTACTTATTCAAACCAAACGGCCAAAGTATGTTGTTTTTTTTTTTCGTGACCTGACGGTACCCTTTTAGAAACACTTCCAACAGATCATATGACTCTGTGTGTGTGTGTGTGTGTGTGTGTGTGAAGTGTGGGTATGTGTGTGTGTGTGTTTTCTTTAAAAAATGCATAGACACTAAGAGTGAACTAGCAATCACAATCCAAATTAACTTCTTGAACTGTGCACACATTCAGGGTTTATTATTTCATTTTCTTCCTTTGTGTGTGTTTTTAACTGATAAAAAAGATCAGTCACAGACACGTCAGTTGGGGCAGAGTAATGTAGTACCTTAATATTTGTCATCATTGCCAACACACCCTCAGAAAACAAACAGCCCAGAAAGCAGCTTTTCATGTGTTATCAGCCATCCCGAACAGCTGCTCTTCCCCAAAATAAATCACTTCACGTCAATGAGGCCTTAGTGATGACTTCACGTAATTTTCTCTAAATAGCAACAACGAAAACATCCATTAAAGAACACGGAAGTGTAAACACTGTATAATCACAGTGGTTTATCCTTTGTGTTATTTGCTATTCATCCCACTTTCAGTTAAAAGGGTTTTCCTTTCACAAAAGAATTTGGCAAAGAGTCCACATGTAGTAGGCAGTCCACGGACTATAATAGGAAAAACGCATCCTCCAAACCTAAAAAAAAGGTGTAAGCAGCTTAAGATATGTATGAGACAACATACCAATTACAACGTAAGCCTACTTAACAGATGAAAATGTGTGTAGCAAACGTATTTATTTATATAACTTCTCTTTTTTTTGAGCAGAAAGAATATATTACGAGAGTATAGAGTTCCAGCTTCCTGGGTTCCTCCTCAGAAGGGACCAGTGGAGGCAATCTGCCAGCAGGCCCCTTTTCTGCAGTGAATTTAATTATGGCTGCAACAGGATACGTGGAGTCCTGTGGAAATGCTCCCCCAGGCTCCTATGACATGTCAGCAACTTTTTCCCTTCTCGATGTCTTATTTCTTTTTTTTTTTTATAAATTATCTTATTTAACCTTTATGTATTTATTTTAATTTGACCAGAGAGGGACAGAGAAAGTAAGTGAGAAAGCAAGCTGCCAGGTCCGGGACCTGAACCACAGTCAGCCATGTGAGGGTCCAGCACCCTTAGGCACCATGCCACCTGCCTTATTTCTAATATTTAAAATGGTCATTTGGCAGAACCTAGTTCACCTACATGGATTTGTCGAACTGAAGCTAAAGGCCGAATTCTGAAAAATGTACCGGGTCACAAGTGCTTCTGCCCCGCCTCTAAGTAAAGTATAAATTTGCCCAAAGCGTTCAATCCCTCCAGAGTCTTTTTTCTTCAGAGGTTTTTGCTTTAGGGAGCATGTTTTTGCCAGAGGGAGAGACGAACACAGTGAGAGGGAAAGTGAGAAACCCCCCCTCCACCCTCCTCAGCCCACCCTTCACCTCTATCCCTCAGGGATGGCCACGCCACAACCTCTTCTCCTCATGGGATCTTGGGTACGCATATGCGTGCACACACACACGCACGCACGCGTGCGCACGCACGCTTTGTGTGATTTCCGAGCCACAGGGACTCGAACCACAGTCGGCCATGTAGGAGTCCAGCAACATAACCACTATGCCATCTGCTGGTCCGAATCCCCCTAGAGTCTGTTATACTGCTGTCTAGGAGTCCTGCACAGGGTCTACAGGAGAGGATGCTAAGTGTTTTGCTTTGTGTGTGTGTGTGTGTGTGTGTGTGTGTGTGTTTTTGTTTTTTTTTTTGTGTGTGTGTTTTTTTTTTTTTGTTTTTTGAGACCCAGGAAGTCAGTAGCTTTTATGCCACGTTCCTCACTACTGGGGTACTTCACAGGAACCCTGTCTGGGTGTGAGTTGTACCATGATTGTGCTCATTGGATTATCTCTCTCCCATGGCTTCCAAAGCAAACCATGCTCCTAGCCATGGGGCCTGCGCCACCTGCCCCAACCTCTCTTTGCCTCCCTCCCTGGCCAGCCCCATGGGCCTCCTTGGCTGTCCTTGAACATGTCAAGCTGATTGCCCCAGCAAGGACTTTGTACTAGTTAATCCCTCCTTCTAGAATGTGCTTCCCCCACATTTTTTTGCATAATCTCATCATTCAGCTCAGAATGCACCTCCTGGGAGAGGCTCCTGCCCACCCTAGCTGATGGCCCACCACTCCCTCTCAGGCGTTCCTACCGGAGTGCTCCACTACTTCATCAGCTGCACAACTACACACTGCACGAATCGCTTCCTGTACTCTTGGGGTAGCGGCTCACCTCCTGCCAGGCCGTGAGCTCTGTGAGCCTAGTGTCTGTACATTTCCCTGAACCACTCCCAGCAGCTAACCGCGAGAAATGCTGTTTGAGTGACTGAAACAGAGTCCAGCCAGCAGTGGCTGGATCTCGCATGGCCAACTGTGTGCTTTGAGTTCTAGACCCGGCAGCTTGAAAAGCACTCTAGGGGGACCAGCAGGTGGCGTGGTGGTTAAGGCGCTGGACACTCCCACATGGCCAACCAGGGTTCGAGTCCTGAATCTGGTGGCTTGCTTTCTTAATTCCTCTCTCTCTCTCACTCTCAATGTCTGTCTCCCTCTGGTCAAATTAAAAAATAAATGAATGAATAAATAAAATAAAATAAAATAATTTAAAAAAAAAAAAGAAAGAAAGAAAAGCACTCTAGGCACATATATGTGCGTCTCCCAAATCCTGAGAGGAAAATGGAGAAAGGATTGCTGTGTGGCCATCCCCCCCATGGGAGGGAGGGTGCTTTCTCACTTTCCCTCTCTCTGTCTTTCGCTCTCTGGTGATCATATGTGCCTTATAGCAAACAAAAAGAAAGAAACTTATCAACCCCCCCCTTTTTTTTAGATTTTTGTCATACGGCACATATGTGCTCACCAGAAAAGAGAGAGACAGAGACTCTGTCTCTTACCCCTGCGGTTCTTTTAAAAAGAAATTAAATAGTGTATGCAAAGTGCTTTGAATGATATGTGGACTATAGGAATGTTCATACACGCCAGTGGTTATTATTTTTACCGATACATGTGAACTCAGGTTCCTGGTGCTTTAACTTGTAACAGGAGGGAACGGAAAGCATTGGTGTTTGACTGTTGGACTTTCATGATCCTGTTTCCACGGCAGGGGTGCATGGTATCAGGACTCCACTAGCCAGTAACCATCACTTAAAGGCAGCAGACGCTACATACAGTTAGGAAAAAAAAAAATAGCCTAAGGCCAGCAGGCGAGGTAATGGTCAAGACACTAGATGTCACATAGCCAACTCTGTGGTTCAAGTCCCAGAACTGACGGCTTGAAAAACACACCGTACATGTATGTGTACATGCCCCAGATTCCAACAGGAGAATGGAGGAGAAGGGACTGCACTGCGGCCGATCCCCCTGGGGCATGATTTCTCTTTTTCTTTCTCTTTGTTTCTTTTTTTTTTTTTTTTTTTTTTCTTTTTTTTTTTTTTTTTTAGACCACAGATTAGTTTATTTTTAACACCCATCATGCCATGAATTCATAGGGAATAGGTTCCAGTAGCTCAGGCTCCTTTCCATTGGTTCTCACAAAGTGTGCTTCTCTGGGTGGAGCAGGCTGGCGCTTTAGTTGAACCCAGGTCCCTTTCTCTTTGGCTTCTTTCTTTTTCTGGTCATTTTCCTTCACACGTTTTAGGAAGCTATCTCTGCTCTTAGAATGTTTAATATGCTCAATACGCACATTGATTCTCTTGGCAAGAATCTTGCCCTTAACTTGTTTGTTCACAACAATGCCAACAGCATGCTGGGTAACATTGTAGACTCTTCCAGTTTTGCCATGGTAACACTTGTGGGGCATTCCTTTTTGAACAGTACCCATTCCCTTAATGTCTACAATATCACCTTTCTTGTAGATTCGCATATATGTCGCCAAAGGAACAACTCCATGTTTTCTAAAAGGCCTAGAGAACATATATCGGGTGCCTCTCCTCTTTCCCTTTGTGTTCGTCATTTTGATTAATTACTTTTGGCTGGAACCGCCAAAAGATGGCGGTTCCGGCCAAAAGGCTCTTTCTCTTTGTTTCTGTGAGCATGTGTGCCCTATGGAAAAACTTAGCCTGGAGAGATTTTCTTCCTTCCTTCCTTCCTTTCTTTCTTTTTTTAAATTTGTTAGAGGGCCTATGTGCTCTCAGAGAGAGAGAGAGAGAGAGACAGAGAAAGAGGGGAAAGAGAAAGCAAGAAAGCATCCCCATGGGGGATGATCACGCCACAATCTCTTCTCTTCCATTTCTCCCTCCTCTCAGGACTTCAGGCACACGTGCACACATGCCTGGCATGTTTCTCTAGCTGTGAGGTCTAGGACTTGAACTGCACAGTTGGCCACAGGGGATCCAGCCACCCTAACCACTTCACCACCACTGGCCCTATCTTAGAGAGATTTCTAAAAGTACATCAGGTGAAAGTCCTGTGTTAAATAATTCTGTTTTCACTGGGAAACTCATAACATATCGGTTGAGAGCTATCTTGGTCCAGTTTTTTTAAAAAAAAAATTATTTAGTTTTATTTATTATTAATATTATGTTTTAATTCTCCAGAAAGAGAGAGGGAAAGTGAGAAAGCAAGCCAACAGGCCTGAGACTCGAACCACAGTAAGCCAGGTGGGAGTCCAGCACCTTAACCACCATGTCACCTATTGGCCCTCGTGTTCCAGTTTTATCTTCTCGTCAATGTGTTTAATAAGTGGGAGATAAGGGAATAGTTTCAAAATACTGCAAAAAGTGACTCATGAGAAAGACAGAAGTGGTGAAAGATATTCAATTTCATTCAACTTGGATAGTCAGTTTCAGAAATCTAGGATGCAAGGCATGAGATGAGGGGGTGTCACTCCACACCATGCTGAAGGTCAGTATCATACTGGAACTGTGTCTAGTAAAGGAAACAGCAATGATTCTTTTTTTCCATCACCACAGTCTTTTTCTAAAAATTATTTTATTTAACTTATTTCTTTATTTTCATTTGACCAGAAAGGGACAGAGTGAGAGAGAAAAGAGAGAGAAAGAAAGTGAGAAAGCAAGCCACCAAGTCCAGGACTTGAACCATGGTCTGCCATGTGGGAGTCCAGCGCTCTTAACCACCATGCCACCTGCTGGCCCCACACCACAGTCTTTAAAAAAAAGAAAAGAATTATTTTATTTAGCTTTGTTTGTTTGTTTTAATCTGACCAGAGAAGGACAGAGTAAGAGAGAGAGGGAAAGTGAGAAAGCAAGGGGCCAGGTTTAAGACTCAAACCGTGGTCTTCCATGTGGGAGTCCAGCATCCTTAACCACCATGCCACCTGCCAGCCCCAACAGCAGTGATTCTTTGCAGACACCCACCAAGATGATCTCTATAGTTGGCTAGATCTTATGTATAAGCATCGTTAAGTCGGTGTATTAATATTTTTTGACAGTAGCTCCTGAAAATGCATTACCACCATTTTTAGGAGGCCACAGTTATTAAGAACCCACATGCTGACCCCAGGAAGGATTTCAAATTAACCTAAAACATATATGTGGATGTCCATGCAGAGAAATAAAGGCCTGGAATTTGGTTATACCAAGTGGACAGTCATAACTACCTCTTAAGTGGATGGGGACTGAGATTAGGGCTGGTGGTTCAGAACTTTCAGCTTGTTTGTTTGTTTGTTTAAGAATGATTCATTTAAGGGGACCAGCAGATGGTGTAATGGTTATGTTGCTGAACTCCCTCATGGTTGACCATGGTTTGAGTCCCAGACCTGGCGGCTTAAAACTCACACCAGGCGCATGTGCATCCTTGCCCAAATTCCCCGGAGGAGAATGGAAGAGATGGGATTGCGTTGTGACCATCCCCCTGGGGGCAATTTCTCGCTTTCTGTCTTTCTCTCTCTGACAAGCACCTGCATATGCAAAAATATCTTTCTAAAAAATAACAAATTATTTAATTTTATGTATTATGATCATTATAATTTCATTTGCTACGGGGCACATGTGCTTACCAGAGAGAGACACGGAGAGAAAGAGCAAGCAGCCAGATCTGGGGCTTGAACTGCTGTTGGCCATGTGGGAATCCAGTGCCCTACCACCACACCACCTTCTGGCCCCAGGACTTTTCGCTTTATCTCTGAAGTAGAACTGTTTTTTATTATTTTTTTTGGAGAGGTTTTAGAACTATTTTTAACAGGACAAATTGGAGTCGTGCAGTGATTATATACTTAACTAAAATTTGATTTTAAGATCATAACACAATCATGTCAAAAGTATAAAAATAGCAAAAAGGGCAACAGCCATTAAAGAACATTCACCTGGGGCTAGCACCAGTGGAGCGGTGGTGAAGGTGCTAGACTCCCACATGACTGACCAGGGTTCGAGTCTCAGACATGGCAACTTAAAAATCACACGAGGGGGCCAGTAGGTGGCATGGTGGTAAAAGGCGCTGGCTGGACTCTCATATGGCTGAACACGGTTCAAGTCCCGGACCTGGTGGCTTGCTTTCTCACTACCCACCCCCCTTGCTCTGTCTCTCTCTGGTCAAATTTTAAAACATAAGTAAATAAAGTTAAAAAAAATAATTATTTAAAATAATTTTTTAAAAAATCACACCAGGCACACGTGCGTGTGTGTGTGTGTCTAAAATCCCAGGAGGAGAATGGAGGAGAAGGGACTGTGGTATGGTCATCCCCCCGGGGGGTGATTTCTCACTTTCCTTCTCACTGTCTCTCTCTGGCAAGAGCATATGCCCTATGGTAAAAACCTGGGGGGAAAAAATCGACCTAGTACACTGATTTTTTATATATATATATATATATATATATATATATATATATATATATATATATATATTGGAGCAGATTTTGCTGTAGGGCGCGTGCACTCGCCAGACAGACAGAGAGAGACAGAGAGACAGAAAGCGAGAAATCACCCCTCGGGGGGATGGCCACGCCACAATCCCTTCTCCTCCATTCTCTTCTTGGGATCTTGGGCACGCACGCACACATGCTCGGCGTGAGTTTTAAGCCACCGGGTCCGGGATGCGAACCGCGGTCGATTACGTGGGAGTCCAGCAACATAGCCATTATGCTAACTGCTGGTCCCCACACTGGTTTAATATTGGCGTCACTACACTTCCATCTACCGTACACTGAACACAGCCTTTTGCTTTAAGTGAAGTTATACCTGAGAGTTAAAAGTTAAATAAGTTACAATTTTTTAACGTCTATAGGCACTGGAAACCCTACTCATGAATCAATCCTGAACTACCCTCCTCCCACCAAAAGATAAATAAACAAAACCAAGTCCTCATTTGAACCAGACCAAGGAGGGCCCCTTACCATCAAAGTGGACAGCAAAGCTGCTTAGTCCCTGTAACTGCGGCTGCACCGCTGACTCACAGCTCTCCCGGTTTGACACTCGATCGCCCTGAAAAACGTCTTATCAGATCAACAATGATTTCTGTCCAAAAAGGATCAGGCCGCCCTCCACACGAGGATGTCAATCCTGGTGCAGATTCTAAAGCCCTGGGGCCCGGGCCGCCGAGGAGTCATGGTGCGTCTGAAGGGATAAGGGGAGATAAAGTGAATCAAAGAGGGCCTTGACACATGGGATGCTGCACAGGCCTGTCTCCCTAGAGCATCCCTGGCCTGGCTGACAGGGGATTAATCCCGGGAAGGCGGTAAACAATGGCTGAAGTGGGCTTGAGGCCCAACACCTGGATATGACGTTGGGCGGTGGGGGGAGGCCCTGCCCCACTGTGAGGGACCACAGCCGCCGCCCCACTTCTTACCCCACTTCTTACCGCCCTGCCCTGCCCTGCCCCTCCCAGCCTCGGGCTTGCACCCTTTCTCTTGGGTAAACATGTCTGAAAAGTAGGTTGCAGTTTTGTTTGTTGTGTTGTGTCGGGAGCCAGGGAAGCCGAATGGACGTTCGACAGCGCCTGCTGGGACATGGGACAGAAAAGGGTCCTCGTGACAACCCAGGGTAGCGCCACCTCGTTCGGACCCTGGCTGAACATGTCAAGGGATGAGCAGCCACCCGGGTGGGGCAGACAAAAATATGGGCGGGTATCGTTGTTGGCAGGGACTCATGGCTCCTTTGTTAGAACTGGCAGTGGCACTGGGCAGGAAGGTTTTCTAAGTGTTGGGATTCTTATGCCGTGGTGGTTAAGGGTGCAGCTGGACTCCCACATGGCTGATCACGGTTCGAGGCCCAGACCTGGTGGCTTGTTTTCTCACTTCCCTTCTCTTCTGTCACTTTCTCTCACTCACTCTGTCCCTCTCTGATCAAATTTAGATAAACAAAATAAAGTTTAGTTAAATAATTATAAAAATAAATAAATATTAAAATGAGGGCAAAAGAGGAGACTAGCTCAAACAAGTATAGCATATTTCAATAATTAGGGGCCAGCACGAGGCATAGTGGTTAAGGCATTGGACTTCAAATCCTGGATTCTAGGGACCAGCAGGTGGCATGGTGGTTAAGGCTCTGTACTCTCCCATATGGCTAACCATGGTTCAAGTCCCAGACCTGGCAGCTTGCTTTCTCAATGTCTCTCTCTCTCTCTCTCTCTCTCTCTCTCTCTGGTCAAATGAAAATAAATGAATAAATAAATTTTTTAAAATATCCTGGACCTGGTGGCTTGAAAATCATGCCAGATGCATGAGTGTGTGTGACTAAAATCTGAGAGAATGGAAGAGAAGGGATTGTGGAATAGCCATCCCCCTGGGGTGATTTCTCACTTTCCCTCCCTCTGTCTCTCTCCAGCAAACAAAAGTGCTCTATGGCAAAAACTTTAAAAAGTATATTTTCAATAATTCCGGAATCTGGTCAATGGTCTTTGGAGTTCCTGTTACTATTCTACTTCAGGCCTGTTTGAACAGTTTCACCAAAATAATAACAATAAGCTTTCTAGCTGGTTCCGTGGCACAGCAGTAATGCACAGCTCAAGTGGAAGCCAGAACCTATGTAACAACATGGTTCGAATCCCCGGCCCTGTTAGCTTGAAACTGTACCAGACACATGTGTGTGCCCAAGATCTGATGGACTGATGGGAGGGGCTTACAGAGTGGCCAGACCCTCTGAAGAGTGCTCGTTTCTCTCTGTCTCTTTTTTATACATGCACACAGGCTCTGTAATGAAGAAAGAAAATACATTTTAAAAAATAATCAGCTTTTGAAAATAGTCCAGAGTGTCCCCCCGTTGGTGTGAAAGTTTATAGACCTGCCCCTCAGTTGGGGCCTCTGCTTGGCTGTGCTTTGTTAAGCCCCCTGAATCTCCAACATGTTCTCACCTGCGTTGATGAAGTGGCGAAGCCCTTCTCTTTTTAAAACTTTTTGTTTTACCTACCTACCTACCTTCCTTTCTCTCTTTCTTTCTTTTTCTTTCTTTCTCCTTCCATGAGAGAAAGAGACAGAAAGACAGAAAGCTGTAGCCCCTTTTAAAATTTTATTTATTATTACTTAATTTGCTATAGTGCATGTGTACTCACCAGAGAGAGAATGTAAGAAAATGGGGGCTGGTAGGTGGTGTGGTGGTAGAGGTACTGAATTCCCACATGGCTGACCGTGGTTCAAGTCTTGGACCGGGAGCTTTCTCACTTTTCCTCTCTGTCTCTGTCTTTCTTTGGTCAAACTTAACAAATAGATTAATTAATAATAAAATTAAGAGTCCAGAGGGGGGGCAGGGTGGTTAAGGGCACTGGATTCCCACATTGCTGACCATGGTTCGAGTCCCGGACCTGACAGCTTGCTTTCTCACTTTACCTGTTTCTTTCTCTCACTCTGTCCCTCTCTGGTCAAATAAAAATAAATAGATAATAATAAAAAAATTTTAGGGACCAGCAGTTAGTGTAATGGCTATGTTGCTGGACTCCCACATAGTTGACCACAGTTCGAGTCCCGGACCCCGTAAACTCATGCCGGGCGCGTGTGTGTGCATGCTCAAGATCCCGAGAGGAGAATGGAGGAGAAGGGATTGCGGCGTGGCCACCCCCTCAGGGGTGATTTCTCGCTTTCTTTCTCTCTGTCTCTCTCTGTCTTTCTGGCGAGCACACGCGCCCTATAGCAAAAACCTCTAAAAAAAATATTTAAATAATAATAAAATTAAGTAATTGTTTTTTTAGAGTTTTTTTTTTTTTTCCTTAGGACATGTGTGTTCACCTGAGAGGAGAGACGGGTACAGCGAGAGGAGAAGGAGAAATAACCCTCCCCCTGCAGCCAGGAGGATGGCCGCATTGCAGTCTCTTCTTCTCCACTCTCCTCCTGGAATTTGGGCGTGCATGCACACATGCCCGGTGTGAATTTCAAGGTACTGTGTCTAAGACTTGAACCACAGTTGGCCATACGGGAGTCCAGCAATATAACCACTACACCATCTGCTGGCACCAAATAATTTTTTTAAGTGAGTGCACTTGCCAGAGAGACAGAAAGTGAGAAACCACCCTACTCACACCCCCTGGGAAGATGACCATACTGCAATTCCCTCTCCTCTGTTCTCCTTTCAGGATATTGGGAACACATGCACATAGACCTGGCAGGAGTTTTAAGCTGCTGGGTCCAGGACTTGAACCATGGTTGACTATGTGGGAGTCTAGTGATGTAACATTACACCATCTGCTGGTTCCTAAAATAACTCTTAAAAAAAGAAAGAAAGGGGAACCAGCAGTTAGCGTAATGGCTATGTCGCTGGACTCCCACGTAGTCGACCGCGGTTCGCGTCTCGGACCCGGTGGCTTACAACTCACGCCGGGCGCGTGTGCGTGCGTGCCCAAGATCCCGAGAGGAGAATGGAGGAGAAGGGATTGCGGCGTGACCATCCCCCCTGGGGGGTGATTTCTCGCTTTCTGTCTCTATGTCTCTCTCTGTCTGTCTGGCGAGCGCACGCGCCCTATAGCAAAAAACCTCTCCAAAAAAAAAAAAAAAAAAAAAAAAAGAAAGAAAGGAAAGGAAAGGAAAGGAAAGGAAAGGAAAGGAAAGGAAGCAACCAGCCACCTGCTGGCCCCTGTCTTCTTTTTAATTGACATATACTAATTATACCCACGTAGGGGTACAGTGTGATTTTCAATATATGAATATAATGTGTGTGGTCAAACTGAGCCAATTAGCAAATCTGTCATCTGATTATTATCATCGCTTTGTGTTGGGAAGATTGAAAAATTCTCTCTTTTAGTTACCTTGATATAGACAATGAACTATTGATTTTATCGTGTTTTTTTCTTAAAGATGTTATTTAACTCTATCTATCTATCTATCTATCTATCTATCTATTTATTTATTTTAATTTGACCAGAGAGGGGCAGAGTGAGAGAGAGAGAGAGGGAAAGTGAGAAAGCAAGCTGCCAGGTCTGGGACTCGAACTGTGGTCAGCCATGTGGGAGTCCATTGCCCTTAACCACCATACCACCTGCTGGCCCTAAGAGTGAACTATTGTTAAACACAGTGACCCTACTATGCTACAGAACACTGGACCTTCCTGTTGTCTAACCAACTGTGCATCCATTAACGCTCTCTCCCTTTCTCCCACCAACCCTGTCTTTACCTACAGTTTTGAAATGTGTTCATTTTGGATGTCTTTAAAGTGTTCAGCTTCGTATACATGATTTCATTTAACCTTCAAACTCAGGCAAATATGAATCCCATTTCACAAATGAGAAAGTGATTTGCCCAGATCTTCCTAACTAGAAAGTGACAGAGCAGAACACTGCATTAAAATATTAATTTTCAGGGGAACCAGCAGTTAGAGTAATGGCTATGACGCTGGACTCCCACATAGTCGACCGCAGTTCGCGTCCCGAACCCGGTGGCTTACAACTCATGCCGGGCGCGTGTGCGTGCGTGCCCAAGATCCCGAGAGGCTAACAGAGGAGAAGGGATTGCGGCGTGACCATCCCCCCGGGGGGTGATTTCTCGCTTTCTGTCTCTCTGTCTCTTTCTGTCTGTCTGGCGAGCGCACGCGCCCTGTAGCAAAAACCTCTCAAAAAAAAAAAAAATTAATTTTCGGGGCCAGACCTGGTGGCTGGCCTCCTCACCTTTCTTCTCTCTCTTTGTCTCTCTCTGTCCCTCTCTGATCAAATTTAAAAATAAATAAATAAATGGATAAAGTTAAATAAATAATTCTTTAAAAAGGTATAGTAATTATCTTGGCTGGATCTATGGTCTGCTGGTTAAGGAGCCAGATCCCATCTGACCAACCATGCAGATCAAATCCCAGCTCCAGCAGCTTGAAAAACACACCAGGTACATGTGTGTGCATGCCCCATATCCCAGCAGGATGGAGAAATGGAAGAGACTGCAGAATGAGGAGGCCCCTTAGGGGATGTTTTTCCTCTCGCCCTCTCTCTGTTTCTCTCTGGTGAACACATGCATGCCTCTAGCTGTTTGCTTTTCAATTTGCTTTTGAGCAGTTGCATTCAATGGAGAGAAATAGAGAAAGAGAGAGAGAACGAAAGCGAGTAAGCACCCTCTGGGGGAATGGCCACCCTGCAATCCCTTCTCCATTCTCCTCTTGAGATTTTGGACATGTACACACTTGCCTGGAGCCACAAAGTCGGCCATGTGGGTCCAGTCACCTCAACCCCCACACACCACCGGCTGGCCCAAGTGATTATCTTGGTTACTGATTCTACCCCTGTCCCACCCATTTAAATTTTCTGCCTCACCTTAGAAGCAGCCGTGCTTTTCTGAGAGCTGCTATGGTATTTTAAAGGTTTTAAAAAGTAAAGAAATTAAGGTGCTGGACAGTGACCCAGCAGTAAAATGCGACACTCTGTGAGGCTGGCCCATGTGGGAAGGTTCTGAGTTCATGCCTGGCGACCTCTCTGAGTGTGCCAGACACACGTGTAGCCGTGATATGGGGCCGGCTGAGGCTGGCGGGGGATCCCAGCATGGGGACCCTGTTGAAGTCACCATCTTTCCCTCTCTCTCTGTCTCTGTCTCTGTCTCTGTCTCTCACTCACTCGCCAATGGAAGACGTAAAATAGTGAAGCCATTAAATAGCTACGCTGGGCTCTTGCCCTCAGGGCTGTGCTGTCTCCCCAGCAAAAGCGTGGCCCCTTCATCTACATTCCCTTGGGTGCACACTGAAGGGTCCCCTACAGGTGTCGAGGAAAGCCAGATCTCTGATTCCGGGTGTTGCCACCTGTTCAGAAATTCCAGCACCTACTGGTTGGAGTCAGCAGCTGACAATGGTGGATAAAGACTAAAGACAGGTCATTGATTGCGTAGCCGTGGCAACTTATTAGAAAAGAAAGCCTGGCATGTAAACAACGACAGCTCTGAGAAGCAATGTGTCTAAACAGGGTTTTAAGATTCATTTATTTAATTAATTTTATTTATTTTTTAATTATTTTTATTTAACTTTATTTTTATTTTTTTTTTTTTTTCAGTTTGATTAGACAGAGAGAGAGAGAGAGAGAGAAAGTGAGAGAGCAAGCTGCCAGGTCCAGGACTTGAACCACGGTTGGCCATGTGGGAATCCAGTGCCTTTAACCAACACGCTACCTGCTGGTCCCAATTTTATTTGTTATTATTATTTTTTAATTTGACCAGAGAGAAAGGGAAAGTGAAAGCAAGCCTCCAGGTCCGGGACACGAACTGTGGTCGGCTATGTGGGAGTCCAGCACCTTAACCACTACACCACCTGCCGGCCGCCAGCAGTTCTTAGAAATAAGAAAGTGACTCAGCCCTGCGGCCTAGTGGTTATGGAGATTGGATCCACTTGGCCAATCGCAGTTCATGCTTACTCCAGCAGCTTGAAAAGCATGCCGTGTGTGTGCGCGCACACGCACCTAAAATTTTGACAAAATGGAGAAATGGAGAAGTGATTGCGGCCACACGGTTAGGGAATATCCCCACTTGCACCCCCTCTCTCCTTCTCTGGTGAGCACATGTGCCCGCTGGCAAAATAATAACCTTTGTGAAAAAAAAAAAAAAAAAGGAGAACATGTGCAGAGATGTGCCTAGTAATCGTCAGCTATCACAGCTGGATATAAAATAATGCCGGTTTAGGCCAGGCAGACGCCGTGGGGGTTCAGGTGGCTGGATCCTATGGGGCTGATTTAGTCATTCAGGTCCTGGTCCTGGCAGCTTGAAATACACACCAGGTACATATGCGTGTGTGCCCAAAATCCCAAGAGGAAAATGGAGAAGGGACTGTGGCATGGCCATTAACCCTGCGGATGATATGCTTTTAAAAATACATTTAAAACATTGAGTGAAACATTTCATATACATTAACTCATTTAACCATGTGAGAGAAGTAATACTCCCATTTCACAAATGCAAACGTGTACCCCAAGTCTCCTACTTAGAAAGAGACGAAGCAAAGCTTTGAACCAAACTCTATGACACCCCTCAGGACCATTCAGACCCGGGGAAGAAAAGCAAATGAGTTACTTGATTTCCGTGAAGGTGCCTTAACTTCCTGCTCGCTTGGTTAGAGCTCGGGCCCCTTGGCTGGCTTCTCTTGAGACTTCAGCTGTTAGCAGAAGAGCGACAATCGTCCAGGCTGGCCCCAGCGTAGGCACCTTTCAAGCACAGGGACTACTGAATACTTGGGGGGCACAGCTGACTCTTACCGAGGGCCTCAACCTTTCTCAGCTCGTGGGGGCGTTCTTCAATTCTTCCCAGGAGTTAATAAAACATTAGCCTTCTGATGCTAGCCAGACTGTCCAGTGAAATCATAAAAGGAACCCAGTTGGGGGTCAAAAGGTGGTGTGGTGGTTAAGGCGTTGGACTCCCACATGGCTGACTGAGGTTCAAGTCCCAGACCTGGCAGCTTGGAAATCACACCTGGCGTGTGTGTGCGTGCAAAATCCCAAGAGGAGAATGGAGGAGAAGGGATTACAGCATGGCCATCCCCCCAGGAGGAGATTTCTCACTTTCCCTCTCTCTGTCTCTGTCACTTTCTGGAAAACACACATGCCATATGGCAAAAGCCCTTAAAAACAAAAAAAGAAAAGGAACTCAGTTACCCATACATACGGTTCTGACTTTGGGCCCATGGGGCACAAGATGCCAAGTGTCGCCAGGGGAAAACCTCCTTAGGTCAGTCTCAAAACTGAGGTGGGGCCAGCAGGTGGTGTGGTGGTTAGGGCGCTGGACTCCCACATGGCTAACCATGGTTTGAGTCCCAGACCTGGCGGCTTGCTTTCTAACTTTCCTCTCTCTCTCTCTCTCTCTCTCTCTCTCTCTCTCTCTCTCTCTCTCTCTCTCTCACTGTTTTCCTCTCTGGTCAAATAAAAACAAGTGAATAAATAAAAGAAAAGTTAAATAAAACAATTCTTTAAAAAGAAAAAAAAAAGAACAAACCAAGGGGAACAACCACTGGATGTCCCTGAACGGAACACGGTCGCCAAGGGGAGGGGCAGCAGCCCAGGTTCCCCATCAGCTGCGCAAACGTAAACTATTCCTCTCCCAGGGCCGGTGGACCAGCCTCCACTCTCCTTCGTCACTGCAGAATTACCCAGCCTACAGCTACAGTGCCCTGGAGACCTGCAATCACGGGTTAGAGAAATGGTCATCTGGGTGGCTGTCCCTAAGATGCGCAGTCTCTGTCTACATGATCTGTTTGAGGAGATGAACCCTTAGTGCCTCCATCGCCTCATCCTGGGGAAAAAGCACAGGCTCAGGCTGAAGCACGTAGACATTTTCCAGACTGCTCCTTAAAGAAGGGACGCCTCGTGGTCGGTGCATTCACCCCCTCTCTCTCCTCGGCCATCTGCAATTTTAAATCCGCTGCATATGATCTGGCTTGGATCTGGGGTGGTTCCGTTTTTCATACTGGCTTGCCAAAGCATCGCGGCCATTCAGCACCAGGAGTGGCGCACACAATGGCACGCAGGAATCTCGTGTGTCCGTGCAGAGAGCCCCTTGAACTCCGCCGTCAGGGAACAAAGGGTTTCCAAGATGCATCCGAGTAGCAGATGTTGAGTTATCTGAAGGGTCAGAATGCCAATTAGATATTGAACATGGCAGGGGGAGAGTGGGGCTTCCAAAACCAATGGACGATGAATAGGAGCAGTCCCCGAGTGTAGGCTTAGGTCCCGCTGTTCTTTTGTACGATGATTTGTGGCAAATTTGTTTTGTCACTGAGGCATAGTTCCCCCTGGGTCTTAAAGTGATTTTGTAATCACCAAAAGAATTTTTGTCTCTCTATATCCTTTTCTGAACCACAACTGGATATAAAAATAGTACCTTAAAAATAAATGTGAGCAGCCACATAGGAGCTCTGGGAGAGACGGTCAAAGACTCGGGCTCTGTGGAAAAAAGGAAGTCAGGCATGATCCAGAGGGAAGGAAGAATTCAAGTAAAAAAAAAATTTCCTGATAGCAAGCTGAAAGAATTCAGCTCTTTTTTTTTTTTTTTTTTCATTTTTTAGTTTTTAAAAAAGATAAAAGCTTGTCATTGGTCTAGCAGTTCATAGATTTTTACCAGTGTTTCAGCTTTATAGGATAAAGTTACCATTTGAAATCTAAAATGCCTACAAATGAGAAAGAATGTGGGAAACCTGCAACGCAGAACGCTTCCTTAGGTAATTATGGATTGTGTCGGTGTTGCCCTCATAAATCATTCTTGGAGAAACAAAACCCACACGAAGAGGACGGACGACAATGGCGTTCTGTTTAAATAATTTCATTTGGCTCCTGAAATACTTCTGGCTATTTTTCCTCTTGAAACCACCCACATTTAGTAAAATTATATCGCTGAGTGGTCCCTCCTCTGTTCTCCCTCTCTGCTGACTTCTGGTGAGAGTACTCGACCGTGGAATACCAAAGGCGAGCCAGCAGAGAGGAAATTGGCATTGCATTGATTTAAATCAGTCAGTGCTGGGGCCAAATTATTTAGTTCTCCCCTGACCTTTGCAGGTCAGATTTGACTATTTATGCTATCTGCTAACGCTTGACTATTTTTCATTGCTTTCCCTGTTAACAATTCTGACATACAAGCTTTCCAGCCTGCAGGGTCGTTATATTAAACAATTGCTAATTACTCTCTGAACATATGCTCCTGTTTTAAAATGTCATCTGAGTCAGAGCCCAACCCAAACCCATTCATTTGTCTCATGAATGAAAACAAAATGTAAGCATTTGGAAATTTCTGAGATGCCAAACCTTGTCAAATTCGGCTCATAAGTGAAAACTAACCAATCTTACTCTCACGATTAATTTGAAGTTCCTCAGCAGAAAGTCTATTCCTAAAAAATGAATGTGAAAGGCAGCAAAAACTTTCAGTTAATCATGTGACCAAATAGGCTCCTTTAGCAATTCCTGCAAAGCCTGTTTCTGTCCTGCCTCAAGAGCTTTCTGAATATTTTTTCCTTTATTCATAAGAGAGCTCATGCCCGTGCACATGAGAATGTCAGAGCGAGTGGAAGAGAGAGGGAGACCCTCCCCAGGGTCTGGTGCACAGGTCTGATCCCCTTCCTCCAGTTCTCCATTGCTAAAGACCCTAAATGCAAGAATATTCTATAAGGCCAGCCAGCAGCATGGTGGTTAAGGCATCTGGATCCTACATGGCCAAACAAGTGGCTTGAGTCCCAGACCCAGCAGCTTAAAAAACAAGCCAGGAGCGTGTGCATGCATGCCCAAAATCCACGAAGGAGAAATGGAGAAGATAGTGAGGCATGACCGTGCCCCGTGGGTGGGTAGGTAGGTGGGGGACTTTCTCACTTTCTCTATGTCATTCTCTGTCCTGTACACACACCCTCTGGTGAACTGAAAAAATTTAAAAATTAATCCAATTCTTTGGGGCCAGCAAGTAGCATAGTGGTTAAGGTGCTGGACTCTGAATGGCCAACTGCAGTTCGGGTCCCAGGCTGGGCAGCTTGAAACTCACGTTAGGCACGGATGTGCCTAAAATCCAGAGAGGAGAATAGAGGAGAAGGGATTGTGGCGTGGCCGTCCCCCCGGGGGGTAGGGTAATTTCTCACTCTCTGTTTCTGTGTTTCTAGTGAGCACACATGCCCTATACCAAAAACCTCTCAAAAAAAAAAAAAAAAAAAAAAAAAAATCAGTAAATTTTTTTAAAATAAAAAAGGAAGAAATTTTACTTGGGAATTTCTGTGACTTGGCCAGTGGCGATGCCTGCCACCACAGAGCCCAGCGGCGGACCATGGGTTTGCCGACCGGAGCTGGCAAAACCTCTGCTCTTGAAGACGCTGTGGCACATAAACAAGTGAGATGTGACAGGAAAGTCGTTTCCCATCCACTTCCTGATTTCCTGCTCTTTGCCTTCTTACACATAAACCTCTAATTCGTTTCAAATGCAAAGGTCACTGAAAAAAAAAATCTGAAGCTAAGTGTATGCCCTCTGTCCAGCAGGGGGATGACGGGTCTCTATTTTCCTTTTACCATAGTGTGGCCTGGCCAGGTGTTTCTCTCGTTCGCCTATCCACACTGGGAGTGTGTTTACAGACCTAAAAAAAGAGTACTAAGCACTCTTTCTGAATAAACTGTTCATTTGAAATCATGTTAGACTTATAGAGAAGTTACAAAGTTCACAGAGAGAGTGCGGTCACCTGATGGTAACATCTTATATACATTTGTCCAAGGAAGGAAATATAGTTGGGCCAGTCTTGTGGCATAGCTGTTGAAGGAGCCACATCCCACATGACCAACTGTGGTTCAAATCCCATTCCTAGGGGCTTAAAAAGACACACAGGGTGGAGGGGGCAGAAGGTGGAATGATGAATAGGGACGCTGACCCCAGTTCGAGTTCCAGACCTGGTGGCTTTCTTTCTCACTTTCATTTTCTCTCTCTCTTTGTCTCTCTGTCTGTCAAATTAAAAATAATGGCAAATGGAATTAAATAAACAAGTAGATCTTTAATTAAAAGACTCACACACACACACACACACACACACACACACATACACCAGGGACATCTATGTGTGTACCCCAAACCCTGACAGAATAGAGAAATGGAGGAAAAGGGATTGTAGCATGACCCCGCCCTACTGGGGGGTGCTTTGTCCTTCTACCCCTTTCTCTCTCTTTGGCAAGTACACCTGCCCCTGGGCAATTTAAAAACAACAAAATGAGAGCGTGGCCGTGGCATCTTGCTGAACGGCAGTGTTGGAAGCGACGTGGCCAGCCCCGGCTCCCGATGCCTAGCCTGGTTGACCTGGAACACGCTGGGCACATGTGCACGTGTGTGCCCAAGATCCTGCAGAGCTGGGGGGTGGGGGGAAGGGGGTCACCGTGTGACCAGGCCCTGCAGAGGGGGGTCTCATGTGCTTTATCACAAATTAGCAAAATTTATATCTGTTTTTGTTTTTAATAAAAAGAAGTAAGTGTTCACCCAGGCCTCAGAGAGAGAGAGGGCAGGGCAATGACGAAAGTCAGACTGGGAGGTCAGAGCCAGCAGGTGGCATGGAGGTTAAGGCAGCCGGATCTTGTATGGATGACTGCATGGTTCAAGTCCTGGACCTGGTGGCTTGAAAGACAGAACAGATGTGTGTGCCCAAAATCCAGAAAGGAGAATGAAGAGGGGATTGTTGTGTGCCCATCCCCCATGGGGGGTGATTTATCAATTTCTGTCCCCTCTCTTCTCTCTGTCTCTGTCTCTCTGTCTCTCTGGTGAATGCACACTCCCTACAGCCAAAACTTTAAAAAAAAAAATAAAAAGTCAGGCTGGGAGGGACCAGTTTACACAGAAAGGTAAAGAAACTTTTTTTAAAAATAAGAACTTTTTTTATAACTTAACTTACTTACCTATTTATTTATTTTAATTGACCAGAAGGGGATAGAGTGAAAGAGAGAGAGAGAGAGAGAGAGAGAGAGAGAGAGAAAGTGATAAAACAAGCCACCAGGTCTAGGACTTGAACTGCAGTCAACCACATGGGAGTCCAGCGTCTCTAACCAGCATGCCACCTGCTGGCCCTAAGAAACACCTTTTTGGGGCCACCAGAAGGGCTAGTGGTTGAGGTGCTGAACTCCCACATGGAAACCTGCAGTTCAAGCCCCAGATCTGGAGGCTTGCTTTCTCACTTTCCCTCTCTCTCTTTCTCTCTCTCTGTGGTTAGTATACCTGCTCTATAGCAAAATTTAAAAATAATAATAAATAAAATAATTATTGAAAAAAAGAAGGGAGAATAGCAGAATGCTACTGTCTGTGGTTTGGAGTTTAGTACTGATTTAAAAAGCTATACGTAAGTGTTGCTTCCTTTTTTTTTTTTTTTTTTTTTTTTTTTTTTTTTTTTTTAATTTGTTAGCGGGCCTGTGTGCTCATGGACATGTGGGAGTCTGGTGCCTTAACCATGAAGCCACCGGCTGGCCCCCCATTGCTTCCATTTTTGACAAGGGAAGGGGAGAGAGAGGTGAGTAGGTAGACTTAACAGGGTCTATAAGTAGGAAACAATGAGGCGGAATGCCAGACACAAGAGTTATTGCTGGGCAAGGGACTAACAAGATTTTTCAGGGTTTTCTTTATAAACATCTGTTTTCCATGAACATGTATTTATTTTTTTAAAGAATTAGTTATTTACTTAATTCTATTGGTTATTGTTATCTTTTTATTTGATCAGAGACAGAGAGAAAGAGAGAGAAAGGGAAAGTGAGAAAGCAAGCTGTCGGGTCCGGGACTCAAACCATGGTCTGCCATGTGGTAATCCAGCGCCTTCATCCACCACACCGCCTGCTGGTCCCACATGTATTTATTATTATGATTTTTTTTTTTTTTATTTGACCAGAGAGATAGAGACAAAGAGAACACGAGAAAACAAGCCAGGTCCAGGACTTGAACTACAATTAAACATGTGGGAGTCTAACACCTTAACCATCATGCCACTTACTAGCCCCAAATAAAATAATTATTTTTAAGATTATGTATTTAATTTTATTATTTATCTTTTTTTTTACTTTTTTTATTTTATTTGACCAGAGAAAGACAGAGAAAGAGAAAGTGAGAAAGCAAACCACTAGATCCAGGACTCAAACCACAGTCATCCATATGTGCTTCCAGCACCTCAACCACCATGGCACCTGCCGGTCGCAAATAAAATAATTCTTTTTTTTTTTTTTTAATTTATTTAACTTTATTATTATTATTATTGTTGTTGTTGTTATTATTATTTTCACATGAGTTTTGCCAGAGAAAGAGAGAGAGAGAGAAGCCGCCAGGTCTGGGACTGGAACCATGGTCGACCATGTGGGAATTCCAGCACCTTAACCACCACACCACTTGCTGGCCCGCAAATAAAATAATTCTTAAAAGGGGCTGGCAGGTGATGTAGTGGTTAAGAATGCTGGACTCCCACATGGCTGACCATGGTTCGAGTCCCAGACCTGGCTGCTTGCTTTCTCACTTTCTCACTCTCCCTCTTGCTCTGTCCCTTTCTGATCAAATTAAAAATAAAATAAATAAATAACGTTAAATAAAATAATGCTTTTAAAAATTATAATAATTCTTAAAGAAACAAAGAGGGGACAGCAGTTGTCATGGTGGTTAGGGGCACTGGACTGCCACATGACTGGCCTCAGTTGGAGCGCTGAACCGGCAGCTTGGAAAACATGCCAGGCGGGTATGTGTGCCCAAAATCCCAGAGGAGAAGGACGGTGATGGGGTCGCCCTGCCTGTCTGTCTCTCCAGCCAGTGCATGTGCCTTATAGAAAAATTACAAGCAAACAAACAACAGAACTTAAACAGAGCCTGGGAGGGCCGGCGGGGAGCCAAGGCAGTGTTGTGCTGCTCTAGGTAGGCCGGGTCCCGGTGGGGGGTTACGGGGTGCCTGTGAGCGCCTAAGACCTTGGCTGGCTGGGAAGGCGGAGTGGGGGACTAGAGGGGATCGTAGCATTAGACCCTGAAAAGTGCTTATCTTTCTCGCCCTCTCTCTGTCTCTCACTCTAATGGGAGAAATAAACTGTAAAAGAATAAACAGAAATGAGCGTCTAGAATGGGGTTTGCGGACAGCACTGCAGGCATGTGGAGCCGAATGATTCGGGGCAAGGGCTGTTTGTGCATGGTGGGACGTTTGGCAGCCTCGCTCCAGGAGCATAATCTAATCTGCTGTGGATATTTTCAAGGGAGGCTTTGATTTCCTGTCTTACAGACTTCATATCTAACAATTCTGTCTTATTCTTTTTTATGATGTGTATCTCGTCTTTCAGATTGTGCAGGAACTTCTTTACCTCCTGGAACTTGTCTCTTTTCTCCTGCACCTTCTGGAGTTCATTGTCTCTCTTTTCTTGCATCTCTGTTCACTTTGTCACTATTAACATTTAAAAGTCTTTATCTGGAATCAGCAGTTGGCGTAATGGTTATGTCACTGGACTCCCATATAGTCGACCACAGTTCGAGTCCCAGACCTGGTGGCTTAAACTCACACCGGGTGCGTGTGCGTGCGTGCCCAAGATCCCGAGAAGAGAATGGAGGAGAAGGACTACGGCACGGCCATCTCCCTGGGGGGTGATTTCTCACTTTCTGTCTCTCTTTCTGGCGAGTGCACGTGCCCTATAGCAAAAATCTCTCCAATAAATTAGTTAATTAATTAAATATTAATAAAAAATAAAATTCTTTATCTGACATTTCCATGAGTTCCCTTGTATGCTCTGGCTTCTCGGCTAGATCTGGGGGGCAGGAGGATGAAGTCTGGGTAGATGGTCTTCGGTGGTCCTGATCCCTGATTGGGGCCACTCTGAACTCAAATCCAGATGGCTGCTCATTGGCTTATCCTGGCTCCTTGGCTAGATCTGAGGGACGGGAGAGTGAAGTCTGGGAAGAGGGTTTTTGGTGGTCCTGATCCTTGGTTATTATTGTTTTTAAAAACCTTTGCCAGAGGGATGTATACTCACCAGAGACAGAGAAGGAGAAAGAGAAAGACTGTCTCAGTAGAGTGTGGCTCCACCACAATCCCTTCTCCGTGCTGGGATTTGGGGTATGTGTGCACATGCACCTGGTGTGTTTTTCAAGTCACTGAGGCCAGGGTTGAAGCTGGGTTAGACAATGTGAGGTCCAGCTCTTTAATCATTAGGACACTGGCCCAATCCACACAAATTTATTTATTTATTATTTATTATTATTATTTATTTATTTAGGATTATTTAATTTTATTTATTCATTCATTCATTTTAGTTTGACCAGAGAGAGACTCACACACACAGAGAGAAGGAAAGTGAGAAAACAAGCCACCATGTCCAGGACTTGAACCATGGTCAGCCATGTGGGTATGTCCAGAGCTTTAACCACCATGCCACCAGCTGGTTCCCGATTTTTTTATTATTATTTAAAAAAAAATTTTTTAAGTATTTGTCATAGAGTGTGTGCACTCAACGGAGAGAGATAGAGAGAGGAAGAGTGAGAAATCACACCCCAGGGGTGTGATTCGTGAAGTGTTTTTGTTCCCTCAGTGCAACCCCCCTGGACATTTAGCAATATCTGAAGTTGGCTTTTTGTTTTGTTTTGTAAGGTTTTTGCCATAGAGTATGTGCACTGTCTGGAGAGCCAGAGAGACAGTGAGAGGGGAAAGTGAGACACCACACACACACACACCCTGGGGATAACCACACCACAGTCTCTTCTCTTCCATTCTCCTCCTAGGACTTTGGGCACACACGCACACGTGCCTGGTTCGCATTTCAAGTCACTAGATCCGGGACTCAAACTGTGATCAACCATGTGGGAGTCCAGCACCCTAACCACATGCCACCAGCTGACCCCCTGGAGACGTTTGTGATCCTGACAAGTTGGGTTGATGCTCCAGGGTTCTAGTAGAGGGACTAGGGCTGCAGCTAAATGCCCTATGATAGTGGGAACAGGCCCTGCCACAATGGATTATCTGATTCAGAATGTCAGTACTGGGGCTGGCAAGTGGCGTGGTGAGTGAAGTGCTAAACTCCCACATAGCTGACTGTGGTTCAAGTCCTGAACCCAGTGGCTTGAAAATCACAATAAATAAATAGATAAATAAATAAATAAATGTATGTTTAAAAAAAAAAGTAAATACTGAAGGAATTGAGTAACCCTAATTTAAACAAATGAATATCATGTAGTCATTAAAAGTGTATATGTATGTGTGTGTGTGTGTATATATATATACACACATATATATACACATGTGTATATAGTATATGTATATATACACATATAGATATATGCATATATCATATGTACACACATAGATATGTGCATACATGCATTTATACAAACATATGTTCATATTACATATATGCACACATGTGCCTATATGTCATATACACATATAGATATGTGCATATATATACATATATACACAGAGAGAAGCATGCATGTATATATAAACACATAGATAAGTGCATGTATAATATATGCACACATGGGTATATGCATATATATCATATATATGTATACACACACAAACACACACACACATATATACACAACATACACATATATATATATAAAATTTGCCAGAAGGTGTGTGCACTCATAGGAGAGAGATTCAAGTGTAAGGTATAAGAAAGCCTCCCCAGTGGGGATGGTCATGCCATAATCCCTTCTCTACTTCTCCCTCCTTTTGGGATTTTGAGTATTACTGGTATGTTTTCAACCCAACAGGTCTGAGACTCGAACTGCATACCCAGCCATGTGGGATCTAGCTGTCTTAACCACCAGGCCACCAGCTGGCCCTCAAATTATATTTAACACTTACTGATTGCTGAGAGTTTTATCTGTATCAGCTTTTCTTGTAATTATTTATTTTATAGGGGACTAGCAGGTGGCGTGGTGGTTAAGGTGCTGGACACTCCCACATGGCCGACCATGGGTTGAGTCCTGCACATGGTGGCTTGCTTCCTCACTTTCTCTCTCTCTCTCTCTCTCTCTCTCTCTCTCTCTCTCTCTCTCTCTCTTTCTCTCTCTGGTCAAATTTAAATAAACAAATGAATAAATAAAAATAAATAATTTTTAAAGTCCTTAAAAATTATTTTATGTTTTTTTTTTAATTGTTTGACTACAGAGAGAGGGAAAGCAAGAAAGCAAATCACCAGGTCTGGGGCTCAAACTGCAGTTGTCCATGTGGGAGTTCAGTGCCTTAACCACCACACTACCTGCTAGCCCCAATATCAGCTCTTTTTAAACCTTTTAACAGACCTTTAAAGGGATAGGTAGTCTTGTCTTGCTCCAGTTTTGCAGAGGAAAATACTAAGAATAAAAGACTTGGAATAAGGGCTAGCAGGTAGCGGGACGGTTAAGGTGCTGGACTCCCACATGGCTGATCCCAGTTCACGTTCTGGACCTGGCAGCTTGCTTTCTCACTCTCCCTCCCTCTCTCTCTGCCTCTCTCCAGTCAAATGGAAGAAAAATAATTTTTAAAATTCAAAATTAAATAATTATTTAAAAGGGAGTCCCACTATTGTGCATATGTTAAATATCAGATCCCCTGCAGGTGGCCCATGGTGGTTAAGGACCCTGGACTCCCATATGGCTGACAGCAGTTCAAGTACCGGACGTGGCAGCTTGCTTTCTCACTTTTCCTCTCTCGCTCTCTGTCCCTCTCTCGCTCTCTCTGTCCCTCTCTGGTCAAATTTAAATGAATGAATGAATGAATGAATGAATTTCTTAAAAAATAATCAGATCAGGAATAAAACTAATAAAGTAAAATGCCACTGCTTTGCAGCTTTTGTTACAAAGATGTGGAAACAGGTCCAGCTGGTGCTCTCCAATCGTAAATCACACCCCCCCAGAGCAAATGGGTTGAGCCCACTCCCCCAGTGGGAGTGTGTCTTTATAAACTCCGCACTTTTAGAGTGCTGTCACTCCACACATGGTAATGGCTCTCCTTTAACTCAGGGTAAAAGCCCAAGTCCTCCTCAGAGCCACAAGATCCCCTCTCAATGAACCAGCTTCCTGTGACCTCACTTGCCTCTGACCCCCAGATTTCACAGTGCTCCGGCCCCCTCTGGCTACCCCCGCCGCCCGTCTCAGCCCGTGTCAGGCTTGTCTACTCCTTTGCACTGCGCTCCGCCTCGTCCCTCTTCTGGAAGACTCCTGGATTTCTGCACAGTGCACACCCCCTCCTTCAAGTCTGTGCAAGAATGTCACTTTCTCAACAAGGCCAGTCCCTGACCACCTACCCACGTCCATGCCCCTTTTCTCATTTTTCTTCTCTGCTATAAGGATTTCTACTCTCTTACATCCCAAGGCATCGTCTTGGGCAATCACCTATTCTAACAAATTACCAAAGTCTGGGCAACTTAAACAACACACATGTATTTCCCATCCTTCTGGAGCTGGGCAGTCCAAGATCAAGACACTGGCAGATCAAGTATCTGGTGAGGGCCTGCGTCTTGGTTCAGATATGGCGTCTTGTCATTGTGTCTCCAAGTGTTGGGAAGCAGAAAGCAAGAACAAGCTCTTGTGTCTTTCATAAGGACACTTACCCCATTCCGAAGGCGCCACTCTCAGGACCTAGTTACCTTCGATAGGGCCGACCTCCTAATACCAGCACACTGGAGCTTAGATTTCAGTATGGATTTCGGAGAGACCAACCATTTGATCCACAGCAGTAACTTTTTATATATATATATATATATATATATATATTTTTTTTTTTTTTTTTTTTTTTTTAAAGCTTTATCTATTTATTTGTTGTGATTTTCAAGTCATTGTTTCCATGTGGCCGGCCATGTAAGAATCCAGCACCTTAACCACCATGCCACCTACTGGTCCCTTATAATATTTACTACATCTTGTCTTTCCTTCCCTGCTAGGAAGTAAACCCCATGAAGATAGAGGATTTCGTAGAACAGTGCCTATACATATATAGTAGATGCTCAATAAATATTTATTGAATTAAGCAATCGAATGAATGAATGAATGAATGATTATTTTTTATCCACATGAAAGTTTAAGCCAAATCCAGAAAGGTAATTTTGTTTTGGTAGAAGGTTCTAGTTTTCCCCAAGATCTTGTCTTTCTTTCTTTCTTTTTCTTTTCTTATTTTTTTTAAAATTTGACCAGAGAAAGAGATAGAGAGAGAGAGAAAGGGAAAGCGAGAGAGCAAGCCACCATGTCTGGGATTTGAACGGTGGTCGGTCATGTGGGAATCCAATGCCTTTAACCACCATGCCACTGACTGGCCCCCTCTTTTTCTTTTATATGAGAATTTTTAGCAAGGCACATTTATGCCCAGAAACAAATAAGCCAACTCCATTTCCAAGCTTCCCCTGTAGTTATTTAAGGTCACGTGACTCCATGATGACCAATAGGTGTATGTAGGTAGACATGTCCCTGGGTCCCCTTTTTGTCCTCTGTGTCTGTCCTTCCATCTTGCCACCCAGAAGTTAGAAACTGCCATTTCAGACCATGAGGTCAGTTGAGCCTGCAGAGCAGATAGGCAAGACCGAGTTCGGCTCTGAGGAGTTCGTGTCCGAGGAGACTTGTAGCAGCCTTAGGCCACCTACGGAGCTTTTAATCAAAAGAAAATAAACTTTTATCTTGTTTAAGGCACTGTTTTTTTTTCCCCGGTTTTCTGTGTCCCTCTGGGCTGCATGTACATAATACACCTTTTTAAGCCAGGAATAAAAATTAAATTAGGCTTCTGTTTAACTTCACCGTGTGCCTGGCACGGTTTCCCCAAGCCCCCATCCGGACCACAGTCCCCTCTGGCCGGGTCGTGTTACTGGGCCACCGGTTTCTATTATTTCTGGAATCTGAGTCACGTGCACTCTCTGCGCTGTTACACATAAAATGCTATCATGACTAATCAAGGCAATCTTTTTTCCCTTGACATGTTAATCATGGTGTTTCTGGACTGTCGAGAATGCTAGCTCGGATCCCATCCTGTTATCTGTTTCTTTCTCTGTGGGCTGGCTTCAGATCAGAGCGAGAGATCTAAGCAGGAACGCTCTTGTTTTCATTTGTTTCTGCATTTCTTTTCAGAAGAAATCTTTGTTCCAAAGCAGAGGAAGGAAATAAATATTATCTGCTTGGTTTTACTACTGAAGTGATGTAATTTACATAACAGCAAAATTACAACCTAGAACTCTAAGTAGCAATTACGATGTTAAAGTTTTGTAAAAGACAAAAACTTTGCCCTTAAACCAATAGCAAAAATAAATGTAAGATAATGTGAGTAAACTTGCCACAAAATTAAAATACTTATAAATCTCATTTATCTAGGGAGGGTATGGGGAAATATATTATTTGGCCCTAAAATTAAAATACAGGGCAACTTTCACAGAAAGTTTAATTCTTTTTTTTTTAAAGAATTATTTTATCCAGACCAGCAGTTAGCATAATGGCTATGTCACTGGACTCCCACGTAGTCGACTGCGGTTCGAGTCCCGGACCCGGTGGCTTAAAACTCACACCAGGCGCGTGTGCATGTGTGCCCAAGATCCCGAGAGGAGAATGGAGGAGAAGGGATTACAGCGTGGCCATCCCCCCTGGGGGGTGATTTCTCGCTTTCTGTCTCTCTCTGTCTGTCTGGCGAGCGTACGCGCCCTGTAGCAAAAAACCTCTTAAAAAAAAAAAAAAAAAAAAAGAATTATTTTATTTATGTGACCAGCAGTTAGCATAATGGCTATGTCGCTGAACTCCCATGTAGCTGACCGCGGTTCGAGTCCCGGAACCAGTGGCTCAAATTCACGCCAGGCACGTGTGCATGCGTGCCCAAGATTCTAAGAGGAGAATGGAGGAGAAGGGACTGTGGCATGGTCATCCCCCCGGGGGGCGGGGGGTGATTTCTTGTTTTCTATCTGTCTGTCTGGCGAGTGCATGCGCCCTATAGCAAAAAATTCTCTAAAGAATAGAATTTTTTTTTTAACTTTATTTATTTCAATTTGACCAGAGAGGAACAGAGCGAGAGCGAAAGAGTGAGAAAGCAAGTCGCCAGGTCCAGGACTCGAACTGCAGTCAGCTATGTGGGAATCTGGAGCCCTTAACCACCACACCACCTGGTGGCCCCACAGTAAGTTTAATTCTAAAAACCCCAGACCAGGCGAACAGATATGGACTGAACCCAAAAACTCATAGAAATGAGGTTGGCAAATGAACTTTCTACATCTGAGGCGCAGGGTTTTCCTGCAAATAAAACAAAAGGCTAATTAGGAATCATCGGCTTGAAAATCACACTGGGCACATGTGCGTGCAGGCCCCAAATCCCAGGAGAATGGAGGAGAAGGAATTGCAGTGTGGCCATTTCCCTGGGGGGGGGCTGACTGCTCACTTTCTCTCTCACAGTCTCTCTCTGGTGAGTGCACACGCCCTATGGCAAAATCTTAAATAAAAAAAAAAAAGTAATCTCATTTTGGTTCTTTTGGACATATTCAGTGAGTTCTTATCACCCATAGATATTTTAATTCAATTCTAAGTAATTGGCAAAGAGAGATTATTGCTACAAGGCACATGCGCTTGCTAGAGAGATAGACAGAAAACAAGAAGTCATCCCCCAGGGAATGGCCACACCACAATCCCTTCTCCTCCATTCTCCTCTTGGGGTTTTGGGCACACACGTACATGTGCCCGCTGTGCGTTTTAAGCTGCAGGGTCCAGTACTTGAACTGTGGTCGACTACACGGGAGTCCAGTGATATAACCATTATGCCATCTGCTGGTCTCGCTATTATTTTAAAATTTGCTATAAAACATACTTGTTCATCAAGGAAAGACACAGAGAAAGTAAGAAACCAAGCTGCCGGGTCCAGGACTTGAACTGCAGCAAGCCAGGTGGGAGTCCAGCGTCTTAACCACTATGCCATCTACTGGCCCCATCATTGTTATTTTCCAGTTTTGCTACAGGGCACATGTGCTCACCAAAGAGAGAGAGAGGGGGGGAAAGTAAGAAAGCAAGCTACCAGGTCTGGGACTCCAACCTCAGTCAACCACATAGTTCCTGTGCTTTAACATCATTCCTCAGGCTGGCCCCTGGCCTCTGATTTTTTTTTTTTTTTTTTTTTTTTTTTGAGAGGTTTTTGCTATAGGGCACATGCGCTCACCAGAAAGACAGAGAGAGTCAGAGACAGAAAGCAAAAAATCACCCCCCAGGGGGGATGGCCACACCGCAATCCCTTTTCCTCCATTCTCCTCTCAGGATCTTGGGCACACACACGCACTCGGCGTGAGTTTAAACCACCAGGTCCGGGACTCAAACCGCGGTCGACTACATGGGAGTCCAGCGACATAGCCATTATGCCAACTGGTGGTCCCCTGAATTATTTTTTAAGAGAGATTTTCGCTATGTTCATCTGAGACACACACACACACACACACACACACAAAACACACACAGAGGCAAAAAGTAAGAAATCCCCCCCACCAGGACCACGTGGCAATTCATTTTCCTCTTGGGACTTTGGGTACCACACACACATGCCCCACATGACATAAAGTCAGCTGGCTGGGACTTGAACCCTGGTTGGTTGACTACGTGGGAGTTCAACAACATAACCACTATGCCATCTGCTGGTTCTGGTCCCTCAATTTTTACATTTTTCTTTTAAGAATTATTTTAACTTTATTTATTTTAATTTGACCAGAGAAGGACAGAGCGAGAGAGACAGAAAGTGAGAAAACAAGCCATCAGATCCAGGACTCAAACCGTGGTCAGCTATGTGGGAATCCGGCGCCCTTAACCACCACACCACCTGCCCGCCCAGGTTTTTACATTTTTAAATGATTCCCCAAATATCAAAAGAGGAATAGTCCCATAGCTATTTAATGAAAATTAAAGAAAATAAAATATCAGTGTCCGTAAATAAATTTTCCCCATATCCAGCAACACCCGTGTTTGCGCATTACAGTTGCTTTCCCAGTGTGGTCACAGAGTTGAGGCCTTTTCCTTGGCCACACAGCCAGCCCTTGGCAAAGCCGCGGTCTGCCACGCCATTAGGGCAGGGAGACTGTTAGATGAGAGCCCGGAGGGGAGGACCTTGAGGCAGCTGGCACCGCCCAGGGGAAACACCCTAAAACGCCCTTCTGCATTTTGGTGAGGAACATCCTCCCACTCAAGATATGGGGGCAGCACACTGGAGTGCACCTAACTTGGAGCATGCTCAGTAGTGACCCTAGGGGGCTTACGTAACTTGAAGGGACTGGACAGAACTTGGAGCATGCTCAGTGCTGAGTTAGTTGCCCTCAAGTAACCTTTAGCTCATTAACATCTCATTTGCATGGACTCCTGAGAAACGCATTCTATAAGAAGGCTGAACTGAGCATGTGCTGAAGGGAAAGGGAGCGGCCGAGCTCTGAAAGCCCGCAGTGCAGAAGCCTGAAGGCGGGTGGGTGCCGGGGCGCCCACCTCCACCTCTCAGGACTGTACTTTCGGTTTAATCTGCTGTAAAGTTTTGTTGTTCCACTATACGTATGTTTCTTGGCCGATTTCTTTCTTCCAAGAAGACTAGGACCAAGGTATTGTTACTGTCTCCATGCTAGCAGTAGATCTTGAGATTCACCCGGGGGAAGAAAAATGCAACATTTAGACCTGAAATGCTAGTAACACTGTTTTTTTGTTTCTTGGTTTTTTCGGGGGGGGGGGGGGCGGGGGGAGATTATTAAGTATATTTCTTTTTATGTTTATATAATTTATTTTTAAAAATTATTATTTTGTGTTAGGTTTTAATATAGGGCAGAGGAGGGACCAGCAGGTGGTACAGTGGTCAAGGTGCTGGACTCCCACATGGTTGACCGTGGTTCGAGTCCTAGACCTGGCAGCTTGCTTTCTCACGATTTCCCTTTCTCGCTCCGATCAAATTTTAAAAATAATAACAAATAAATAATTCTTTAAAAAATATATGTATGTGTGTGTGTATATATATGTGTGTGTACATACATATGTATGTGTGTGTGTGTGTGTATATACGGCACAGGTGCTCACCAGAGGGAGTGGAGAGTGAGAAATAACCCCTTGGGGAGAAGGCAACACCACAGTCCATTTTCCTCCATTCTCTTGGGGTTTTGGGCACGCTTGTACACTGGCCCATAGTATTTTTCAACCCATTGGATCTGGGATTCAAACTGCACGGGTGGCCATGTGGGATCCAGCCATCTTACCTCCACGTCACCCACGGGCCCTATTTAATTTATTATAAACAGTACATATTCACAGAAGAACTTTAGAAAAATATAGAAAAGCAAGTGGAAAAACCACTCAAGACTTTCACACCCAGCTGTAACAACTGTCAACATTTCAATTCACAGGGCCTGGCAGGTGATGTGGCAGGTCCAGTGCTGGACTCCCATGTAGTTGACCATGGTTTGAGTCCTGGACCCAGTGGCTTAATCTCATGCTGGGCACTTATGCATGCATGCCCAAGATCCTGAGAGGAGAATGGAGGAGAAGGGATTGCAGCGAGGCCATCCCCTCTGGGAGCGATTTCTTGCTTTCTGTCTCTCTGTCTCTGTCTTTCTGGCAGGCGCACACGCCCTACAGCAAAAAACTTCTCCAAAAAAGAAAGGAAGGAAGGAAGGAAGGAAGGAAGGAAGGAAGGAAGGAAGGAAGGAAGGAATGAATCACCACCACAACCCCCCCCCCCCACCCCCCGGGAGAATGGCCATATTGCAATCCCTTCTCCATTCTCCTCCTGGAATCTTGGGCGCATACACACACGTGCCTAGTGAATTTCAAGCCACCAGGTCTAAGATTCGAACTGTAGTCGGCCATGTGGGAGCAGATGGCATAATGGTTACATGACTGTATTCCCAAGTGGCCAATAGCCGTTTGAGTCCTGGTCCTGGTGGCTTGAAACTCATGCTAGGCGTGTGTGCGTATGTGCATGCCCAAGATCCTGAGAGGAGGATGGAGAAGGGATCTGTGGTGTGACCATCCCCCCCTTGGTGGGGAGGTAATTTCTCACTTTCTGTATCTCTGTTTCTCCAGCAAGTGCACGTGCCCTATAGCAAAAATCTCTCTCTCAAAAAATAATGTAATGCACCTACCTATAAGTATGTATTTAAGCTGTAATCCATGATTATACCAAAAGTAGAGTCATCAGAACATCAGAATTCTCTGGGAACACTGACAAAAATGAGTATTTGGGGGCCAGCAGGTGGCATGGTGGTTAAGAGCGCTGGACTCCCACATGGCCAACCTCGGTTTGAGTCCTGGACCTGGCGGCTTGCTTTCTCAGTTTTTCTCTCTCCCTCTCTCACACACACACACACACATACACACACACACTCTGTCCCTCTCTGGTAAATTAAAATAAATTAATTTAATTTAATATTTTTTTAAAAAAATGAGTATTTTACCTTATGGTGCAAGAGTATATAAATTCTCTCTCTCTTTTTTTTAAGGAATTATTTATTTAATTTTATTTATTCATCCACTTATGTTAATTTGACCAGAGAGAGACAGAGAGAGAGAGGGGAAGTGAGAAAGCAAGCCACCAGGTCCAGGACTTGAACCGTGGTCGGCCATGTGGGAGTGCCCAGCGCCTTAACCACCACGCCACCCACTGGTCCCAAGAGTATTTAAGTTCTTAATTCTGGATGCCTCTTAATAATCACAAAAGAATAACATTTTTATGGCTTAGTTCTGCTAAATGTTAAGGTTCTGGGGCTGGCAAGTAGCATGGTGGTTTAGGTGTTGGACTCTCACATGGCTGACCGTTGTTCAAGTCCTGGACCTGGCAACTTGTTTTCTCACTTTCCTTCTCTCTCTCTGTCTCTCTCTGGTCAAACTGAATAATAATAATAATAAATAAATAAAGTTAAATGAATAATTCTTTTCTTTTTAAAATGTTAAGGTCTTTAGTCATGTTGTCCCATAACCTTACCTGGTTTTAATTTTCATATCACCAGGCATGGTAGTGCCTGCCCTATGGCAAAAATCCATGGAGACTGGAGAATTTTCATATCACCTGGTTGGTGAACTACGTGCTCACATAAAAAGAAAGTATTATTTTGCTTGGATTAATTGGTCAGACTTTCGTCCCTGACTTTTTAAGGTGTACTTCTATTTGCATAATTAAAAGATTACTCATGAGCTGGAAAAACAGGTTTGATTTAACAGAAGCATAACTAGCCACTTAGAAAGCATTCTTCTTGCCTTCAATACGGAGAAATACTTGTCAAACTAGTAGTATGAGTTAAATTTTTTAAAATATGTGATCAGCAGAGATCATAATTGGGTAGGAAAAAAATATACATGAAGTTTGTGGAATGTAAGCACAATTTTAAATCTTTATTAAAATTTCCATTTACTATATTGTCTTAAGTAAACAAGCTTTTCTATGAGCAAAATGTATAGATTGACCTTGTTTTGTTTCTTTTTAAAGAATTATTTTATTTAACTTTATTTATTTGTTTACCTATTTTAATTTGACCAGAGAGGGACAGAAGGAGAGCAAGAGTTGGGGGGGGCGGGGGAGAAAGTGAGAAAGCAAGCCACCAGGTCTGGGACTAGAACCACGGTCAGCCATGTCGGAGTCCGGTGCCCTTAACCACCATGCCACCTGCTGGCCCTTAGATTTTCCTTGTTTTTAATTTGTTTGTTTGTGTTTTATCTTTTGCTACAGAATGTGTGCGCTCACCAGAGAAAGAGCACGAGAGAGAGAGGGAAAATGAGAAACTATCCCCCCCCCCCCCCCCAATAAAGGCATGACCATGCCACAGTCCCATCTCTAGTCTCCTCTTGGGACTTTAGGCACACACACGCACCTGGCATGATTTTCAAGTCACCGGGTCCAGGATTCAAACCGCCATTGGCCATATGGAAATCCAGTGGCTTAACCAGGACACCCCTGCTGGCCCCAAAGTTCTGGCAATTAAAAAAAAAAGAAAGAAAAAGAAAAAAGGAGCCAGTAGGTGGCATGGTGGTTAAGATGCTGGACTCCCACATGGCTAACTCAGGTTTAAGTCCCAGACCTGAAAGCTTGATTTCTTACATTCTCTCTCTCTGACTCTGGTGAGCACATGTGCCCCATAGGAAACTAAAATATAATAATAATAATAATAATAATAATAATAAATAAAATTAAGTAAATAAAAACAAAAAACCCCACAGGAGTCCCAACTTTTTATTCTACAAACCAAGTAAATCAAAAGAGTAGCTTTATCAGTATCATTATTTAACTTAAGAATGGGTAATGGGGCCAGCAGGAGGCATGGTGGCACTGGACACTCCCACATGGCCAACCATGGTTCAAGTCCTGGACCTGGTGACTTGCTTTCTCACTTTGCCTCTCTCTGTCTAGTTCTTGATCTGTCTCTCTCTGATAAAATTTAAAATGAATGAATGAATGAATAAATAAATAAAAGTTAAAAATAATTCTTTTTTTAAAAAAAAAAAAAAACAGCAACTGGTGGGGCCAGCGGGTGGCATGGTGGTTAAGGCACTGGACTCCTATAAGGCCAACCATGGTTCGAGTCCCAGACCTGGTAGCTTGCTTTCTCACTTTCCCTTTCTCTCTCTGTCTCTCTCTGGTCAAATTAAAAAGTGATAATAAGATAAATCTTTAAAAGAAAAGAAAACACAGCTGGCATGTGTACATGCATGTGCAAAATCCCAAAATGAGGATGGAGGAGAAAGATTGCAGCATGGTCATCCCCCCGTGGAATGCTCTCTCACACACACTCTCTCTCTCGCTCTCTCTCTCTTGCTCTATCTCACTCTCTCGCGCACGCTCTCTCTCTCTCTCTCTCTGGCCAGTGCATACTCCCTAGAGCCGGTTTTAAAATAATGAAAAACATGAAAATGAAGCACTTCAGTGCAGTACAGCTCAGGGCCCTGCCCCAGCCCTGTCATGTGTGCGGTCAGGAGCGTCCTGGCCTCTTTCCTGTAGATGCCGGTAGCAGTTCCCACCCACTCCCCCTCCACCTCCATTTGTGGGAACCAGAAATGTCTCCAGACACCTGAATGTTCCCCGAGGGGTAACGGCCCTCAGAGAGAACCTCTGGTTGCTGTCAGTTCCATTCAACAGGGCCCCCTCATAGACCGGCCCAGGCCCAGGGGCCCACGCTCAGAGCCACTACTGCTGTTCAGGCCGGCATGTTGCAGATGAGGAGAGCAAAGGCCAGTGTGATTTGCCTGCAGTTACTGTGTCATTCCCCGGGGCTGCCATAGTACATGCCTACAAACTAGCTGGCTTAAAGCAACAGGAATGGGGCCGGCCAGTGACCTGGTGGTTAAAGCAGGTGGATCCCACATGGCTGATAGTGCGGTTCAAGTCCTGGGCCCGTGGTTTGAAAAACACGCCAAACTGGGCAGCAGGTGGCATGGTGGTTAGGATGCTGGAATCCCACATGGCTAAGTCCCAAACCTGGTGGCTTTCTTTCTCTCTCTCTTTCTCTGACTCTGCTGACTGCATGTGCCCTATAGCAAATTTTAAAAATAATAATAGGGGCCAGAAGGTGGTGTGGCAGTTAAGGGCACTGGACTCCCATGTGGTCAATTGAGGTTCGAGTCCCAGACCTGGCAGCTTGCTTTCTCACTTTGCCTTTCTCTTTCTGCCTCTATCTGGTCAAATTAAAAAATAATAATAACAGGGACTAGCAGTTAGCATAATGGCTATGTCGCTGGACTCCCACGTAGTCGACCGCAGTTTGAGTCCCGGACCTGGTGGCTTAAACTCATGCCGGGCACGTGTGCGTGCGTGCCCAAGATCCCGAGAGGAGAATGGAGGAGAAGGGATTGCGGCGTGGCCATCCTCCCCCCTGGGGGGGATTTCTCGCTTTCTGTCTCTCTGTCTCTCTCTGTCTGGCGAGCGCATGCACCCTATAGCAAAAACCTCTAAAAAATCATAATAATAATAATAACAAATAAAATAAATAATTTTTAAAAATTTAACTTTATTTTTTTTTTTTCATTCATTGTAATTTGACCAGAGAGGTACAGAGCAAGAGAGAGAGAGAGAGGGGACGTGAGAAAGCAAGCCACTAGGTCTAGGACTTGAATCAACGTCAGCCATGTGAGAGTCCAGCGCCCTTAACTACCACACCACCTGCCAGCCCCAAAATAAATATTTAAAAAAAGAAAAAGAAGAAGAAATAAAATTAAGTGAATTGTTAAAGAATCATTTATTTAATTTTATATTATTATTATTATTTTTTTAATTTGACAAGATAGATTCAGAGAGAGCGAGAAAGAGAAAGTGAGAAAGCAAGCCACCAGGTCCAGGACTCGAACCATTGTTAACCATGTAGGAGTCTAGCACCTTAATCACCACTCCACCTGCCGGCCCCCCCAAAATTAAGTGAATCTAAAAAAAAAGAAAGGAAAGAAAAATACAAAGAAAAGAAAAACACACTGGGCAAATGTACGCATGCCTGAAATCTGGAAAGGACACAGGAAGAGAAAGGCTTACAGGGTAGCCATCTCACCTGGCGGGTGGTGATTTTTCACTTTCTCTCTCTCTCTGTCTCTCTCCGGTCAGCACAAACCCTATAGCACAAAATAAAAGACTTTTTCAAACCGAAGAGTAAGATTAGATTGGATGCTGTGTAAGACACTGTACAAAAACTCATTTAAAAATTTGCAGTGTGGGGCCAGCAGATGGCATAGCAGTAATGTTGCTGGACTCCTACACGGCCAACCGCGGTTTGAGTCCTGGACTCTGGTGGCATAGAAATCATGCCAGGCACGTGTGTGCGCCCAAGATCCTGGGAGGAGAACGAAGGGAATGGAGCATGGGCATAGCGGGGGGTGGGGGGGTGGTTTCTCACTTTCTCTCTCACTGTTTCTATCTCTCTCTCCCCAGTGAGTGTACGCCCTAAGGCAAAAACCTCTTTAAAAAATTTTGCAGGGACCAGCAGATGGCATAATGGCTACATCACTGGACTCCCATGTAGTTGACCGTGGTTCAAGTCCTGGACCCAATGGCTTAAAACTCATGCTGGGCACATATGTGTGCATGAGTACCCAAAATCCTGAGAGGAGACTGGAGGAGGAGGGCCTGCGGTGTGGCCATCTCCGCTGCAGGGGGTGAGTTCTCCCTTTCTGTCTCTCCGTCTCTCTCTGTCTCTCTGGCAAACTCTCTAGAGCAAAATCTCTCCAAAAAAAGTGTCTTTTTTTGCAATGTACAGATTAGACTTTTGTTCAGACTTCAGCCTTATCACTTATTAGCTGTGTGACTTTGGGAAAATTACTGAACTTCAATAAGCCTAAATTGTCTCATCTGTAAAAGAAAGTGCCTATCCTCCCCGGACCATTACAGACACTGGGAGGAATATGTGTAAAGAACCGAGCACAGTGGCTGGCACACAGTGTGCTCTCCATAGGCATGATGCTTTAGGCTTAAGCATTCCTATACTTGTAGACAGAGGTGGCGTGGTGGTTAAGGCACTGGACTCCCACGTGGCTGACCGCAGTTTGAGTCCCAGACCTGGCGGCTTCCTTTCTCACTCTCTGTCTCTCTCTTTGGTGAGCACACATGCCCTATAGAAAATTTAAAAATTATAGTAATAATAAATAAAATTTATAATGATAATAATTATTATTTTTAAACTGTTTAAAAAAATCACCATTACTTCATTTCTGCTGACTCCATACACATAGCTATATACCAAAGTCCTTGTTCTAAATTCTTTCCAGGGAAGACGTTGTATTTTAGCTTTGGAGACTATTATCTCAGAATTTCAATGTGTTATTTGGAAATCATCTTGTTTGCATCATAACTATTGAGTAAGCAAATTGTTGAGATACTGGGAAGCTTCTGAAACTCAATCAAGGAATTATTGTGTAAGTCAAGAAGCTATAGTGTTTTGGGGCTGGCAGGTGGGGTGGTGGTTAAAGACACTGGACTCCCACATGGCCGGCCATGGTTCAAGTCCTACACAGCTTACTTTCTCACTTTCCCTCTGTCTCTCTCCCTCTTTGTCTCACTTTCACTCTGTCCCTCTCTGGTCAAATTAAAATAAGTAAGCAAATAAATAAAGTTAAATAATCTCTTTTTTAAAAAAAAGTTATAGTGTTTCCTCCAGACTGGCAAAGATGGTGACTCAGGCTTGGTTAGGTTAAAATATTTTAAATAAATATCACTGTCCCTTTTTTGAAGTTGGCCAAAATATTTTGGCTATTTGTAAAGAGTTGTAGACAAAGGACATTTCTCTTTTCTGTTTGCCTTTTTTTTTTTTTTTTTTTGAGAGGTTTTTGCTATAGGGCGCGTGCACTCACCAGACAGACAGAGAGAGACAGAGAGATAGAAAGTGAGAAATCACCCCCCAGGGGGGATGGCCATGCCACAATCCCTTCTCCTTCATTCTCCTCTCGGGATCTTGGGCACACACGCACACACACCCGGCGTGAGTTTAAGCCACTGGGTCCGGGACTCGAACTGCGGTCAACTACGTGGGAGTCCAGCGACATAGCCATTACGCTAACTGCTGGTCCCTCTGTTTGCCTTTTGAACCTGGATGATCTCATTATAACTCATACATTTCCCCCCACACATTTTTTAGAATTATTTATTTAATTTATTGTTATTATTATTTTTTAATTTGCTATAGGGCACATGCACTTACGGGGGGGGGGAGAGAGAGAGAGAGAGAAAGTGAGAAAGCAAGTCACCAGGTCCTGGACTCGAAACTGCGGTCAGCCATGTGGGAGTCCAGTGCCCCAAACACATGCCCGAGGGACCAGGAGGTGCCCTCTAGTACATTTACTAATAAGTCACCAGAGAGAGACAGAGTGATAGAGGAAGGGAAAGTGAGAAGAAACTGCCACATCGAGGGCTCACACTGTGGTTGGCTATGTGGGAGTCCAGCGCCTTAACCGCCATGCCACCTGTTGGCCCCAAATAAATAACTATTAAAAATTATTTAACTCTGGGGCCCAGCAGATGGCATAATGTTATGTTACTGGAATCCCACGTAGTCAACTGCAGTTCAAGTCCTGGACCCGGCAGCTTAAAACTCATGCTGGTGTGTGAGTGTGTGTGCATGTGTGCCCAAAGTCCCAAGAAGAGAATGGAGAAGGGATTGCGGCATGACCATCCACCCGGGAGGTGATTTCTCACTTTCTGTTTCTCTGTCTCTCTCTGTCTCTCTGGTGAGCACACGTGCCCTATAGCAAAAATCTCTCTAAAAATTTTTTTTTTTTTTTTTTTTTTTTGGAGAGGTTTTTCGCTATAGGGCTCGTGCGCTCGCCAGACAGACAGAGAGAGACATAGAGACAGAAAGCGAGAAATCACCCCCCAGGGGGGATGGTCACGCCGCAATCCCTTCTCCTCCATTCTCCTCTCGGGATCTTGGGCACGCACGCATACGCGCCCGGCGTGAGTTGTAAGCCACCGGGTCCGAGACGCGAACCGCGGTCGACTACGTGGGAGTCCAGCGACATAGCCATTACGCTAACTGCTGGTTCCCTCTAAAAATTTTTTTTAATTATTTAACTCTAGGACCAGCAGAGAGCGGAATGGTTATGTCACTGGACTCCCATGTAGTCATCCACGGTTCAAGTCCCAGACCCAGCTGCTTCAAACTCATGCTGGAGGCATGCCCGTGCATACCCAAGAATCCAAGAGGAGAATGGAGAAGGGATTGCAGCATGGCCATCCTCCCCTGAAGAGTGATTTTCTGCTTTCTATCTCTCTGTCTTTCTCTGTCTCTCTAGCAAGCACATGCACCCTACAGCAAAAATCTCTCTTAAAAAAATTTATTTAATTCATTCCAACATGAGAATGATCAAATTATTAATGATTTTTAAAATTCTTAAAATTAGCTATTAAAACTATTGGTTTTTATTATTAAATTATTAAAATTCAAACCCAATTAAAAGAAAAACTACCTTTTCTCCTCAAAGAAGACTATGCTACGGGCCAGCCAGGTGGCGAGCTGGTTAAGGTGGCGGGATCCCAAGGTTCGCTGTGCATTCACGTCAGCCCTGTAGCTTGTAAACACACAGGGCGCGTACTCATGCATGCCCAGGGGCTGCAGAGGAGAATGAAGGGAAAGGGATTGCAGTGTGGCCATCCTCTCTGGGGGGTGAGTTCTCATTTTCCCTGTCTCTCTTTCTCTGTCTCTCTCTGGTGAGCACACATGCCGTATAGCAAAAAAAAAAAAAAAAAAAAAAAAAAAAAAATTTAAGCTTGTTAAAGATCTTTTTTATTTTTTGGAGAGGTTTTTGCTATAGGGCGCATGCGCTCGCCAGACAGACAGAGAGAGACATAGAGACAGAAAGCGAGAAATCACCCCCTAGGGGGGATGGTCATGCTTCAATCCCTTCTCCTCCATTCTCCTCTCGCGGGATCTTGGGCACGCACGCACACGCGCCCAGCGTGAGTTGTAAGCCACCGGGTCCGAGACGCGAACCGCGGTCGACTATGTGGGAGTCCAGCGACATAGCCATTACGCTAACTGCTGGTTCCCTTGTTAAAGATCTTTTACTATATTACTCTATGATTATGCCAATTTACATATGAAGAAGCCTAGAGTGGTGTGTGTGTTCATACATGTACAAAGAGAAACGCACATAGCTGGGGATGGCAGGTGGCACAGTGGTTGAGGCGCTGGACTCCCACATGGCTGACTGTGGTTTGAGTCTTGGACCTGGCAGCCTGCTTTCTTTCTCTCTCTCTCTCTCTCTCTCTTTCTCTCACTCACTCACTCTGGTCAAATTTTATTTTTAAATAACATTTAAAAATTAAATAATTCTTAACAACAACAAAAAAAAAAAAAACACAGAAAAAGGCATCTCTGAGCCCGCCGAGTTGATACCATGAGCAAAGCTCACCCTCCCAAATTGAAAAAATGTATGGACAGGAATGGTGGCAGGGCTGGCAAGTGGTGTGGTGGTTAAGGGCGCTGGACTCCCACATGGCCAACCGTGGTTCGAGTCGTGGACCTGGTGGCTTGCTTTCTCACTTTCTCTCTCTCTCTCTAACTCTGTTTCTCTCAAATTAAAATAAATAAGTTAATAAATGAAATTAAATAAAATAATTCTTAAAAAAAAAAAAAGAAAAAAGAAAGAAATTAATTGGTGGCAGACATGTCCAAGGAATATTATGGGGATTTGATCCATTTATGAAACGGTGATAGGTGAACGTGTGGAGATGGCGACCAGTGGGCAACAACAGCACTGGAGTGGTGGTAATATGAGGACATAGTATCATCATGTCAGAACCCTTGGAACGAGTATAAACAATGGCTGTGCAACAGAAAAACCTATGTCCTCTCGTCAACGGGCCTGTTTTACTATGAGAAAAAAATCAAGTCTTGTACATTTTCATAATAGACTTTTTTTTTTTTTTTTTTTTTTGGAGAAGTTTTTGCTATAGGGCGCGTGTGCTCACCAGACAGACAAAGAGAGACAGAGAGACAGAAAGCAGGAAATCACCCCCCAGGGGGAATGGCCACGCCACAATCCCTTCTCCTTTCTCCTCCACGGTTCAAGTCCCAGACCCAGCTGCTTCAAACTCATGCTGGAGGCATGCCCGTGCATACCCAGGAATCCAAGAGGAGAATGGAGATCTTGGGCACGCACGCACACGCACCTGGCATGAGTTTAAGCCACCAGGTCCGGGACTCAAACCGCAGTCGACCACATGGGAGTCCAGCGACATAGCCATTACGCTAACTGCTGGTCCCCATAATAGACTTTTTGTTAAGTTAAAAAAAAACACACATTTAGTTTTGGGGAGTTATTAGCAAAAATCAACTTACATTTTCCTTCCTTCCTTCCTCCCTCCCTCCCTTCCTCCCTCTTTTCCTTCCTTTCTTTTCCTTCCTTCTTTCTCTCTCTCTTTCTTTTTCTTTGTAATTTTAATTGCCAGAGGGCACATGTGCTCCCAAGAGAGGCAGAGAGAGAGAAAGCACCCTCCCAGTGGGGTATGGTCACACTCCATCCCCTCTCCTCTGTTTCCCCCATCCCGTCAGGATTTTTGGCACACATGCACATCCACCTGAAAAGTTTTCAAAGCTACTAGGGCCAGGATTTGAACCATGGGCGGCTATGTGGGATCTCGCTTCTTTAACCATTAGTCTATAGAGGCAGTCCAAATTCTGTTTTTCCACTTGCGATTGTTTTATTTAAATCATCATCCAGCAAATATTTATTTTCTTAATTTATTATTTATTTTACTTTATTTATTCATTCATTTATTTTTTAAAATTTGACCAGAGAGAGACACACAGAGAGCGAGAGAGAGAAAGGGAAAGAGAAAGAGACAAAGGAAGTTGCCAGATCCGGGACTCAAACCGTGGTTGGCCATGTGGGAATGTCCAGCACCTTAACCACCACGCCACCTGCTGATCCCCATCCATCCAACAAATATTGATTGAGCACCTTCTATGTACCGTGCTTCTTTGTTTTTCTGTTTGGCAAATTACTTCTTCTTTTTTTTTTTTTTTTTGTTTTTTTTGAGAGGTTTTTGCTATAGGGTGCGTGCGCTCACCAGACAGACAGAGAGAGACAGAGAGACAGAAAGCGAAACATCACCCCCTCACCCCCCCCAGGGGGGATGACCACGTCGCAATCCCTTTTCCTCCATTCTCCTCTCAGGATCTTGGGCACATGTACCCGGTGTGAGTTTAAGCCACCGAGTCTGGGACTCGAACCACGGTCAACTACATGGAAGTCCAGCGACATAGCCATTACGCTGCTAGTCTTATTTTTTTTTAAGAATTATTTCATTTAACTTTATTTATTTATTTTAATTTGACCAGAGAAGGAGAGAAAGAGAGAGAGAGAAAATGAGAAAGCAAGCCGCCAGGTCTGGGATTTGAACCATGCTTGGCCATGTGGGAGTCCAGCACCCTTAACCACCACGCCACCTGCCAGCCCCTGGATCAAAGCATTTTGGTCCCAGTAGTGATTGTGTTTGCTTTTCCAGGTGTGTGACTGCTAGAGAAGACATTCTCCCCCCTCTAAGCCTTTGTTTTCAAAGGAGTTTGTTCTAAAAGCCAGGGCATAAAGGAAAAATTAAACATGGTCAACTACCCCCCTTGAACATCTCTTCCATTATCACACTGTAACAGGCAGGACTGGACCAAGGTCAAGACCAGACAATGTGGGGCCAGCAGATGGCATGGCGGTTACATCACTGGACTCCCATATGGCTAACTGCTATTTGAATCCCAGACTTGGTGCCTTGAAAGTCACGTCCAGCGTGCATGCATGCATGTGTGCGTGCCCAAGATCGCGGGATGAGAATGGAGAGAAGGGACTGAAGTGTGACCATCCTCCCAGGGGAAATGATTTCTCATTTTCCCTCTCTCTGTGTCTCTGTCTCTCTCTCTGGTGAGTATATATATCCTACAGCAAAAACCTCAGGAAAAGAAAAAAAATGACCAGTGTGTGTGTCTCATCTCTTAACCGATAATCGTGTATATAATTGCCCATAAAATTTTTCCAAGTTCATCTACTTCTTCCATGAGATAAAGATGAGATGGGAGGCACCCAGCAAGTCTTCCTGCTGATCCCCCAGCCTCAGCCTGCCAGGGTCAGAGCACTCGCACTGTATGCCCGGCCCACACAGGGACACCTTGGGACATAACCCTGGGACCTGCCCATATGAGCTCAGCACCGCAAAGCCTGGTGTCACCCTGTACCACTGCTACTGGCCACCCACATAATCTCAATCTGTCTTCTTTCTGCCTTGTCCCTCACCCCTCACAGCTAGTAGAATTAAAGTAGGTTAAATGCACTGTTGGTGACCACACTTGCTTTTTTTAAAAGAATTATTGGGGGATACCAGCAGGTGGTATGGTAGTTAAGGTGCTGGACACTCCCACATGGCTGACCACGGTTTGAGTCCTGGACCTGGTGGCTCGTTTTCTCACTTCCCCTCTTTCTCTCTCTCTCTCTCTCTGTCAAATTAAAAATAAATGAATGAATAAATAAAATTAATAAATAATTATTTTAAAAAAGAATTATTGGGAACCAGCATGTGGTGTGGTGGTTAAGGAACTGGACATGCCCACATGGCTGACCGTGGTTCGAGTCCCAGACCTGGTGGCTTGCTTTCTCACTTTCTCCGTCTCTCTCTGTGTCTCTCTCTAGTCAAATTAAAATAAATTATTGAATTAATAAAATTCAACAATTAACTCTTTTTTAAAAAAAGAATTATTTATTGGGACCACCACAAGGCATAATAGTTACGTCACTGGATTCCCACACAGTCAACCACAGTTTGAGTCCTGGACCCAGCAGCTTAAAACTCACACCAGGGGCACATACGTGTGTGCCCAAAATCCTGAAAGGAGAATGGAGAAGGGATTGCAGTGTGGCCATCCACCCCAGGGGGGTGAGTTCTTACTTTCTGTCTCTCTGTCTCTCTCTGGCAAGCACAGGTGCCCTATAGCAAAAATCTCTCTTTAAAAAAAAAATTTTTATTTATTATTATTTGTGATTATTATTATTCTTTAATTCGCCAGAGAGAGAGAGAGAGGGAGAGTGAGAAAGCAAGCCACTAGGTCTAGGACTTGAACCGCAGTGGGCCATGTGGGAGCGTCTAGTACCTTAAGCACCACACCACCTGCTGGCCCTGGTGACTGCACTTCTACAGTGACTACGCTGTACGCTTTTCCGATGATTTACAATTCATAGAAAGCCACTGGCCCAGTGCCTGGCCCGCAATAAGCCTCAAACAAATTGTAGTTCTTGCTGTCCTCCTGGCCACCACTGCTTAGGGGAAAAGCGCTCTTTCTTTTCAGAGCGTCTTTGAGCTGGATCGCCCCAGGGCACTGTGGCGAAACTGCAGAACTATCATTTTGTCTTCATTCGATGAGTGGTTTCAAGGTGCCTCACTGGCACAGGCGTGATCAATAAACACCTGTCGAATGACTTACAAAACCTCTGGCTCTGAGAGGACCAAGCGAAGCAGGAAGAGCATCTGATATCTGGTAACAGTACTTGGCCATTCCCGCCAAGATGGGAGTAAACAAGCCCGGCGTTACATAAATGTCTGTGCAGGCTTCTGGTTTTCTAAAGACCACACGCTTTTTTTTTTATTGCTTCTATATATATTTTTTATATTCCTGACCTGCGGCAGTATCTGAGTGAGACAGTCAAGAGCCCTACAGATCCCTGTGGGTAAGAGGGAGCTGGATCCACATGGCTGACTGTGGTTGAGTCTTGGCCCGGCAGCTTAGAAGACGCGCCAGCTACGCATGTATGTGCACGCCCAAACTCTTGACAAGGTGGAGAAGGAGGCGAAGGGATTGCACTACGACCACGCCCCTCTGGGGCCGTTTAGGCCTTCCTTCTGTCTCTGTCTCCAGTGCATACACCCACTGCCAATTAAAAAAAAAAAAAAGGTGAGGTGGGGAGACAGATTTCAGAATTACCTGCCCAGGAATGGGAGTTCTACCCACGAGGCTGGGCGTCTCAGTGAAGACAGCCATTTCCCCAAGCCAGGAACCACCCTCCGCTTCACCTGCCCTCTCTGCCTTCACCCTGGAATCCAGGCTCACAGCTGGCAGGTGGCCAGCTCTAGGACACCCTTCACCACCCACGTGACAAGAACGGCTCCGGCAAGTGCCTGGCAGAAGGAAGAGTAGGCATACATGGCAGCAGGGCAGCAGAATCAGGTGTCCCCCGACAGAGAGAGATGATTACTGGATGTACAGGCAGACACGTAGATAGACAGACAGATGGATGATAGCTAAAAAGGTTTTTACTATAGGGTGTGTGCGCTTTCCAGAGAAAGACAGGAAGAAGGTAAGAAAGCACCTCCGGGGGTCAGCCATGCAGCCATCCCTTCTCCTCCATTCTCCTCTCAGGATGTGGGGAACACACGCACATATGCCTGTGTGTTTTTCAAGCAACTGGGTCCACAACTCAAACCAGGGAGTTGGCCAGGTGGATCCAGTGTCTTAATCACTATGTCCCCTGCTAGCCCCTGAATGTTCCATTCTTTTACCTTTTCCTCCTCCTCTTCCTTGAAAATTTTTCCTTTTCTTCTTCTTCTGCCACAGGGCACATGTATACACTTCCTGGAAAAAGAAAGAGAGAGAGAGAGAGAGAGAGAGAGAGAGAGAGAGAAATCTCCTCCCAGTGGGGAGGAGAGGGCAGATGGCCATGCCACAGTCCCTTCTCCATTCTCTTCTCAAAAATATACACTTGAGTATATTTTAGGAAGCACTAAATTATAGAATTGTCAAGAAGCAGGACCCGCAGGTGGTGTGGTGGTTAGGGGCGCTGGACTCCCACCTGCTGACCGTGGTTCAAATTCTGGCCATGGCAGTTTGCTTTCTCCCTCTCTGTGTCCCTCTCTGGTCAAATTAAAATAAAATAAATGAATAAATAAAGTTAAATTAAAAATTATTTTAAAAAATTGAACTGTCAAGGTGCAAATTTGAATCTGAGATACCTAATGCAGGGAGTAGATGTGCGGAGACAGCAGTTGGCATGGAGGTTAAGGCCTTGGAACCCACATGGCCCCCTGCATGGTTCAAGTCCCAGACCTTGCAGCTTGAAAAACATGCCAGCAGGTGCATAAGTGTGTCGCAAGAGGAGGGGCCCGCAGGTGGTGTGGTAGTTAAGGCGCTGGACTCCCACATGGCCGACTGGAGTTCAAGTTTCGGACCTGATGGCTTGCTTTCTCACTTTCCCCCTCTCTCTGGTCGAATTAAAATAATAATAATTAATACAACTAAATCAAAATAATTATTTAAAAAGCAAAACAAAACAGAAATCCCAAGGCAAGAGTAGAGGAGGGGACTGGGGAGTAGCCATCCCCCATGAGGTGTGATTTCTCACTTTCTAAAGTCTCTCTGCCTGCCTCTGGGAGCTCCCATGCCTTATAGCTAAAAAAAAAAAAAAGTAGATGGGAAGTTGGGTGTAGATTTGAATGGAAATTGCTCCGTGAGAGAACTACCCCCCTCAAAAGTTATGCAAACTTAAACTGCAAAGAGAAATCTCACCGGGGACCCTCACCCCATTCCCAGGAAACACCCTAGTACTATTTCCAGGACCTGACTCATTTGATGTGCAGTAAATATGTAAAAAACAGCAGTGGGCTGCCGGAAAGCCACCAGAATGAAAAATCTAGAATTGCAAATGTGAACCCCTGCGCTCTGACAAAGGCTATGTTGATGACACGGAAAGCGGAAAACAGAAGCAGAAATGATCTGATTCCAGAATATCCCAGAAGGGGAGGGGGCGGGGTCACGCTAGCCACCCCCCACCTCCCATTATTATTCACAGAAGAATAATACTTCCCTCAAAGAGATGTCCTGAGGATTAAAAATCAGACCGGTTTCATGTCAAGCTGAGCCATCCCTCCACGCTGCGCCGGGCTTAGCGCGGGGCTGTTCCCTTCCCCCGCACATTCCTCCTCCGCGTTTCCAGTCTGTCCGAGAAGTCCCGGTGGTTACTGTGTACATTATCTGGATATTTAGCTGTGGGCTTACCCAGGTGGCATATTGTAACTTTACTCTGACAATTTGGAAAAACAAACAGAACAGTTCTGACCTTTTCGATTTCTTTTGCTTCCGCACCCCCCCCCCCCCCCCCCCCCAAGCCTGGCTCTTCGTGGTGATCTGTATTCCACTGCGAAGCTCGGGATCCGGCTCTGCAGAAACGCAGCCTCCGGTTGGTTCAAAAGGTTCCTTTTCGGTTTCCCACCTTAAAATGCTAACTTTGCTAATGACCAACGCAAATGATACCGATGTTCTTTCTTTTGTTTGATCTTATCTGATTTTTCCCCTATCAAGGGGCTTAATCTCACTCTTACTGGAAATTGCAACTTAGCCCACTTTCGGGTGGCTGAATCTTTAACAGCTGCTCAAGACTCTGTTGTGAAAACAACCTGAATGGCACTGGGTTTGTTCTGTTTGCACAACTGTGAGGAGATGGAGAGCAAAATGTATTTGACACTTCATTTAAATGTCATTTAAAACATATATACGTTGCAAACAGGTGCTTCAAGGGAGACGTTTCCATAAACTGGAATGTTGCGGTGTGAGAGTGAGCACTGTGTGAGTATGACCTGAAACCCCCCTACAGACTGGTTTCGGGAGTACCATTCAAAACATGGATTGGATAGTTTTGCTGGTTATGCACCTGATTGATATAGACACTTGACCAAAAACGTGGGGAAAAAGACCACAGGAAATTAAAACCACCTCTTGTCCGGCCCCTGGTAAGTCACAACTCTAAGTTAGCATGGAGCTGTGTTTCCTTCCAGCCTTTTCTCAAAGACCTGCAGTAACCATTTCAAGCCTTCAGCTACTCGAGCTCGTATTCTGTCGGCCCCGTGTTTGTCTGTTGTTAACAATTCCAGCTCCTGCTGCTTTCGTAGCAAAATCCAGAATGTTTTTAAGGGAATATGGGGCAGGGAGAGGGAGGAGAGAGGAAAAGATCATTTTACAAAGCAGTTGTCTAAGTAAAAGGTTGTATTTTTGCTCTGCAATTGATAACTCCCTAACCACCCTCCTGTCATAAGACCCTTCTCTCTAGATCCCTCCTCCTCAGGTACTTCACTCACGTAGGAAGTGGGACGAAAAGGGAGGGGAGGGGCCTGCGGTGGTGTGGTGGTTAAGGGCGTTGGACTCCCACACGGTTGACAGCGGTAGAGTCCAGGACCTCACAACTTGCTTTCTTACTTTTCCTTTCTGTCTGTCTGTCTGTCTCTCTCTCTCTCTCTCACCCTCTCTGGTCAAATAAAAATAAATAAAAATAAATAAATAAAAGAAGGGTTAAAAAAAAAAAAGAAAAGGGAGGGGAATGTGCAGCCCTCAGTGAGGGTGTTTAGGGTTGCATTATATACTTTTTTTTGGAGAGGTTTTGCCATAGGGCACGTGCGCTGGCAGAAAGAGAGAAAAAGAGAGAGAAATCACCCCCCAGGGGGGATGGCCACGCCGCAATCCTTTCTCCTCCATTCTCCTCTCGGGATCTTGGGCACGCACGCACATGTGCCCAGCATAAGTTTAAGTCACTGGGTCCGGGACTCGAACCACAGTCTACTACATGGGAGTTCAGAGACGTAGCCATTACGCCAACTGCTGGTCCCTATGTGCTTTTTTTCCTAATAAACAAATTCTTTTTTAAAATATTGATTGATTGATTTTTAATTTGACCAGAGAAAGGGAAAGTGAAAAGGCAAGATGCCAGGTCTGGGACTCGAACTGTGGTCAGCCATGTGGGAGTCCAACACCTTAATCACTACACCACCTACCGGCCCTGAGAGTCACTTTATAACTTCTTACAGCAAAGCGAGCAGAGTGGGAGCAGGAGCGGTGCGGTTCTAACAATTCCGAGGCAGGCTTTCGCCCTGCTGACTAGCGTCACGATAATACAATTTCGTATGTTAAACAACAGATGTCAAACAGAAGAAAGAGTCAGAGACTTTGCTTTTCTTCTCTGTGGCCCTCGTTCGCCCCCGAAGCAGCCATTTTTTCAGTTGCCATGACAGTGGTAATAGGAGTTTATCATTTTCCCATGCCTGCCGCATGGTAATGCTGTCCGCGCATGGACCTTATCTGACTAGGCTGACATCTGCAGCTGGGCCGAAGCCGGGCCGCTGCCTTCCCCTGCCTTCCCCTGCCTTCCCCTGCCTCCTCGCTCTCCTCACACTCCCCAGCTCCCAGTTTAGGGAGCAAACATACCCCCTTCAGCCGGCCACAGAACAACTGATGCTTCCGCGGGCTACGAACAAAGCAGGTCGACTGAGAACTCGCCGAGAACACACATCTAGGCAGAAATCACCGACAGTGCCTCGAAATCCTATCGTATGCTGTGCACACCAGTTCTGGTCTTCCATTTTTTAAGAACATTCAAAGTGCCAGACCCGTTTTCACCCGGAGAAGAAAGACCTATTGAGAATCGCTACAACTGAGAAAAATCATTAACATTTTTATAAGAACACTGACTGTTTTCAATGAACCGAGGTGATGTCAAAATTAAAATTCACATTTGGAAAGGACTCCGAGTGAAGGAAGTTTATTCTTTAAAAGTTATCATGAAGGAAAAATAGAAAGGTAGCTTAACCTTGATGGTAGGTACACAGATGTTCCTGCTGTTATTTCTGGTGTTTTTCTGTACTTTGAAATATTTTATAATTCCTACGAGAATGATGAATGAAAATCTCTCGGTCTGAACTTCAGTGATAGTTAAGTCACTGACAGATGAGGAAAAGAAGAGGAAGAAACAGTGTAACCAGGCAGAAGCAAAATGAACCTCCAAAGTGATTTATAGCTACTTAGGCTTAGTTCTTTCTTAATTTTTAACAGAATGTAGCAGTGGTTGTCAGCTGATGCTAGCTTTTCTTTTTTTCCCTAATCCCTTAAAAAAAAAAAAAAAAAGATGCTTGCATCAATTGACTACCAAAATGATTATTTCGATTGTAGCTAGAGTTTATTCTCTAGCACAGAAAAACCAGTTGCCTTTATTTGCATTGTCCTTATTTTTAAGGCATCTGGCACGTTTTATTCCTTTTTTGTTATTTTGAGTTGTCCTTTTATCATTATCTGCAGGAAGCAGTATTAGCATGCGGCAGATAAGACCAGGATCCAGATGTGCATATCAAAGGATGGATAGCTACTTATTAAGAAAAACTTTTCTTTTTAAGCTGAGCTTCTGTTCAAAGGAATAATAAAGCCTATGGCGTTAGTGACAAACTGGTAATTCAATGCCTTGTCACCGCCATGCATTGGAATGGGAAAAAAAGGGAGGAGAGGTCAAAGAAATTGGTAAGGTCCACACTTTAGAAAGCTGAAAAGGCAGGACGAGCGTAAAAGTTCGTCTTCCTCGGACACATGCGTTTATGCCCTGCTGTGCTTATTCACTGTTTTCTGGAGGAAATGAACGAGCCACAAAAGGGCTGGCTGTTACGATGACGGATGAATTTTGAATCCCCAAAATTATTTTTGGAAGAGCGAAGTTTGTTTACATGGAAAGACTCCAATTTCAGGGCCATCCACACGCCCTTCCCCTGTGCTTGAAACTGTGCTAAGGATGTGAGACACGCATTCGTGTAAGAAGGTCTGCAGAGTAAATCTGAGACCTGGTCACTGTTCCCGGCTTCTATGGTGACTTCACCCCTCCTCCCTCCAATGTGTGTCCCTTAGCTTTGCAGGAATTTCCCTGCGAGGATGCACCTATCTTCGTATCCTACACAGCTACAGATCTACATACATACATACATATATATATATGCTCCGGGTGTGTTTTCTAATTATAGGCACCCCTTTACTTAACAACCGAGTTCTAAGCGAGGAGCTTACAGGTCAATGCTCTGGGGTGTGTCATGGTGTCAGAAGGTATGTATTTTATTATTATTATTATTATTATTTCCTTAATTTTGACCAGAGACAGAGAGAAAGAAAGGGAAAGTGAGAAAGCAAGCTGCCAGGTCAGGACTTGAACCATCATCACTCATGTGGGAGTTCAGCACCTCAACCACCAGGGCCACCTGTTGGCCCCCAAGAGGGTATGTATTTTTCAATAGGTATTACGCAACACCACACTAAAATAATGGCATTCTGGGCCAACAGGTGGCATGATGGTTATGGGTGCTAGACTCCCACATGGCCGACTGTGGTTCAAGTCCAGAACTTGGTGGCTTGCTTTCTCACTTTCTCTCATGCTCTCACTCTGTCCCTCTCTAGTCAAATTAAAATAAGTAAATAAATAAAGTTAAATAATTCTTAAAAAGAATAATGGCATTCTATCTATACAAAAAACATAAATTACATTAGCACCAGAAAGTGACAAAACACAGCACAGTATGACAAAGCTGGTGTGATCATTTTTACTTATTCTGTGTGCTATGGTGGGTACGCGATAACGTACAGATTGCTAAAGAAACTCTAGCCTCGGGATCAGCAGGTGGTGTGGTTAAGGTGCTGGACACTCCCACATGGCCAACCACGGTTCGAGTCCCAGACCTAGTGGCTTGCTTTCTCACTTTCTCTCTCTCTCTCTCTCTCTCTCTGGCCAAATTAAAATAAATGAATGAATAAATAAAAATAATAAATAATTAAAAAAAAAAAAAAAGAAACTCTAGCCTCGCATATTGCAGATGCTTTGCGTAGTGAATACTGACGGATGCCAGAACGAGGAAGAGCCTGAGAAAGGAGAGTCCCCTTGCTGGAGGAAGTCCGAGACCCACAGGCACTGTCCACAGAGGGCTGTCCTCAACTAAGGAGCCTCCTTCATCTCACTCACGATTAGATTCGCTGGTCTTTCCAACTCTTGAGCATGTCTGCCTCATTGTTTTTGGTTGTTTGTTTGATTGATTTTAAAGAATTATTTATTTATTTTAATTCGCAAAGGGCACACATGCTCGCTAGAGACAGAGAGTGAGAAAGCAAGCCACCAGGTCCGGGACTTGAACCGCAGTCATCCATATGGGAGTCCAGTGCCTTAACCACCACGCCACCTGCTGGCCCCTGCCTCATTGCTTTTTAATGTATACATAGAAGTCTATTTTGTGAATATACCCTGATGTATAGAATCATTTGCCTTTTATGGGCCACTTAAGTTACTTCTAGTTTTTTACTACTGCAAACAATGATGCGATAAAAATGTTCACGTGGAAGCCTGCAGAACACATGGTGGATAGGTGCTAGACTCCTAAATAAATAAAATTAAATTAATACTATTTTAAAATGCTCATATGGAGGTCAGCAGATGGTGTGGCGATTAAGGTACTTGATTCCCACAAAGTCAACCACTTTTTGTGTCCCAGACCTGGTGGCTTGAAAATTATGACAAATAAATAAATAAATATTTTTAAAAAGAAGAAAGGAAATCGTACCAGGTACATATCGTGCAAGCCCAAGATCCCGAGAGGAGAATGGAGGAGCAGGGATTGCTGTGTGGCCATGCCCCCGGGAGCTGATTTCTCTCTTTCCCTGTCTCTGTGATTGCATGCATCCTATAGCAAAAGCCTAAAAAAAATTCCCTTATATCTATTTTTGGGTGTTACTCTTCTACTCTTTTTAAATATATTATCTGTGTTTCATTTTCTCTGTTGTCCCAGAAAGATTTGTTTAAGTGACTGGTTAGGCATTTATATCGGGGCATCTATAGCAAAGGTCGTCAACCCCAGAGGCTGCACACCAGTGCCTATTGGCTGCACCGCGTAGTGGGGAGTGGACAAGCCAGCAAGCGAGGCTTCCTCTGCCCTTGCAGCCACTCCCCATCCCTTGCATGGCCGCCTGCACTCTTCCTCCTGGCTGATCAGCAGAGGAATTGGATTCTCATGGGAGCGCTAATCCTACTGTGTGACTGTCTCACGTATTACAATGCAGTATTGATGGAAATAGGGTGCTTTCTGGATGTGTATGCTTGGGTCATCCCAGGACCGACACCCCCACCCCGGCCATGGAGGGATGGCCTTCCATGATGCTGGTCCCTAGTGCTGGCAAGGTTAGAGGCCACTGAAATAAACAGAAACAAGATACTGTGTTACTTTTTCTTTAGGCTGGAGATTTCTGACAACTCTGATAGGTAAATTAGTTCTGAGGATATTTGACTTCGCTTTTCTTCTTGGGTTCCCAAACTGTGTTATATTGTTTATTTATTTGTGGGATGGTTTACTTTTTATTGTCAGAGTATGTCAGAGCTTGCCAGAGAGAGGAGGAGAGGGAGAAAGCAAGCCCCAGCGGGGTTTGATCATGCTGTAGTCCCATTTCCTCTACCTCTCCGTCCTGTCTGGATTTTCATTGCACATGTACACATGCACTGGCGTGCCTTTTAAGCCACCAGGGCCTGGGTTTGAACTGTGATCAGCCATGTGGGATTCAGCTTTCTGTAACAGCACTTAACTACTGTATTATGGGCCCAGCCCCCAAACTGAATTCTATACATGACTAAAACATGACTTTATGTGAGGCTATCAGAGTTGTTTTCATTTGTTTGTTTTGAAATATTATTAACCATCCTGTTCAGTAAATAAGCAAACAATGAAGTGAAGAAACTTTGCTCAGGGTGTAGACCTGATAAATTGTTTTTAATTATAAAAATGATAGTGCTGTATGGATCAACCAGATGGCATAGTGATTAAGACGACCGAATCCCACATGGCTGACTTGGTGATTCAAGTTCCAGACCCAACAACTGAAAACACACCAGGCACATATGCATGTGTGCCCAAAATCCTAGAAAGAGAACAGAGGAGCAGAGATTTCAGTGTAGACAGCCCCTTTGGGGAAGCACTTTCTCACTTTTCCTCTCTCTTCTTATCTCTTTAGCACCCTCTAACAAGTTAAAATTAAAAAAAGATCCTGGTCTTAATGCTATCAATATAGGGGTACTAGGAAAGGTTCGTAGAAAAATATAATTAGTAGACGTTTATGGGTCCAGCAGGTGACGTGGTGGTTGGTGAGCTGGACTCACACATGGCCAACCATGGTTCAAGTCCCAAACCAGGTGTCTTGCTTTCTCACTTTTTCTCCCTCTGTCTCTCTCTGGTGAGTGCATATGCCCTGTAGCAATTTTTTTTTAATGATAATGATAAATAAAATTAATTAAATAATTCTTTTAAAATTATTTACTTATTTAATTCCATTTGTTTTTATTAGTTTTTTTTTTTTTTTTTCATTTTTTGCGGGGGGTTTTTTTGACTACAGAGAGACAGAGAGAGAAAGAGAAAGGGAAAGCGAGAAAGCAAGACGTCTGGTCTGGGACTTGAACTGAGGTCGGCCATGTGGGAATCCAGTGCCTTTACTCATCACACCACCTGCCAGCCCCCTAATTATTAACTTTATTTATTTACTTATTTTAATTTGACCAGAGAGGGACAGAGAGAGAGAAAGTGAGAAAGGAAGCTGCCAGGTCTGGGGCTCAAACTGCGATCGGTCATGTGGGAGCCCTGCACTCCTAACAACCATTCCACCAGCCAGCCCCAATAATTCTTTTTTTTTTTTTTTTTTTTAAGAATTATTTTACTTAACTTTATTTATTTTTAAATTTTACCAGAGAGGGACAGAGCGAGAGAAAGAGAGGGAAAGTGAGAAAGCAAGCTGCCAGGTCCAGGACTTGAACCGCAGTTGGCCATGAGGGAGTCCAGCACCCTCAACCACCATGCCGTCTGCTGGCTCCCCCTGCAATAATTCTTTAAAAAAAATAAATAACAGGGGCCAGCAGTTAGCGTAATGGCTATGTCGCTGGATTCCCACATAGTTGACTGCGGTTCGAGTCCCAGACCCGGTGGCTTAAACTCACGCCGGGCGTGTGTGAGTGCATGCCCAAGATCTCGAGAGGAGAATAGAGGAGAAGGGACTGCAGCGTGGCCATCCCTCCTGGGGGGGGGGGGGGGGGTGATTTCTCGCTTTCTGTCTCTCTGTCTCTGTCTGGCAAGTGCACATGCCCTATAGCAAAAATAAATAAATAAATAAACAAATAAATAACAGGGGCTGGCAGTTAGCAAGGTGGTTTGAGTGTTGTACTCTCACATGGCCGACAATGGTTCAAGTCCTAAACCTGGCAGCTTGCTTTCTCAATTTCCTTCTGTCTCTCTCTGGTGAGCACATGTGTCCTATAACTAATTAAAATAATAAATAAAATTAAATAATAAAAAAAAGAAGTTTATGTTGGTGCAAAAAAGTGTGAAATGCACTCATTGTTTTTAAAATTATATTTATATAATTTTATTTATCATTATTATTCTTTTAATTTGCTATTCACCAGAGAGAGAAGGAAAGTAAGAAAGCAAGCCGCCAAGCTGCCAGGATTCGAATCATGATCAGCCATGTGGGAGTCCAGTGCCCAACCACCACACTACCTGCTGGTCCCAAAGTCTCATATAATATGCGTTTTCCATGAACTTTTTGAAGACCCCTGCATTTCCATCAGACCCTTCACTGGCCTTATTTATAGTAGTAGAAAGAGTAGAAAATGTCCAAATAGTTGCCGTTTAAGGTTTTTTTTAGAAAAGTATGGTACGGTGCAGCAGATGGCTTAGCAGTTATGTCACTGGACTCCAACATGGCTAACCATGGTTCGAGTCCCAGACCCCCGGCTTGAAACTCATGCTAGACCATGTGCATCCCAGAAGGAGAATGGAGGCGAAAGGATTGCAGCGTGGCCATCCCCTCTGGGGGGTGATTTCTCACTTTCCTTTCCCTCTCTGTCTCCTCTCTCTCCAGTGACCACATGTGCCCTAAGGCAAAAACCTCTAAGAAAAAAAAATTTTTGATACCTGGGGGCCATCAGAGGACCAGCCCAGTGGGTTGTCGGATAGGGCGCAGAGTTAGAATCCTGATATGAAGAAATCCCTAGTCCACAACTTCCTGAGAGAGCGGAAAAGTCTTACCTTTCGCTCTAAAACTGTGAGTCTGTGTAACGTGTCACACACTAACAGGCTTGGGGGTTTTGGGCTGCAGTGTCTACCTCTGTGTTCCTGAGAGGTCAGATGACCTCCAGATTTCATTTAAGTTTTCTATTATTCTCTTCTGAAAGGGACAAGGAGCTCTTGTTTGAACAGCTTCGGTGAGCCCAAAGGAAAAAATTGGCCATTATAAGGCACACAAAAGATCTGCTTTCCATACATTAGTTTGTCAATTACTTTCTTAATGCAAAGTGGGGTGGAGGAGTAGAAACCCTGGGGGAGGAAAAAAAGATTATTCTGTGTCCTCAGCTAGATGTCAATATTTGACAGGAATAAATGGGATTTCATATCACAACTTTGCAAAGATAAAGATTGTGCAAGAAGAAATCTTGCTGTTTTCCATTCTCCCTTTCCACTGGCCTTTAACCATCTCTGTGTTTATTGCGTCAACAGAAAGGGAGAACTGAGGGAGAAATACAAGCAGTTGGCTTTGTTTAAAAAAAAAAAAAAAAAATTAGCTACTTGGGGCCGGCAGGTGGCATGGTGGTTAAAGGCATTGGACTCCCACATGGCTAACTATGGTTCAAGTCCTGGACCTGGTGGCTTGCTTTCTCACTTTTCTTCTCTCTCTCTCTCTCTCTGATCAAACTGGAAAATAATAAATAAATAAATAAATAAATAAAGCTAAATAAAATAATTCTTAAAAAACAATTTTGGCTACCGTTGTCCCCTCAGAATAAAATGTTCATGGCAAAATGAAAAAACACATATATTAAATCTGGAAAGTCTAGTAAAACAACCTAGTGCTATTGGAGTGGTTTTCTATTAATAATAGGTTGAATATGGGGGCCAGCAGGTGGCGTGGTGGTTAAGGCAGTGGACACCCATGTAACCAACCTTAGTTTGAGTCCTGGACCTAGTGGCTTGTTTTCTCACTTTCCCTCTCTCTCTGGTGAGCACACATGCCCTATAGCAAATTCAAAAGTAATGATAATAATAAATAAAATTTTTAAATAGTTAAAGTAATAATAATACGTTGAGTATAAAGTGTTTGACTTGAGAACCATGTATCTAAAGTTGAGGTTTTGGCGACCAGCAGATGGCGTAATGGTTATGTCACTGGACTCTCATGTAGTCAGCCATGGCTGATAGTGGTTCAAATCCCAGATCTGGCAGCTTGCTTTCGCACTTTCTCTCTCTCTCCCTCTCTCTCTCTCTGTCTGTCTCTTTATCTAGTGAGATAAGTGCCCTATAGCAATTTTTAAAAATATTTTTATTTAATTTTATTTATACATTCATTTATTTTTTAATTTGACCAGAGAGAGACACACAGAGAGAGAAAGAGAGAGAGGGAGGGCGGGAAGTGAGAAAGCAAGCCACCAGGTCCGGGACTCAAACCATGGTCGGCCATGTGGGAGTGTCCAGCACCTTAACCACCACAGCACCTGCTGGTCCCGCCCTATAGCAATTTTTAAAAATTATTTTATTTAACTTTATTTATTCATTCATTTATTTATTTCAATTTGACTAGAGAGAGAAAGAGAGAAAGCAAGCCGCCCGGTCCAGGACTCAAATCGCAGTCGGCCATGTGGGAGTCTAACAGCCGTAACCACCAAGCCACCTGCTGGCCCCACTATAGCAAATTTTAAAAAATAAAAATAATAAATAAAATAAAATTAAATAAATTTTTTTTTTTTTTAAAAAAGTAAACTGCTGTTTGTTATTTTGTTTTGGGGGTTGGCTAATTTTCTGGACTCAGTCAGGAGCCAGCATGGTAGGATGGTCTTCACTTCACATTCAACTTACTATTGAGTCTTAAAGTCATTTTTGAAAATAACATTTTAAAAATATGCAGTCTGGGGGACCAGCGGGTGGCGTGGTGGTTAAGGGCGCTGAACTCCCACATGGCTGACTGTGGTTTGGGTCCTAGACCTGGTGGCTTGCTTTCTCACGTTCTCTCCCTCTCTTTCTCTCTCATTCTCCCTCTCTCTCATTCTGTTCCTCTCTGATCAAATTAAAATAAATAGATAAATAGATAAATAAAGTTTTTAAAAATGCAGTCTTAGTATTTCTAAGGGATTCTTATAATCTTTTCATGTAGAAACAGTTTTCTATTGGGACTGGTGAGTAGTGTGGTGGTTAAGGTGTGATGGTTAAGGCGTTGGACGCGCATGTGACTGACCATGGTTTGAATCCCAGCCTGGCAGCATGCTTTCTCACTTTCCCTTTCTCTCACTCTCTGTCTCTGCCTGGTCAAATTAAAAAGTTATAATAAGGGGCTGGCAGGTGATGTGGTGGTTAAGGTCGCTGGACTCCCACATGGCTGACCATGGCTGGAGTCTGGGACCTGGTGGCTTGCTTTCTCACTTTCTCTCTCTCTCTCTCTGTCCCTCTCTGGTCAAATTTAAATAAATAAATAAATAAAGTTAAATAAAACAATTCTAAAAAAGTAATAATAATAAATTAAATAATTCTTTTTGAAAAAGAAACAGTTTTCTATTTTGTAAACTGTATTATGAAAATTTTCAAGTACCTGGGATCTTCACAAAGTCTGTAGAAAAATTGAATTATAATATGAATTTACTTTAGTGCATTTTTTAGTGCAATTTTTTTTTTATACAGAGAGATTTTTATTATAGGGTACTCACTAGAGAGACAGAAACTGAGAAATAACCCCAAAGAGGAGATAACTACACTGCAATCCCTTCTCCATTCTCTTCTTGGGATCTTGGGCACACACACACACATGTGCCTGGTGTGAATTTTAAGCCACCAGGTCTGAGACTTGAACTGCAATCAACTATGTGGGAGTCCAGCAATATAACCATTATACCATCTGCTGGTCCCAGTGCAAAAATATTTTGAGGATCAAAAGGTAGCATGAATTTTCAGGCAGCTGGATCCAAAATGGCTGACTTCATGGTTTGAATCTCAGATCCAGCCTCTTGAAAAACACGCCAGGCACTTATGCATATGTGCCCAAAATCCCGGGAGAAGAATGGAGGAGAAGGGATTACAGTGTGGCAACCCCACCCCCCCCCGCAACTAACATAAAACAAAACAAAACAAAAATATTTTGAAATCTATATGCAGTTTTTTCATGGTATGCGTTTTCCATGATTTTTTTTTTTTTTTTTTTTTTTTTTTTTTTTTTTTTTAGTTTGCTATGGGGTGCATACTCTCGCTGGGAAAAAGAGAGAAAATGATCATTTATCTCTCCCAGGGAGGTAGAGGATGGCCATGCCATAATCCCTTCTCCTTCATTCTCCTCTCAGGTTTTCAGCATGCACATACATGTGCGTGGAGTACTTTTCAAGCTGCTGGGTCTAGAATTTGTACCATGAAGTTGGCTATGTGGGATCCAGTCGCCCTAACCTCCATGCTACCTGCATGCCCTCCATGAACATTTTTTTTTTGGTTTTTTATAACTTTATTTGAAAATCAGCAGTTAGTTCTCATCCACATTGACCGTAGATTTTTTAAAGTGGTAACAGGTACATAGGTCACCAGAGTGTAGAGCTTGTTGGGTGAATCTTCATCCTTGTTTCGTTTTCTGGACAACCGCACACGGATTCGACATGGGACGTTCCTTGTTCCTTTGGCCCAGACAGCTGTGTTGAGCCTGGTACCAATGTGCACATCTGGAGTCCCCATCTCTTTCATGGCAAATTTCCGGATTTCTTTGAGTGCCTGAGGGGCACGTTTCTTGAAGCCCACGCCATGGATGCGCTTGTGAATGCTGATGGTGCATTCCCGGGTCACCACCTCGTGGATGGCAGCACGGCCCTTCTTCTCACCACCCTTCTTTGCAGGAGCCATCCTGCCAGGCCTAAGCTGGAAAGAGAGAGCGCAAAGGATTGTGGGCTGAAATTATTTTTTAAGATTATTTTAATTTGACCAGAGAGGGATAGAGCGAGAGAGAGAGAGAGAGAATGAGAAAGTGAGAAAGCAAGCCACCAGGTCTGAGACTCAAACGGCACTGAGCCATGTGGGAGCCCAGCACCTTTAACCACCATGCCACCTGCCAGCCCTCCTCCATGAACTGTTTAAAGGAAGGTGGAAATGAATTATTTATTTATTTATTTATTTATTTATTTATTTAGAATTATTTTATTTAACTTTATCCATTTATTTATTTTAATTTGACCAGAGAGGAACAGAGTAAGAGAGAGAGGGAAAGTAAGAAAGCAAGCCACCAGATCAGGGATTCAAACTGTGGTCAGCCATGTAGAAGTCTAGCTCCCTTAACCACGACACCACCTGCTGGCCCCAAGATTTATTTATTTTTCATATTGCCAGATAGAGCATGCACTCACCAGAGAAAGAGAAAGCATGTTTTTCAAGCCACCAGGTTCAGGACTCAAACTATGAAGCCGCCCATTTGGGATGTAGCCACCTTAACCAGACACTGACTCACGCATTAATGCCCATTTTATTTGTTGGATTTTTGTTTGTTTGGTTGCTGTTGAGTTGTATGAGTTCTTGGGAGCAGCGGTTAGCGTAATGGCTATGTCGCTGGACTCCCACATAGTCGACCGCGGTTCGCATCCCGGACCCTGTGGCTTAAAACTCACACCGGGCGCGTGTGCATGCGTGCCCAAGATCCCGAGAGCAGAATGGAGGAGAAGGGATTGCGGCGTGGCCATCCCCCCTGGGGGGTGATTTCTCGCTTTCTGTCTCTCTGTTTCTGTCTCTGGCGAGTGCACGTGCCCTATAGCAAAAACCTCTCAAAAAAGAAAAAAGAAAAAAAAAAAAAAGAGTTGCATGAGTTCTTTATCTGCTTTGGATATAAATTCTTTACCAGATAATGATTTGCAAATATGCTCTCCCATTTTGTAGGTTGCTTTTTCATTTTGTTGATTGTTTTCTTTGCTGTGCAGAAACTTTTCAGTTTGATATAGGCTCACTCGTTTAATTCTGTTTGTTGGTGTCATATCAAAAAAAAAAATTACTATGGCCAAGACCAATGTCCAGGAGCTTTTCTTTTTTAAATTTTATTTATTATCATTCTCCGATGTGAACAGAGAAAGACAGAGAGAGAGAGGGAGAGTGAAAAGACAAAGTCTGGGACTCAATCTAAGGTTGGCTATGTGGGAGTCCAGCACATTAACCTCCATGCCACCTGCTGGCCTCAGAAGCTTTCTTCTAGGAGTTTCATTGTTTCAGGTCTTAGATTTAAGTCTTTAGTCCATTTTTGAGCTTATTTGTGTGTGCGGTATTTCATTCTCTTATATCTTTTGTGGTTCCACATGAAATTTAGGATTTTTTTTCTATTTACATGAAAAATGCCTATGGGCTTTTGATAAGGATTATATAGACTTTATAGATCACTTTCAATGGCACGAACATTTTGGCAATGTTAATCCTTCTAATCCAAAACATAGGGTATCTTTCTAGTTATGTGTGTCTTTCATCTAATTCATTGATGTTTTACAGTTTTCAGTGTACAGATCTTTTTGTTGTTGTTTTGTTATCTCAGGTTTTTGTCATAGGTTATATACACTCACCTGAGAGAGAGAGAGACAGTGAGAAATTACCCCCTGGGAGGATGGCTATGCCTGTATCCCTTCTCCCCTATACTGCTCCTGGAATTTAGGCATGCATGCACACACATCTGGCATGAGTTTCAAGCCACCAGATCTGGGACTCAAACCTCGGTCAGCCATGTGGGAGTCCACTGCCTTAACCACCATGCCACCTGCTGGCCCCTTTAGTATACGGATCTTCCACCTCCTGGTTAAATTTATTACTAAGCATTTTATGCTTTTGAAACTGTTATAAATGGAATTGGTTACAGCAAGTAAATACTTCTTGTCTGGTTCCCATGCTGATGGAACAGCCTTTAGGACCAGGGACAGGAGGAGCTGGAGCCAAGTCACATTGCTGTTGCAGGGTCTGCAGCTGGCTCTGCAGTAGGCAAGATTTTACCAAGGGCACAGTCAGGTGTGGTTCCTACCAGAATTCGGAGGAAGGACTGCTTCCAGGATCACAGAAGAACAGTCTCAGGGAAGGTTTGTTTTCCTCATCCTTAAAAGGGACAAAGGCAGAGACTTCTTTTTGCCTCTGGACTCCACCATTTCTCTGTCTTCTTGAATGCTGCAGCCATCTTTGGGCCATGAGGAGAGGGAGCTTGAGAAAACACAGTGAGGATGGGAAAGAGAAAGAAGGGAAAGTCCAGTTCCCAAATTAACTAAATCACCACCCCTGGAGCCATCCTAATGCCAGACGCAGGAAAAGACGGTTCATCAATGACCTTATTGTTCAGGCCCTGCTCGGTGGGACTTTCCGTTATTTGCAGCTAAAACATCCTGACTTACAGCTTCCCTGTGTTACTAAAAATCCAGAATTTTCTCTTTTTCTCTGTAGAACTGACCCTACCCTCTCTTTGAAGCCACTGAGAAGTGATTCTATTAAATAATTATATATATTTTTCCCATTATCATTTTGTAGAAACACGAAATTACTATATAGATGACAGAAAGTTAAAGCTAAAAGGAGCCGTCCAAATTCTCCAGAGCACTGGCTCTCAACCTTGCTGTACTTTGGCATCAGCAGAGGAACTATTTTTTGAAAAAGAATAATTTAATTTAATTTATTCATTCATTTATTTTAATTTGACCAGAGAGAAACACAGAAAAAGAGAGAGAGGGAAAATGAGAAAGCAAGCCACCATGTCTGGGACTCGAACCATGATCACCCATGTAGGAGTGTGCAGCACCTTAACCACCACGCCACTTGCTGGTCCTCCAGAGGAACTTTTTAAAAATGTAAACAAAATAGGGCCGGCAAGTGGTGTGGAGGTTAAGGTGCTAGATCCCACATGGCCGAGCGAGTGGTTCAAGTTCCAGACTTGGCAGTTCGAAAATCACGCCAGGCACAAGTGCCCAAATACCTTGAGAGAATGGAGGAGAAGGGATTAAACAGTGGCCTCCCCCCCCCCCCCTCCGTGATTTCCCACTTTCCCTTTTGTTCTGGCCAGTACACATACCCAATAGCAAAAAAGAAAAGACAAACAAACAAACAAAAAAATTGCTGCCTCCATCCCCTAGACATTCTGATTTTATTGAAGGCTGTGTCCTGAGACACAGAGTATTTTCAGTGTTGAGATACATATTTTTTAATTAATTAATTTATTTATTTATTTATTTATCTATTTATTTGCTACAGGGTACATGCTTTAGAAATAGAGAGAGAGGGAAAGTGAGAACGCATCCCCTCCAGGGAAAATGACCACTCCGTAATCCCTTCTCCTCCATTCTTTTCTCAGGATTTTGGACACACATGTGCACATGCCTGGTGTGTTTTTCTTTCTTTTCTTTCTTTTTTTTTTTAAAAGAATTATTTATTTGGGGCCAGCAGGTGGCATGGTGGTAAGGCGGTGGAATTCCCACGTGGCTGACCACGGTTCACATCTTGGACCTGGCAGCTTGCTTTCTCTCTCTGGCAAAACTCATGTGAAAAAAAATGATAATAATAAATAAATAAGTCTTTTTAAAAAAGAATTATTTTTAAAAAGACTTATTTAGTTAATTTTATATGTTCATTCATTTATTTTAATTTGACCAGAGAGAGTGAGAGAGAAAGTGAGAAAGCAAGCCACCAACTCCAGGACTCGAACTGTGGTTGGCCATGAGGGAGTGTCCAGCACCTTAGGCACCATGCCATCTGCTGGTCCCCTATTTTTGTTTTTTTTTATTTTATTATTATTATTTTTTTACAATTTGACCAGAGAGAGAAACAGAGAGAAAGAGAGGAAAAGTAAGAAAGCAAACCACTAGGTCAAACACTCAACCGTGATTGGCCATGTGGAAGTGTCCAGTGCCTTAACCACCACACCACCTGCTGCCCCCATCTTTTTTTTTTTTTTAAGAGAGACTTTTGCTACACAGTGTGTGCACTCATCAGAGAGACAGAAAGCGAGAAATCACCCCCTGAGGGAGATGGCCACACCACAATCCCTTCCCCTCCATTCTTCTCTTGAGGTTTGGGGCACATATATACGTGTGCCTGGCATGAAATTCAAGCCACTGGGTCCAGGACTCGAACTGTAGTCCACAACATGAGAGTCAAGCAACGTAGTCATTATGCCATCTGCTGGTCCTAACCCAGTGTGTTTTTCAAGCCTCTGGTTCTGGGATTCAAACTGCACAGCCAGCCATGTGCGATCTAGTTATCTTAACCATCACGCCACCAACTGTTCTCGTATTTTTTTCATTTATTTTTAGAATTATTTTATTTAACTTTATTTATTTATTTTAATTTGACCAGAGAAGGACAGAGTGTGAGAGAGAGAGAGAAAGAAAGTGAGAAAGCAAGCCACCCAATCCAGGACTCGGACCGCGGTCGGCCATGTAAGAGTCCAGCACCCCCAACCACCACACCACCTGCCAGCCCCTCATATTTTATTTTAATTTTGTAATTTTTCTCAAGATTCTTTTTTTTTTGAGAGCTTTTTGCTATAGGGTGCATGTACTCACCAGAGAGACAGAAAGCAAGAAATCACGCCCTGGGGGATGACCATGGTGCAATCCCTTCTTCTTCTTTCTCCTCTTTGGATTTTGGGTACTCACGCACACACACCCGGTATGAGTTTTAAGCTACTGGGTCTGGGACTCTAACCATGGTCAACTACATGGGAGTCCAGCGACGTAACTGCTATGCCATCTGCTGAGCCCACTTTCTTTCTTTTATTTATTTATTTTTTTTTGAGAGGGTTTTTGCTAGTGGGCACATGCTCTCGCCGGAGAGACAGAGAAAGAAAGCAAGAAATCACCCCCTGGGAGGGGAATGACCATGCTGCAATCCCTTCTCCTCCAGTCTCTTCTCAGGAATTTGGGCACACATGCACATGCACCCGGTGTGAGTTTTAAGCTGCGAGGTCCAAGACTTGAACCACAGACTACATGGGAGTCCAGAGACTTAACCATTACACCATCTGCTGGTCCCTACTTCTTTTTAAAAATTTCTTTATTGAGGGAACCAGCAGTTAGCGTAATGACTATGTCGCTGGACTCCCACGTAGTCGACCGCGGTTCGCGTCCCGGACCCGGTGGCTTAAAACTCACGCCGGGCACGTGTGCGTGCGTGCCCAAGATCCCAAGAGGAGAATGGAGGAGAAGGGATTGCGGCGTGACCATCCCCCCTGGGGGGTGATTTCTCGCTTTCTGTCTCTATGTCTCTCTCTGTCTGTCTGGCGAGCGCACGCGCCCTATAGCAAAAACCTCTCCAAAAAAAAAAAATTTCTTTATTGGGGCAGCCAGGTAGCGTGGTGGTTAAGGTAACTGATCCCACATGGCTGACTGCAATTTGAGGCCCAAACCTGGCAGCTTGAGAAATATGCCAGACACATGTGCATGTGTGCCCAAAATCCCTGGAGGAAACTGGAGGAGATGGAATTACTCTGTCACAGCCCAGCAAGCGTACACGCCCTACAGCAAACTATACAACCTAAATAAACAGCACAAGTTGTGCTGGCCTGTAGCTTAATAGTTAAAGGATCCAGACCCCACATGGCTGACCACAGTTCAGATCCCACCCCCAGAAGCTAGAAAATATGCCAGGCACACGTACATGCGTCCCCCAGGTCTGAGGAGCGGAGGGATGAAGGAGAAGGGACGGTGGCATGACCATGTCCCACTGGGGTTGCTCACAGTTCAGCAGGCCAGAAGTCCAAGATTAGTCTCAGCGGATGAACGCCAAGGTGCCAGTTGGGCCTGTTCCTTCCATTGTCCTTACTGGGAACCCTGGGATCCTTTGTCCTTTCTGTTTCTAGGGGTGTCTGCGTTCCTCAGCTCATCCGCTCTCCTCACTTCACTAGCCTCTGCTCCTGGGTTTACTTCTTCCTCTTCCTGTGACCTGTTTGCCTCCCTCTTTTTTTTTTTTTAATTTTTATTTAATTTATTTGCCAGGACCAGCAGTTAGCGTAATGGCTATGTCGCTGGACTCCCATGTAGTCAACTGTGGTTCACGTCCCGGACCCGGTGGCTTAAAACTCACGCCGGGCACATGTGCTTGCGTGCCCAAGATCCCGAGAGGAGAATGGAGGAGAAGGGATTGCGGCGTGGCCATACCCCCGGGGGGTGATTTCTCACTTTCTATCTCCCTGTCTCTCTCTGTGTGTCTGGTGAGCGCACGCGTCTTATAGCAAAAACCTCTCAAAAAAAAAAAAAAATTTAATTGCCAGGCAGTGCCAACACTTGCCAGAGAGAGAAAGAGAAAGCAAGACAGAAAGCCTTCCTCTCATGGGGCATGGCCAGGCTGCGAAGTGTGACCTTCTCTACCATGCCCTCCTTCCAGGGTTTTAGACACACACGCACACGTGCCTGTTGTGTGCCGGGTCCTGGCCTCTAACCACCAGACTGGCCATGTGGGATTCAGCCACCTTAGCCACCAGGCCATAGGCTGGCCCATTCACTAAACATTTTTACAAGACCTCTGCCTTAACGAGCTCCAGTGAAATCATTCCTGGAGTGGTTCCTCTGGCCTCCTGTCCCCCACGCTGGTTCCAGATCTGATGTGAACCATTCCGTTTCTGCTTTTATGTATTTGGCGTAAACATTTCTCGCAGCCCATAAACACCTTGGCCATTTTACCAGTGTCATGAAAGATGTTTATGAGCCAAATATGAAAACTTCGTGAGAATTCGCTCTTGAGCAAACAGGCCATGTTGTTCTTGGAAAGAAATACCTTCTAAGGACAACCCCAAGCAGGCAGGCCTGGGAGTGAAAATCCACACGTTGGCATACTTCGGTTTCAAACCCCGAAGATAGTCGGCGATTCCAACCCTTAACTGTTGCTCAGTGACTAACGGGCAGCCCTGTGGTTTTTAATGGTTTTCGGCTTCCTGTTTGGGTGTTTTTATAGCATTATTATGTTGCAAAGTGAATGAGGCAAAATAAAATAGGAAAAGAGATGTTGGGCCAGGAGGTTAATAAAAATCTGTTTTGTCACTCGACAGCTTCCCCAGTGCAGCTTCCTTTCCCTGCCTCTCCCAGTGTCTTTGTATTGACAGATGCCATTTGCTCATTTACGATGTGATAATAAAAACCTTCAGCCTTGTTCAGTGTTATTCTTTTCCTCCCTGACAGGAGGGAGCCAAATGGCTTGTGGCCCCCTCAGCAGGCATTTTTTCATTAAAGATGATAACTTTACAATGAACGACATTCAAAAGCCATTCCAGAAAAGCTGCAGGATTTGGTGTGTGTGTTGGGGAAAGGGTGGAGGAGGGGGGAAGGGCTACCAAAACATCTAACTACTCACATGGACCCCGAATCATTATATCTGTACAACGATCCTGATTTTATGCAATTCAGGTCAGGAATATTTGATAAGTGTGAACAAGTATGAGTTTGACAAAATACAGAAAGTGTGCATAAACAAATGCTACTCAAGGCTTTGCTCACTTTTGCAATTGTGTTATTTGTATAAAATAAGACATTGAAGCAATAATTGCTTCATATCAACTTTTAATCCATCTTATAGTATCTTATTTCCTTTGATTGATAATAAATAAAATTAAATCATTTAAAAAAATAAAAAATAGGGACCAGCAGATGGCATAGTGGTTACATCGTTGGACTCCCACATGGCTGACCACAGTTTGAGTCCCGGACCCAGTAGCTTCAAACTCATGCCAGGTGTGTGTGCATGCCTAAAATCCTGAGAGGAGACTGGAGGAGAAGGGACCCTCCAAAAAAAAAAAATTAATTAAAAAAACTTTAATCTTAAAAAAAAGTAAATAAATTAAAAACAAATAAAATACATTGATTTCTAATTTTGTGATAATAATAATAATAATAACTATGATTTTTTTTAGAGGTTTTTGCTATAAGATGCGTGCGCTTGCCAGAAAGGCAGAGAGAGACAGAGAGATAGAAAGCGAGAAATCACTCCCCAGGGGAGATGGCCACTCTGCAATATCTTCTCCTCAATTCTTCTCTCAGGATCTTGGGCATGCACGCACATGCGCCCAGCGTGAGTTTTAAGCCACTGGGTCCGGGACTCGAACCATGGTCGACTACATGGGAGTCCAGTGACATAGCCATTAAGCTAACTGCTGATCCCAATAATAATGACTATGGGGGACCAGCAGGTGGCATGGTGGTTAAGGTGCTGGACACTCCCACATGGCCAACCATGGTTTGAGTCCCGGACCTGGTGGCTTGCTTCCTCACTTCCCGCCCTCCCTCTCTCTCTTTGTCTCTCTGTGTGTCTCTCTCTGGTCAAATTAAAAAATAAATGAATGAATAAATAAAATTAAAAAAAAATAATGACTATGATTACTGAGAACACACCTGTGTACATAGCCTGTTCTAAACCCTGTCTGAGCACTAATTCATTTAGTCTTCCATGTCATTTAACGAGTATTCCAACAGATGGGGAAATCAAGGACCTAGGAAGTCAAGTGATCAAGGGCCAGCCCATGGTGGGTGGTTAAGCTGGCTGGATCCCACATGGCTGACTGCATGGTTCAAATCCCAGACCCCACAGCTTGAAAAACATGCCAGGCATGTGTGCATGTATGCCTAAAATCCTGAGAGGAGGATCTCGGAGAAGGGGTTGTGACATGACCATCTCTCTGGGGCATGATTTTTCACCTGCTCTCTCTCTCTCTCTCTCTGTCACAACGTATAGCACAAATTTTATGAAAAAGTAGAATTTAATGCCCACCTTTTGGGTTGTTTGCTATAGGATGCATGTGTTCCCTTGCACAGAAAGAGACAGAAAGGAAGAGAGAGGGAACGTGAGAAACCATCCCCTGGAGGGATGACCACACCACAATCCCTCCTCCACTCTCCTCTTGGGGTTTTGAGCACTCATGTACATGTGCCTGGTGAGTTTTCAAACTGCTGGGTCTGGGATTCTAACCACGAGATTGGCCATGAGGGATCCAGCTGCCTTAACCTCCATATCACCTGCTGGTCCCATAACTGCTTTATTAATGGACAAGGTGTTTCCAGTTTCTCTATCATAGTGCAGTACTGAGTGTCCCCCTATATCTGTCTTGACATACTCCCTTTTTTGTAGACTTAAATGCCAGGTGCAGAGTTGTTGTACCAAGGCCAGATGCTTTTCCTTTCTCTTTGTAATTTACTTTTTCTTTCTTTCTTCATGATGGAGTATGCATGCCTGCATATGAGAGAGAAAGGAGCAGGATCTGGTCACACCCTCTCCCTTCCTTAGCTCACTCAGCCTCAGCACTCACATGCGTGCTTGGTGTTTCAGGCTGACCGGGCTGGGATTCGAACCGCAGCCACTACGTGGGATCTAGATTTTCTTGAGCAGAGCATTAACCCCTGCACCATGGAGCTGGCCTCAGGTATCTTTCTCATACTGAAATGCATCACTACCAAAATATTTTGGTTTAATATTTATTTCTGTTTGGGGCAGGCTGTTTGTTTTTGAGGGTTTTTGTTGGTGTTTCCATTTTGTTTTGTTTTTGCTCTAGGGCACGTGTGCTCTCAGGCAAGAGACAGAAACAGAAAGTGAGAAATCAGCCCTGAGGGAAGATGGCCACACCATAGTCCCTTTTCCATTCTCCTCTCTGGATTTCAGGCACCCATGCACACGTGCCCAGCATGAGTTTCGATCCACTGGATAAAAGACTTAAACTGTGGTCAGCCATGTGGGAGTCCAGTAACACAACCACTACTCTATCTGCTGGTCCCTGGGGCAGGCTGGTTTTTTTGTTTGTTTGTTTGTTTGGAGAGGTTTTTGCTAAAGGGTGCATGTGCTGTCAGAAAGACAGAGAGACAGAAAGTGAGAAATCACCCTCCAGGGGGGATGGCCCACCGCTATCCCTTCTCCTCCATTATCCTCTCAGGATCTTGGGCACGCACGTGCACCTGGCGTGAGTTTAAGCCACCAGGTCCAGGACTCGAACCTTGGTTGACTACATGGGAGTCCAGCGATGTAGTCATTACGCCATCTGCTGGTCTCATGGGGCAGGCTGTTTTAACTAAAGTTATTTTCTGTAGGATGCTAGCTGGCTAGCTGGCTGGGTGGTGGATGGAACTCATTTCTAAGATCTTTGAATTAATAGCATTTCACGCAAGCTCCCCACGCATCACCAGCAAATGTAGAGGCTGGCCTGAAAATTGGGCCAGTTTTCCCAAAATTATGGGAGCTATTTACAGGGTACAAATTTCAGCTCTTCATCCATTCTTCACCACTGGGCTATCAAGTTGCCAAAACTTCTAAAATTCAGGGGCTATTTTGGAATATCTTGTCATAAAATTCATCTCAAAGGCAATCACACACCTAACTCTGAGTCTAAGCAATGACCCCACCTTGGGAGTAAAGACAGCCTTCTCGTAGGTTTTGGTAGGAGGCACATCGTGGATCCCCTTCTCCTTTCACAGTGCGTACAGAGCAGAGGCAAACAGCTTTTACTTCAGAAAAACAAATCAATCCGCTTCAATACTCACAGATCAGTGCTCCTAAAATGATGGTGAGCAGAGAGGCCCTGAGTGTCTGCAGTCTTCACACTCCTTCAGGCAGAAATGAGCTTCAGCAATTCCTGCCGACTGTGCGAGCAGGCAGCCCTGGCACCTGTGAGCTGCAAGAACAGATTCAACCCCAGGAAGGGGAAGGGGCAGAGCTGATGTCCCGGGGGAACCTCTCCCGAGGGTGAGGACAGCTGGTGGTCCTTCTGACCGTCATGAGCTTATGAGCATTTGGCACTTAACTTGGACTTTCATCAACAGCATGTCCACACTTAATATGTGTGAAATCTATAGTTTTTGACTTTTTTAAACCCAGCTCTTAGAGCAAACTGGGATTCAGAACTGTCCATATTCACAAGGCCCATAGCTCAGCTCCTGCCATTCAGTAAACACTGGTAACTTTGGCCATTTGTTTTTCTTTTTCTGGAGAAGTTTTTGCTATAGGGCACATGTACTCGCCAGAAAGACAGAGAGAGAGAGAGACAAAAAGCAAGAAATCACCACCATCCCCCCGGGGGGGATGGCCACGCCACAATCCCTTCTCCTCCATTCTCCTCTCAGGATCTTGGGCACACATGCACACGCGCCCGGCATGAGTTTAAGCCGCTGGGTCCGGGACTCAAACCGCTGCCGACTACATGGGAGTCCAGCAACATAGCCATTACGCTAACTGCTGGTCCCACCATTATTTTTATTGTTACATGACTTAATTCAAATACTGGGTCATTGGGAAAGTCATGATGTATTTTTCTATGCAAAAATGTGTCATGATTTTCCCGATGACCTAATAAAATAGAATGGCCTCACCCTGCTTTTTAGGGTGCTTTAGAAATTTCTAGAAAGGGGTTTGGCACACAGGAGCTCAGTGAATTTTTGTTGCATGGGCGATTCGGAACATTCCTGGATAGCAAGACATGGAGCTGGCTTGGTATTCCCAGGAGAAGCCAGGTGAGGCTCAGGGAGCTGTTGTGATTTCCCTAGCATGGGATTTGACCCCAGGTTTTCGGAAAGTTGTCCTGCCTTTACTGTTCTCCACAGATAAGTCTGCAGAGCTAAGCACTTGAATTAACTGAGGTTCTGTGTCTTTCTGGTGCAGCCAGGGAGTGGAGGAGAATGTTTTCTCCATGTCGTAGTCAAGTTTGGCCTAGTCAGAAACCCACAGATTTGGGGGCCCACAGACTTGGACTCAGTCCCCAATCCCACCATCATAGCTGTGCGAACTTGAGTCAATCACTTCACCTCTCTGAGCCTCAGGCTCCCCGTATGCAAAATAGAAACAACAGGATACCCATTTCAGGACCCAGCGGCTTAAAACTCACGCCAAGTACCTTCGTTCCCAAGATCCTGAGAGGAGAATGGATGAGAAAGGATTGCAGCATGGCCATCCTCCCTGGGGGGTGATTTCTTGTTTTCTGTCTCTCTGTCTCTGTGGTAAACGTACATGCCCTATAGCAAAAATGTCTAAAAATAATAATAAATAAAAATAAGTAAATAAATATTTCAGGGCCAGCTGGCAGCATCGTAGTTAGAGCAGCTGGATCCCACCTGGCTGACTGCATGGTTTGAGTCCTGGACTTGGAAGCTTGAGAAACATGCCAGGTGCATGTGTGTGCGGGCTCAAAATCCCTAGAGGAGAGTGGAAGAGGGATTGCAGCATGGCCATCCGCACAGGGGGCGGGCGGGGGGTTGTGCTTCCTCACCTCTCTCTCTCTCTCTCTCTCTCTCTCCCTCCCTCTCTCCTCTCTCACCTCTTGCTCCCTCTGGCAAGCACACACCTATAGCAAGCACACAGAAAATTTCACAATGTGACCCAATGAAAGAATTCCTAGAGGAGCCGGCAGGTGGCATGGTGGTTGAGCCGCTGGACTCTCACATGGCCAACCACAGTTTGAATTTTGGACCTGGTGGCTTGCTTTCCCACTTTCCCTCTCTCTTTCTCTCTCTGGTCAAATTAAAAAAATAATAAAAATAAATAAATAATTTTTAAATAAAAAGAATTTCTATAGCTGAGGAACACACACACACAATAAAATAAAAACTATATTAGCAGGGCCAGCAAGTGGCGTGGTGGTTAAGGTGCTAGACTCCCCCATGGCTGACCATGGTTCAAGTTCTGAACCTGGTAGCTTGCTTTCTCACTTTCTCTCTCTCTCATCAAATTAAAAAATAATAATAGGGACCAGCAGGTGGCGTGGTGGTTAAGGCGCTGGACACTCCCACATGGCCGACCAGGGTTCAAGTCCTGAATCTGGTGGCTTGCTTTCTCACTTTCTCTCTCTCTCAGTCTCACCTTCTGTCTCTCTCTGGTCAAACTAAAAATATATATAATAATAAATGAATGAATAAATAAAATAAAATAAATAATTTTTAAAAAATGATGATGACGAATAAAATTAAATAATCCTTTTAAAAAAAAACTATATTAGCACTAAACTACAACCCAGTATGTTGAAGGCGGTTATTTCAAAATGGTGGAATTAAGGTGTTTCTCTTTTTCTTTTTTCTTTTCTTTTATTTATTCATTCTTTTTTTTTTTTTTTTTTTTTTTTTTTTTTGAGAGGTTTCTGCTATAGGGTGCGTGTGCTCGCCAGAAAGACAGAGAGAGACAGAAAGCAAGAAATCACCTCCCAGGGAGGATGGCCACACCACAATCCCTTCTCCTCCATTCTCCTCTCAGGATCTTGGGCACGCACGCACACACACCTGGCATGAGTTTAAGCCACTGGGACCTGGACTCAAACCGCAGTCAACTACATGGGAATCCAGCAACATAGTCATCATGCCAACTGCTGGTCCCTCATTCATTTATTTTAATTTGATGAGAGAGAGAAACTTAGAAAGCGAAACCACCAGGTCTGGAACTTGAACGGTGATCGGCCATGTGGGAGTGTCCTGCACCTTTAACCACCACCTGCTGGTGCCCTAAGGTATTTGTTTTTTTATTTCCTGTTGTTCATCTGCACTTTCTACAATACGTGACCCATGTATTTTCAAATGATAAAGAAAGCAAGTGGGTCCAGAAAGCCAGATGAATTCATCACAGGCGTGTTTGCTGTGGTTCGTGTGTGAACCAACGACAGACCATAAATGGCCGCCAGCGGTGACCGTGAAACGTACACACAGCTTCTGTCTCACTGACGTGAGGTTGCTTCTTTCTCTTCTTTTTAATGGCATCCTTAGTTGCCATACTTCCTGGGGGATCCTGTTTGAAAAACTGACAATTAATCCAGAGACCAAAGAAAGTAGATCCTGTACAATCACCTTCCTCGGAACAACAGACACCATCTTGACGTGGTCGCAGCCCCTCCTGGGGCTGTCAGTTAAGTAAACATTCCACAGCCCTGGAAGGGTCAGCTCAGGTACCTAGTCATTTGTGAATTTCTTGTGGTTTATGGACCAAATTAATAACGAGACAGAAGCTGTGGAGTGCATGCTGTATTCCTTCTACCCTGCTGCCAGGATACAGCATGCACTCCACAACTTCCTCTTCCTCATGGAAGAAATAAATGAAGTTATTTAAAAACAAATTAGCAGGTCCAGAAGATGGCAGATGGCATAGTAGTTTTGATGCTGGACTCCCCAACAGCTGACAGTGGATCAAGTCCTAAACCCGGTGGCTTGAAAATCACGCCAGGCACATGTAGGTGCATGCCCAAGATCCCAGGAGGAGAAGGGATTGTGGTGTGGTGATCCCCCCAGGAGGTGATTTCTCACTTTCCTTCTCACGGTCCCTGTCCCTCCCTGTCTCTGGCAAGCACACACACCTTATGGCAAAATCCTCTAAAAAAAAAAAAAAAGCAGTTATGGCCAGCTAGGTAGCCTAGTGATTAAGGCAGTTAGATCCCACATGGCCAACTACATGGTTCCCCAGACCTGGAGGCTTAAAAAATGCACCTGGCCTGTGGCGCAGTTGTGACCAAAATCCCACTGGAGATTGGAGAGGAGATTTCAGTGTGGCCATTCCTCCTAGGGAGTGCTTTCTCATTTCTCTCTCTCTCTCTCTCTCTGCCTCTCTGGTGAGAACACGTACTCTATAGCAATTCTTTTTTAAAAAATTAACAATGAAGGGGGCCAGCAGGTAGGATGGTGGCTAAGGTGCTAGACTCCCAGATGACTGACCATGGTTCGAGTCCTGGAACTGGTAGCTTGTTTTCTTACTTTCCCTCTCTCTCTGGTCAAATTAAAATAATAATAACAAACAGGGGCCGGCGGGTGGCATGGTGGTTAAGGGTGCTGGACTCCCACATGGCCGACTGTGGTCCAAGTCCTGTATCTGGTGGCTTACTTTCTCACTTTCTCTTTCTCTTTCTCTCTCTCTCTAGCCCTCTCTGGTCAAATTAAAATAAATAAATAAAGTTAAATAAAATAATTTGGAAAAAATAATAACAAACAAAATTAAATAATTCTTTATTAAAAGTTAGCAATGAAAATAAATAAAATGGGGGCAAGTATATGTCCTTCATACGGTTGTTGTGGACATAAACAAGATAATATTAATACACTCAAATCACCCAGCACAGTGCTGGTTCAGTAAACAATCAATAAAGGTGGCTAGAACTGTTCTTTTCTGTTTTTTCTAATAACTACCAGAGGGCACATGCACTTACCAGAGAAAGACAGAGAGACAGCGAGAGTGCCAACGCCCCCAGTGAGGCACGGTCACACCGCCATCGCCTCCTCCATTTCTCCATCCTGGCAGGATCTGAGGTATGCATGCACACATGCCTGGTCTGTTTTTTGCTTCTTTGTTAAGGTTTATTTTCCCCTCCTCTATAGGCATATGTGCTCACCAGAGAGATGCAGAAAGAGACGGAAAGTAAGAAATTGCCCCGAGGGGGTTGGCCAAGCCATGATCCTTTTTCCTCCAATCTCCTCTGGGGGTTTTGGGCACACGCACACACACATCCAGCGTGATTTTCTTCCTCCTGGGTTCCAGGACTCCAACCGCACAGTCAGTCATGTGGGATCCAGCGCCTTAACTCCCATACCCCCTGCTGGCCCTGCCTGGCCTGCTTTAAAGCTGCCAGGGCTGGAATTTGAACCACTGTTGGCCACGTGAGACCTGGCTCCCTTAACCACCAGGCCACGGGGATGGCCCCGACATTGCTTTTTTTTTTTAGAGAGAGTCTTGCTATAGGGCACATGCACTTGCTAGAGACAGAGACAGAAAGCAAGAAATCCCTTCTCCTCCATTCCCCTCTCAGGATCTTGGGCACGCACACCCAGCATGAGTTTTAAGCCACTGGAGCCAGACTCAAACTGTGGTCCATCACGTGGGAGTCGAGCAACGTAACCATTCCGCCATCTGCTGGTCCCTTGACATTACTTTTCATCCCAGGACTAAGGAAAGACTGAGCCTTAAAGACCCTGAGGTGTGCTCAAGATTGGGCCCACCAGTCTCTGTAATTAACTGCTACGTAGCAGGACCCCGCACTGGGCACTGGCACCTGGCATTTGCCTGCCTGAGAGAATTGCTTTGCGACATGAATTACTTCCTGCATTTGCCATGTTTGAATTTTACATGAGCAGACCAAAGATTTCATGAATACTTAGGGAATGCAATACGCTAGTAACCATTCATTTTACTAGTCTCTCTGAAGAATTAATTTACTGGGACCAGCAGATGGAATAATGGCTGCATTGCTAGACTCCCATGTAGTCAACAGCAATTCGAGTCCTGGACCCAGTGACTTAAAACTCACTGGGCGCATGTGGGTGCATGCCTAAGATCCCAAGAGCAGAATAGAGGAAAAGGGGTTGCAGCATGGCCATCCCCCCTTGAGGGTGATCTCTCGCTTTCTGTCTCTCTCTGTTTCTCCTGTGAGTGCACACGCCCTATGGCAAAACTCTCTCTCTCAAAAAAAAAAATTAATTTATTGCTGGGACCATCTGGTGGTATGTTGGTTAAGGCACTGGACTCCTGCATGGCTGACTACAGTTTGAGTCCTGACCCTGGCAGCTTGTTTTCTCACTCTCTCTGTCTCTCTCTCTTTGGTGAGGGCACGTAATCTGTAGCAAATAAAAAAATAATAATAATGGCCGGGGCCAGTAGGTGGTGTGGTGGTTAAGGGAGCTGGACCCCATATGTGGTGACCGTGGTTCAAATCCCAGACTTGGCTTTCTCTCTCTCTCACTCTCACTCTCACTCTGTCCCACCCACTTTGGTCAAATTAAAATGAATAAATAAAGTTAAATAAAATAATTCTTTAAAAAAAAATAATGGTAACTAAAATTAAGTAATTTTTTAAATAGTCACTGATAGGGTGCCAACAGGTGGTGTGGTGGTTAAGGCACTGGACTCCCACATGGTGGACATTGGTTCAAGTCCTGGACCTGGAGGTTTGCTTTCTCACTTTCCTTTTCTCTCTGATGACTATACCAAGTTTTTTAAAATAACAGTAATAATAAATAAAATGTTCTTTAAAAAATATCACTGACAGGGACCAGCAGATGGCATAATGATTGCATCACTGGACTCCAACCGTGATTCAAGTCCTGGACCCAGCACCTTATATCTCACACCGGGTGCATGAGTGTCCAAGATCCTGAGAAGAGAATGAAGGAGAAGGGACTGCAGCGTGGCCATCCTCCCAGGAGTGATTTCTCACTTTCTGACTCTGTCTCTCTGTCTCCCTGGTGTGTACATATGCCCTATAGCATGAATCTCTCTAAAAGAAAAACAAACTTACAATGTTAGAATTTTTTAAAATTAATTTATTGTTGATTGTTTTTCATTCTCCAGGGAAATGTGTACACAAGCATTATGCGGCTCTTCATTAAAGAATGTGTTTTAAAATAGTAGTGCAATACTAGGAAGCACTATCTTGACTGACAGGGCTACCCTGTCAGCTTGCTGAAACCAGATAAACAGAGATGAGTCAGATATTTAGAGTTTTTGTCAACACGGCCTCTCCATGGTGTGGTAAACCCCACCCGTCCGCATTGGCTCTTAAAGTTTCTTAAGAATTAAAATTGACAGCAATCAGCTTTTTGTCAATACCCATAGCCATGAATTTTTTTCCATGGATAACTTTTGGTAACTATGGGAATAGGGCCAATCTTGGAAACGTTTTGGAATCTGTTGGTGGTTCAAGATACTAAATTTGCATTTTGAAATTTGAGTCCGCTCTAGATAACAGCAAGTCCAGATCTGAGTGGCTAGCTGTGAAGTTTGATTCAGTGCTAAGGTATTGGGTCAGGAAAGTCATGATGCATTTTTGCATAGAAAAACAGAAAAATACATCATGGCTTTCCCTGCGACCCAGTATTTCACTGTGTAGAGGCTGTGAAATGTTGCACCCATGTATTTTGCTTCTGCAGGAATTCCTTCCTCAAAAAAAGAAAGCGAGTATCTGTGCTGTGTGACATGCGTTGGTGGCTAATATTACATTTCTGAGAGCAACCAAAAACTAGGAAAACAGGAAGGCGGGAAGCAGGGGTGAGGGCAGGGGGCCAGGACCGCGGTTATCCGTTTACCCTCTTATTCATCTTCTTCATCTTCTTCCAATATGGCTCCATTAGGAAAGTTACCTATTCACATTCTAGATAATACAGTGAGATCTGATCACTTGAACTAACAGAAATGGCTTAACTGGTTAATCAGCTTCTTCACTTATCTCCAAACTACCTTCCCTCTCCTATTTTGGAAAATAAACAAAGGACTTATGAGAAGTTGGGTGGGTCCATGCCCCCCACCCCCAGTAGCTGTGTTCTGACAGGATCTTCGAGAAGGTAAAATGAGGGAAGAAAAAGACAATAGCCATGAGCCCCCGTATCACGGGAAGATCAAGAAAGCCATCTAGCCTGTCTTTACGTTCAGGGTTCAAAATGTGGACTTTTGACATTGTCTGCAAATGAGGTCATGCTCAGAGTCTCTGAGAAACACTGCAAAGAAGGAATCCTCCAACACTCTTCCCTCAAAAATGTCCCCATGCCTTTTATTTAAAAAAAAAAAAAAAAGAATTGTTTATTTATTTATTCATTCGTTTGTTTTAATTTGACCAGAAGAAGACACACAGAGAGAAGGAAAGTGAAAAAGCAAGCCACCAGGTCTGGGACTCAAACTGTGGTCGGCCATGTGGGAGTGTCCAGCACCTTAACTATCATTCTACCTGCTTGCCTCTCCCTATTTATTTATTTATTTATTTATTTATTTATGGGAGAGGTTTGTGCTATAGGGCGCGTGTACTCGCCAGAAGGACAGAAAGAGACAGAGATAGAAAGCAAGAAATCACCCCCCAGGGGGGATGGCCACACCACAATCCCTTCTCCATTCTCCTCTCGGGATCTTGGGCACACACACACACACACACGTGCCCAGTGTGAGTTTAAGACACCGGGTCCTGGACTTGAACTGCAGTCGACTACATGGGAGTCTAGTGACATAGCCATTACGCCAACTGCTGGTCCCTTTCCATTTCTTTTTCCTCAAGTATTTCAAATTATAGACTGCATGAATTTTTCAGGTTATGTCTCTAAAATAATAGGATTTTTTTTATGTAATCACATTTTTCTCCCAAATAGCTCTTTTTTTAAAATTTAACTTTATTTATTTATTTTAATTTGACCAGAGAGGGACAGAGTGAGAGAGAGAGAGAAAGCAAGCCACCAGGTCCAAGACTTGAGCCGTGGTAGACTATGTGGTAGTCCAGTGCCCTTAACCACCACGCCACCTGCCAGCCCCTCTCCCAAATAGCTTTTATAGCTGATTTCTTCAAACCAGGATCCCACCAAGGTCCATGTGCTCATTACCTGTGGTTGTTACATGTCCTGTATCTCTTTCAAAATCTGGAACAGCCTTCCCTCCCTCCCATTCCACTATTTTTTTTTTCTGTAACATTAACTTTTTGAAGAGCTGGGGCCAGTTATATAATATCTCACCTCCAGGAAGAGTTTGTATGTGTTAAGCTTGTGCCTTGTCACTGTCCCACAGCACATGGTAGAGAGAAAATTTTGTTTCTTTATTTCTTTTAAGAATAATTTTATTTATTGGGTTGCTGGAAAAGTCATGATGTATTTTGGCATAGAAAAACGTAGAAAATAAGTTATGACTTTTCCCAATATTATTATTATTTTTTAAAATTTGCTATATGACCTGCACACTCACAAGAGAGAGACAGAGATAGAGAGAAAGTGAGAAAGCAAGCCCCCAGATCCAGGACTCAAAGCATAGTCAGCCATGGGGACCAGCAGTTAGCGTAATGGCTATGTCGCTGGACTCCCACGTAGTCAACCGCAGTTCCCGTCCCAGACCTGGTGGCTTAAACTCATGCCGGCGCGTGTGTGTGCGTGCCCAAGATCCCAAGAGGAGAATGGAGGAGAAGGGATTGCGGCGTGGCCATCTCCCCTGGGGGGTGATTTCTCGCTTTCTATCTCTCTGTCTCTCTCTGTGTGTCTGGCGAGCGCACGCGCCGTATAGCAAAAACCTCTCCAAGAAAAAGAAAAAAAAAAAAAAGCATAGTCAGCCATGTGGAAGTCCAACACCTTAACCACCACACCACCTGCTGGTCCCTGAATTCATGTTTTTAAAATTTTTTTTTCTTTTTTTGGAGAGGTTTTTGCTAGAGGGCACGTGCATTCGCCAGACAGACAGAAAGAGACAGAGAGATAGAAAGCGAGAAATCACCCCCCAGGGGGGATGGCCATGCCACAATCCCTTCTCCTCCATTCTCCTCTCAGGATCTTGGGCACACACGCGCCCGGCGTGAGTTTAAGCCACCGGGTCCGGGACTCGAACCGCGGTCAACTACATGGGAGTTCAGCAACAAAGCCATTACGCTAACTGCTGGTCCCTTAAAATTATTTTTTGACTAGCAAAATTATATTGCATTGCTTTCTAGTTTCTATTTTTGCCCTCCTCCTCCATTTTTTTTCTTTTTGGTGTTTTAAAAGTTGTCATTTAAAAACAAAACACAGGGACTAGCAGGTGGCGTGGTGGTTAAGGCGCTGGACACTCTCACATGGCCGACCATGGTTTGAGTCCCAGACCTGATGGCTTGCTTTCTCACTTTCTCTCTCTCTGGTCAAATTAAAATGAATACATGAAAAATTAAATAAATAATTTTTAATTTAAAAAATGACGTGCCTCGTTAAAAAAATAAAAAACACAACAGTTGTATTTATGAACTGACCCCTAGCACAGCAGTTAAGGAAACTAGATCTCACATGGCTGAACATGGTTCGAGTTCTGGGCCCTACAGCTTGAAAAACACACTGGGGGGCCAGCTGGTAACGGTGGTTAAGACATCCGGATCCCTCATAGCCAACTGTGTCATCTGAGTTCTGGACCCAGTGGCTTAGGCGACATGCCGGGCAAATGTACCTGCGTGCCCAAGGTCTCAAGGGGACTGCAGTGTGACCATCCCCCTGAGGGGCGAGTTCTCATTCTCTTTCTCTCTCTGTCTCCAGCGAGCTCATACACCCTGTAGCAAATTTAAAAGAAAGAGAGAGAGAGAAAGAAAAAGAAAAACACGGGAACCAGCAGTTAGCGTAATGGCTATGTCACTGGACTCCCACGTAGTCGACCGTGGTTCGCGTCCTGGACCCGGTGGCTTAAAACTCACACCGGGCGCGTGTGCGTGCATGCCCAAGATCCCGAGAGGAGAATGGAGGAGAAGGGATTGCGGTGTGACCATACCCCCTGAGGGGTGATTTCTCGCTTTCTGTCTCTCTGTCTCTCTCTGTCTGGCGAGTGCATGCGCCCTATAGCAAAAACCTCTCCAAAAAAAAAAAAGAAAAAAGAAAAACACAAAGGACGCCTGTACACATGTGCCCTAAATCCCCACAGGTGGAGAAATGCAGAAGGGATCGCATGTGCCCTTGCCCCACTGGGGTGCTTTCTCGTTCCCTCTGGTGAGTGCACACACTCTGTGGCAAAAACAAACAAACAAATAAATAAATAAAGTTGTAATTTATAGCATGTATGTAATAATATATCATATAGTTGTTTTTAGTGGCCAGAGGGCATGTGCACTCCCCAAAGAGACAGAGAGAAAGGGAGAGAGAGAACGCGTCCCACTTCCTTCTCCTTCATTTCTCCATCCCCGTGGGATCTGGGCACACACACATGTGCCGGGAGTGGTTTGCCAGCTGCCAGGGTTGGGTTCAGCACTGCACAACTGGCCGTGTGGGATCCAGCTGCCTTCACCACGAGGCCAAAGGGCCAGTCCGTCATGCAGGTTTGATACATTGCACAGGACACTTTATTTTTTTACTTAATATACAAAAAAAAATCTAAAGAAAGTGGAATGCCTGGGTCTCTCTCGTCCCTGATAGCCACTGATTATATGCTAAAAACTGTGGACTCCTCCGAATCTCGCTGTTCCCGTTCACACTCTTCGTCGTTAGGTGCATCCCAACCCCAAACGATCAGTTCCCAGCTGTGGAATATAGTCTTTTCCTCATCCAGGGCTGGCTGCCCCCGAGCATGTCGCGTGCAGTTCGAATTTGTTCCCAGTGCCGCCTGGCTTCTCCACGTCTGCTCAGTCACTTCCCTAATGCTGCGACAATCACTTCCTGGAGATTAAGCTGAATTACTTGGCCAGGGCTCATGACTCTCTTTTCCCTTGTCACCTTAATTTCATGCCAACCTTGTCTCGGATGGCGGAGTTTTCCTCCTTCAATAAAAAGGACCTCTGCTTGCCAGTGCTTTAGGTTCTAATCCATGTCGGCTGGAAGGATTATTTGATTTGGAGAGATCAGCTGAGCTGAGGCAGACCGGAAGCCCTGCCTGGCCAGCCCGCAGAATCCCGAATGGTATTAGGTGGTAGCTGTTTTCAGCTGCTAAATGTTAAGGTGATTCACTGTGCAAGAAACAGCTGATGTTTCTTAATGTTGAGCTAATTACTAACATTTAAAAATTAGATGCATTCATGTAAGTGAATCAGAGTGCTGGTTCTTTGAACAAATGGGAAGGTCTGGCCACCCGGGACCTCCCTTCTGCATGTTTGCAGGTAGCTGACTGGGGTCAGGGACAAGCTACCCCTGCAGGCAGGACTGACCTGTCCAGCTGGCCGTTCCCCACTTCTCAGTTGCAGAGAAGGAAGCAGAATCTCGAAGAGGTTCATGTATAGTCACCCAATATCCTCTGTGCACCAGGCTCTAGAGCAAGTAGACAGACTCTGTCTCTGCCTTTGAGAATATTCTAGAAGATAAGATAGATAGGAGTCAGATAGATGGATATTAATCATTCCGCAAATAGTGAAGCCTGCCCTGTGCTAGACACTGTTCTAGACGGGAGACAGAGCAATGAATGGAGCCAGTCCCTGATCTTGTGCCGCTCACAGGGAGGGGACAAGCAACGGGAGACAGATAATAAACAAAATAAACTGAGTAAAATATATAATCTGTCAGATAGCAGTAAATGCAATGGATTAAAAAAGAAAGGTAGAGGGGCCAGCAGGTGGCATAGTGGTTAAGATGCTAGACGCCCTGGGCTGGCAGGTGGTGTGGCGGAGAAGGCTGCTAGATTCCCAGATGGCCCACCACAGTTTGAGTCCCTAACCTGACAGCTTGTTTTCTCATTTTCTCTCTCACTCTCTCCCTCTGCCCCTCTCTAGTCAAATAAGAACGGAAAGGGAAAGGGAAGGGGGAGGGGAAGGAAAGGAAAAAGAAAGAAGGAGAGAAAGAGAGAAAGTTAAATAAAATGATTCTTTAAAAAAAAAAAAAGATGCTAGACTCCCACATGGCGGACCATGGTTCAAGTCCCGAAGCTGGTGACCTCTGGGCACATCTGTGTGTGTGCCCAAAATCCGAGGAGAAGGGATTGAGGTGTGGCCATCCCCCCAGGGGTTGATTTCTCGCTTTCCCTCTCACTGTCTCTCTCTCTCCAGGAATGTACACTCCCTATGGCAAAAACCAGAGGACGGAACCAGGATGATGGGTGGATGCCATTTTATACCCAGGGGGCAGTGGAGGTCCCAAAGGAGATTTGAAGACAGAACAGAAGGAAGGAAGGAGCTGAAGGAAGTGTCCCAGGCTGGGAAACAGCCAGTGCCAGGGTCAAAGGTGGGATGGTCTTTGGGGTGCTGGGGAGCAGCTGGGGGCCAGTATGGCTGGAGGAGCAAGCGAGGGAGAGTGGGAGGGAGCGCCATGTCACCAGTCGGGAGGCAGACGGTGGGAGGCGGGCTTCTAAGGGTGCAAAATGAGCCGCGTCCTTCAGCGTGCGCTTTCCTAGGCTGCCTCTGCCAGCTCCATGCAGGACAACACGGGGCAGGAGACACCAGGAAAGCCGCTGGGAAGCTACCGCCACACCCAGACCTGAACCAGGATGAAAGCAATGGGGATGGGGAGATGGTCAGATCAGAACGTTTTTGGAAGGTGGAGACAGGTGGAGGCAGCAGGGAAAGAGAGGAGTGGAGAAATGTCCCTGTTTCGTGCCATCTGGCAAGACAGGGCTGCAGGAGCTGAGCAGGAGGACCCTGTGAGGAGCAGGGTTGAGGCTGACCAGGCGTTCAGGTTTGAACACGCTACATTTGAGAGGCTCCCTATGCCTAAGGGAAGATGTTCACAAAACCGTGGCCGCAGGGACGTGGAGTACAGGGGCAGGTCTGAGCTGGAACATGGTGAGGGGAGTTTAAATCCGCAGAGGCTGAACGAGAGCATGCACAGAAAGGTGTAAACCAGGGAGAGAGGAAGCCCCAGACCAAGCTCTAGGGCCCGGCAGCATGAGCAGAGCCGAGTGGCCTGTGAACTGGGAGGAAAACCAGGCAAGGGGGTGATCCAGAAGCCCAGAAAGGTTTTAAGGAGGATGAGCTATGCTGAATGCAGCTGATTACGAAAGATGATCTCGGGCAGTTTTATGGTGCAACGGTAATTCCCTACTCAAGAGGAGCCAGATCCCACATGTCAGCCATGGTTCAAATCCCCAGCCTGGTCAGCCTGAAACACACTAGCTGTGTGAGTGTGCAGGACAAGTGGGCCGGGGGAGGGGGACATAGCACTTCAGACCCTCCCACTCTCTCTCTCTCTCATTCACTCTCACGTGTGAGTGTATATGCTCTCTCGTAAATAATGAAAAAAAGAAAAATCTTGTCATCTCTGAGACTTGACCATTGACTTTAACAAGGTTGGGGGGTAGTCAGTCTCTTCTGATCTTTGGCCTCGTTCCCCTCAATTAACACAATCATTCATTCGTTCTAAATGTATCAAGCACTGTCTCCGCGACCACGACCTCAGTGCGTCTCCCCTCCCCCACCGAAGAGAGCCGACCTGTTATCCAACAGGGTACGGCGGAAATGACGGCGTGTGACCCCGAGACCAGGCCGTCAAGACAGGGTCTGGGATTAGGTAGTTATGATGGCAGGCATGGTGACGGTCAGTCTTAGGAACCCCACGGAATTGTGGACCTTAAAGGGGTACGTTTTGGGGGCCAGGTGGTGTAGAGGCTTAAAGCACTAGATCCTGCATGGCCGGCTGCACAGTTCGGGTCCTGGATCAGAAAGCTTGAACAATCGTGACATGCAGGCAGTATATGTCCCCAGATCCCTAGAGGAGAGTGGAGGTGAAGGGACTGTGGTGTGGCTATCCCCTCTAGGGTGATTTCTTTCTCTCTGCCTCTCTCTTTCTCTCTCTCTCTCTCTCTCTCTCTCTCTCTCCCTTTCTGCCAAGCACACACACCCTATGACTAAAACTGAAAAAAAAAGGGTGTGGGGGGTAAAATTTGAGCCAGCCCCTAGCCTGGAGATAATGTGAGCTGGATCCCACTTGGCCGGCTGCGTGATTTGAGTAGTGGGCCCAGCAACTGCAGAAAGATGCGGGCACCTGTACTTGAGTTCCAGAGAGAGAAATGGAGAAGGGATTGCGGCATAACCATTCTCCACAGGGTGTGTGTCTCACTTGCCCTCTCTCTTTCTCTGTCTCTCTCAGGTGACCATGCATGCCCTCTGGAAAATTAAAAAATAGGGGCCAGCAGGTGGTGTGGTGGTTAAGGGCACTGGACTCCCACATGGCTGACTGTGGTTCACATCCCAAACCTGGCAGCTTGCTTTCTCACTTCCTCTCTCTTTCTCTCTCTCCCTGTCCCTCTCTGATCAAATTAAAATAAATAAAGTTAAAATAAATAAAGTTAAATAAAATAATTTAAATAAATAAATAAAAAGAAGGGGGGAAGGGTAAATCTGATGATATGTGAATTTACCTCAACAACAACAACAAAAAATATGTAGGACTTTCCCTGTAGCCTAGCGGTTAAGGGAACTGGATACCATATGGCTGACCAGAGTTCAAATCCGAGCCTTGGCAGCTTGAAAAACCACCAGGTATGTGTGCATGTGTGCCAGGATCCTGACAGAGTGGAGAAGGGATTGCAGCGTGACCACTCCCCATTGGAGTGTACTTTCTCCCTTTTCCTCTCTCTGTCTCTGTCTATCTGGTGAGAACACATGGCCTCTGGCAATAAAATAAGAAAAAAAAAAAGGAAGAAAAAAGGAAGAAAAAAAAAATAAGGAATCAGATCAGTCATGCCAGGTACCAAATAATAATAATAATAACAATAATAATAACAATAACAATAATAATAAAAGAGAGAGAGCATTATGGCTACCGCCACACCCTCCCTGGCCCCTCTCTCTGGGGGAAGCTAAGGCCAAGTAGTAAATACACTCAGGAGCCCTGGGGGGAGGTCCACAGGGCAGGAACTGAGTCGCCCGCCATCAGCCATGCAGATGCCCCATCTTGGAAGCCGTTCCCCCTGCCCCCTCAAAGCCTCCGAGGACTGCAGCCCTGGCCGCCATTCTGACTTTGCCACCTTAAGAGAGACTCCAGACCTGAATCACCTGGGCTGCTCCCAGATCCCTAATCCACAGAAACTATGCGATGATAAATGTTTATTGTTTTAAGGCACTGAGTTGTGGGTTATTTGCTACATAGCAATAAACAGTGGAAGCAGTGAGGCTGCTCCAGGCACCGGCAGCTAAACAGCGAGAAAGTCACAGTAATTGCCCTGTAGACTTTGCGGATCCACGAGGAAGGTAATCTTTTCTATTTTTTCTTTAGAAAGATTTTTGCGATAGGATGCATGCACTCTCCAGAGACAGAGAAAGAGAGACAGAAAGTGAGGACCCCCCCTTGTGGGGGGGAACGGTCACACAGCAATTCCTTCTCCTCTACTTCCTCCTGGGATCTTGGGCACACATGTACATGTGCCTGGCGTGAGTTTAAGTCTCCAGGTTTGGGATTCGAGCCGCGGTCGGCTACATGGAGTCCAGCGACATAAGCATTACATTCCCTGCTGGTCCCCAGAAGAGGGTAATTTTTCCACTGCACTTATGTTTTTTTTTTTTTTTTTTTTTTGAGAGATTTTTGCTGTAGGGTGGATGTGCCCACCAGAGAGACAGAAAGTGAGAAATCACCCCCCAGGGACGTGGCCACACCATAATCCCTTCTCTCCTTTTTCCTCTAGGGATTTCGGGCACACATGCACACACGCCAGGAGTGAGTTTCAAGCCCCCGGGTCCAGGACACAAATCGCTGTGGACCATGTGGGAGTCCAGCGCCTTAATCACTACGCCACCTGCTGGCCCCCCCACTGCACTTTATGTCACCACAGTCCCACTTCACAGGAGAGGAGACAGCCCTAGGCAGGCAAGGACGAAAACACATCCCACGTCACAGCACAGTTAGACCGGGGCTGCAGAGCGTGCAGTCACAGCGCAGTGTGACACAGAGGAAGACGCATTCAGTTCTGTGTGGAGATGGGGAAGTACGAGAGGAATTCCAAAAGCTCTTGGGGGGCTGGCAGGTGGCATGGCGGTTAAAGGTGCTGGATTCCCACATGGCTGGCCATGGTTCAAGTCCCAGATCTGGTGGCTTGCTTTCTCCCTTTTCCTTTCTCCCTCTGTCTCTCTCTGGTCAAATTAAAAAAAAAAAAAAACAGAGGCCAGCAGGTGACGTGGTGGTTAAGGCACTGGACACTCCCAGATGGCTGACCACAGTCCAAGTTCTGGACCTGGTTGCTTGCTTTCTCACTTTCCTTCCTTCTGTGTGTCTGTCTTTCTCTGGTCAAATGAAAATAAATGAATGAATAAAAAAAAAAAATTAAATAATTCTTAAAAAAAAAAAAAAAAAAAAAACTCTTGGAAAAACAGAATAAAGTCCAAGTGTATTTGGTACAGAAAAAAATTCAAAAATGGATACACAGTTTTTTCATAATCTACATTTTCCATAAACTTTTTGAAGACCCCTTCATATAACACCACAGCTTCTTCAGAGAAAGAGATTACAAACAAGAACCAGGATGGGCGGGGGTGTGGCATGGTGGTTAAGGGCACTGGACTCCCACATTACTGACTGGTTCAAGTCCCAGACCTGGAGGCTTGCCTTCTTTCTTTCCCTCTCTCTCTGTCTCTTTCTCGCTCTGTCCTTCTCTGGTCAAATTACAAATAAATAAAGTTAAATCAAATAATTCTGTAAAAACAAAAAATAATAATAACCAAGAGATTGGGGGAGACTTTATGTCCTTAGAAAGGGCTTAAAACTACAGAAGAATCTTATGATCTGTTCTATTTTTTCCTCCTAATTCCGGCTCACATGTCACCTTGTGAGTGGAACTTTATTCCAGGGAGTTCCAGGAAGCACTGCCCTGTACATTGGAAAACATCTATCGAGTGCCTTCTGTACACCAGGTTGTACAAAGAGCCGGGAGTACATCGGGCATGTGCCTCGCCTTCGAGAGGCTTGGTACACATTCGGAGACAGATTTGCCAGCGAGGCAAGGACTCTTGTCCCACAGGCAGAAGGCTGTGCACGAAGATGCCACACCGCTCCAGCAGAGAATGAATGCGACCTTCAGAGTCAGACAGGAAGGTGGGGGTGGAACAAGGGCAGTGGCTCTTAAAGGAAGAAATTCTTCACTCCTAAAGGTTGAGGGAAGGGCCAGCTAGGTGGTCTCTTGGTTAAGGCAGCTGGGTCCCACATGGCCAACTGTGCAGTCCGAGTCCTGGACCTGATGGCTTGAGAAACGTGTCAGGTGCGTCTGCACACATGCCCAAAATCCCAAGAGGAGAACGAATGGAGGAAAAGGGATTGCGACATGGCCATCAGGCCTGGCAATGTCTTCTTGCTTTCTCTGTACCTCTGTCTCTCTAGGGCGAGCACACACCCCCTATAGCAAATTTTTAAAAAAAGGTGAGGGAAGGTGTTGTGGAAAGTGATACCTGAATGGGATTTTGAACGACGTGTGAGTGGCATGTGCCCTTCCCACTGTGCTAACCTGAAGTGCTGCACTCCGTAAGGAAGCACCGCTGCCGACGGGCCGGGGCCGGGCTGAGGTGAGTGTTCCCAGGATTTATTCTCCTCGCCTGCATTTTTTTTAAAAGAATTATTTTATTTTAACTTTATTTATTATTGTTGTTACTTTCCAGTTTGATCAGACAGACACAGAGAGAGGGAAAGTGAGAAAGCAAGCCACCAGATTCAGGACTTGAACCACGGTCGGCCATGTGGGAGTCCAGCGCCTTTAACTACCACACCACCTGCCGGTCCCTCTCGCCTGCATTTTTTAAAAAGTATTAATTATTTAATTTTTATTTATCATTATTAGTATTATTATTTTTTACCAGAGAGATAGAGAGAGGAAAAGTGAGAAAGCAAACTGCCAGGTCTGAGACTCAAATCATGGTGAGCCATGTGGGAGCCCAGCGCCTTAACTGCCATGCCACCTGCCAGCGCCTCTCCTTGCATTCATTTTCGAGGGTGTTCAAAAAGCTCGCAAAAAATGCATCTTATGAAAGAGCAATGCATGGGACCACCTGTGCATGGCATGGTGATTAAGGGGGCTGGCTCCCACATGGCCAACCCAGTGCAAGTCTAGAACCAGTGGCTTGAAAAGTATGCCAGGCACATGTGCGTGGGTTCCTAAAATTCTGCCAGGATGCAGAAAGGGAGAAGTGATTGTGGGTTGACTATGCCCCACCATAGGATCCTTTCCCTCCCTCTCTCTCCCTTTCTCTCTCTCTGGCAATTAAAAAAAAAAAAAAAAAAGCATACACTTGATTTGAAATATTGGTGCATCCGGGAATATCTCAAACCACAAATAATTCTGATTATCTATGAATACACACACGACTTCATTGAGTTTGCTATAGAGAAAAATAACAGAAAATGAGACTGGAGAAGGAAGGCGGTGGACACAGACTGGGTGAGGGTTTTCTCGCTGGACCTCCTGTTCTCAGATCGGCCTGATTTTTTCCATCAAGCTGAGCGTCCAGCCATTGCCGTGGTGTAGACCCCAGGCAAATTCCCCGGCTTTCCCGCTGTCACCTGCAGCAAGGCTTGGCCTCACACAGCCTTCACTTCGTGTCTTCGACCAGCCCATCCACACGGAGGATTCTGCTTAGGGTCCTGTGTGTGCCTGCCACGTTCTCTCCTTGTACCCTTGCCGCAGTATTGATGAACTTCAAATAATATGCCATGATCCCAGATTTAACCCTTCATTCTGCAGGGCCTGCACACTCAGCCCCAAACCCATACACATACACACGTATATCATTCTTTTGGAGAGATCTTTGCTATAAGGTGCGTGCACTCACCGGAGAGACAGAGAAAGACAGACAGAAAGCGAGAAATCCCTCTCTCTGGGGGGGATGGCCATGTTGTAATCCGTTCCCCACCATTATCATCTCAGGATTTTGGGCACACATGCACACACGCCAGGCATGAGATTTAAGCTGCCAGGTCTGGGACTCAAACCACAGAGACTAAGTGGGAGTCCAGCAATGTAACCATTATGCCATCTGCTGGCTCCCATATTAAATACCAAAATATTGCACCAACAAAAACATCAGTATCACAGTTTTTAAAAATAGCACCATATATGGGGCTATAAAAAAATCTCAAAAAGTGGCTTTGTAATGAGTAATTGCTAATTACAAATAAAATTCAAAAAGAAACAAGGGCGGCTCTTTGAGTAAATACAGTTCTAGACAAGGGGTGTGTCCAGTGAAGGATTGGAATTCCACAGAAGGCTTTTCAGCGTGGCCGTACAAGAAAAGGAGCCCTTTGCCTGCTATTTTATGTTTGATCATGTCCTCCTGTTAATAAACCAGCTGTGCTCCTATTGGGCAGGATCCTGGCTACCCTGTAAAAAGGCATTGTCCCCAGCACATATTTAAATTTCAAATGCATGCCCAATAAAACAGAGCCTAGTGCTGGTTAAATTCTCTGCATAACTCAAGGGTTATTTCATTTCACTCCAGCTCTTTTGAATCTTGTCCACCACCCCCAGCCCACAAGCCCGTCTTTCTTTCTCTCTGCAATCTGCTAGTGGCAATTAGCCTAAAAGATATACCTTTGTCCTCTGGTTTAGTTTAAAAAGGCATTAATCTTGGTTATGGGGAATACTCTATGCTAATGTGCGTTTTATTTTCAGCAAGGCTTATTGATCTGCACTTTCTATTCCTTCCTTATTAATGTCCAACAGCCCAACTTTTAAAGGGTCGGGTTTCAAAGAGATGATATCCTCTCCTTGGGAAGCACGTCCCCTCATATTTCTGGAAACAAATAGAATATCTGCCTCCCCCCACCCCCATCCACATGCATGGATTGGTTCAGAAGGTTCAAGAGTGCTTGATCTGGGCCTGAAAGCTAAGAGTACCCAAAGAAGAATTTCTCAAGGTCATTGTTGAACTTTTATAGGACACTAAAAAGAACAAAGGAAAGAAAGTAGCCTCTTCTGAGTTTGAGGATCTCTATCTTCTGTTCTCAGCCCCCTAAACTTAAAGTCTCAATAGTTGCCTAATCCGAACGCATTTCCCCATGGCAGTTGCTAATGACGGCAACAGAAACTTAAAAGCAGAAAGATAATTACGACTTCTGTCATTTCTAAAACAAATGTCTTATTTTGGAATCACTTTGGTTTTACAGAACAATTGGGAGATAGGAGTATTTAGGAGTTGCTTCACACTCTTTACCCCATTTCCCTTGACTTCACTATGGTTCAATGGGAAGTTAGCATGAGTAAAATACTATGAACTGAACTCTAGACTTCATTGCAGTTTTTGCCAATGTTTTCCCTGCTGGTTTCCCACTGGTGGTGTATTTTTAATGATTTTTTTTTTTAATTAATGTATTGGGCCCAGCAGGTGGTGTGGTGGTTAAAGGCGCTGGATTCCCCGTGGCCGATCACGGTTCCGTTCCCGTACCTGGTGGCTTGTTTTCTCACTTTCCTCTCTCTCTGTCTCTCTCTGGTCGAATTTTAAAAAATAATAACAACAAAAGGAATTAAATAATTTTTTAAAAAAAATTAATGTATGTATGTAGACTTTTTTGTTGTTCATTTGTTGTTTTGTTTTGTTTTGTTTGCCATAGGGCAAAAAATAGTCTGAGCCCATCAGCCGCGAGCTCCGGCTTTCCCCCGACTGCACCTTACAGGGGCTGTGCACGCCCAGTGGGCAGGTAAGAAATGAGGGCGGGGAACCAGCAGTTAGCGTAATGGCTATGTCGCTGGACTCCCACGTAGTCGACCGCGGTTCGCGTCTCGGACCCGGTGGCTTACAACTCACGCCAGGCGCGTGTGCGTGCGTGCCCAAGATCCCGAGAGGAGAATGGAGGAGAAGGGATTGCGGCGTGACCATCCCCCCTGGGGGGTGATTTCTCGCTTTCTGTCTCTATGTCTCTCTCTGTCTGTCTGGCGAGCGCACGCGCCCTATAGCGAAAAACTTCAAAAAAAAAAAAAAAAAAAAAAGAAATGAGGGCGTAGGACAAAGAGAGTAGCAATGGAAGTGAGGAGAAGTGGTCAGACTTGGATGTATTTTAGTAGCAGAACCAAAAGAGGTCATTAAAAGGCTGGATGGGCACCCATGAATTAGCATCACCTGGGGAGCTTTAAAAAATACTAACATGTGGGGCCGACAGGTGGTGTAGTGGTTGGGATGCTGGCTCCCATATAACCAAATGTGGTCTGAGTCCTGGACCTGGTGGCTTGCATTCTCACTTCCCCGCTCTCTTGCTGGTCAAATAAAATAAAATAATGATAATAATAAAAATAAGATGATTCTTTAAAAAAAAAATACTAATGCAGGGAGCAGCAGGTGGCATGGTGGCGAAGGCACTAAATTCCCACATGGGTGATCGTGGTTCAAGAGCTAGCCCTGATGGCTTGAAAGTCATGCTGGGTGTGTGTGCGTACTTGCCCAGAATCCCAGGAGGAGAATGGAGGTGAAGAGATTGCAGTGTGGCCATCCCCCCGAGGATGATTTCTCACTTTCTCTCTCTCTGTCCAACAAACACACGTGCCCTCTGGCAAAAGACTAAAAAAGACACACACACACACACACACACACACACAAGAAAAGCAAACAAATGCCTCCACCTCCAGGCCTAGGCATTGATAAGTTTCTAAAAAACTTCACAGGTATCTGAAACCTGCAGTCCAAGTTCAGAACCAAGCTAACAGAGAAGAGCGTTCTCAGAGTGAATTGGGAATGGGACACACCTGAAGATCTTGTTCAACTTGCGCAGTTGGCAATGGGCCTGAGTCTTCATCGCTAACAGACTCCCATGTGATGTAGCTGGTCTGGGGCAGCTGAGTCACAGCCTAGAGCCCATCAACTCTGCCAGCCTCCTCTGCTCTCATCCTCGGAATCCAGTCAAAAAAGTAAGTCCTGGGACCAGCAGATGGCATAATGGTTATGTCACTGGACTCTCATGTAGTCAGCTGTGGTTCAAGTCCCAGACCCAGGGACTTAAAACACGTCAGGTGCATGTGCGTGTGTGTCCAAAATCCCAAGAGGAGAATGGAAAAGAAGGGATTGCGGCATGGCTATCCTCCCTGAGGGATGATTTCTCACTTTCTGTCTCTCTGTCTCTCCAGCAAGTACACATGTCCTATAGCAAAAATCTCTCTCAAAAAAAGGAAGTTCTAGCCGGGTGCAGTGGTGCTCACCTGGAATCTCAACCACCTGGAGGCTAAGGCAGGAGGACTGTGGTTTCAGGCCAGCCTGGGCAACAGAGCGAGACAGCCTTTTAAACAAACAGAGCCTGCCAGCATCGCCTCCAACGGATCCGGATTCTGACCATTCCTCACGTCCGCCACCACGATGGGCCTAGTCTCCGTGTGTCACTCACCTGGACAGCTGCTGCAGCCTCCCAACAGGTAGGTCCCTCCGCCCGTGTCTCCTCACCCATGACCGGGTTCTGTGTGACGGCCAGGCTAACCACCTTATGCTGTGGCTGACATTGGGACCAGAAGATGGTGGACTCCGTCACCGCACTCCCACGTAGTCGACCACAGTTTGAGTGCCAGACTCAGCGGCTTAAAACTCACACCAGCCCGTGTGCATGTGTGCCCAAAATCTGCAGGAGAATGGAGGACAAGGGATTGTGGCATGGCCATCCTCCCTGGGGGGGTGACTTCTCGCTTCCCGTCTCGTCTCTCTTTCTCTCCAGCAAGCACACATGCACTATAGCAAAAATCTCCCTCTAAAAAAAAACAAAAAAGGACTGTGGCTGAGGTCCCATTGTGTTTTCTGCTCAGTTCCCTTCCACGGTCCTGCAGAGTTCTCAGCCTACCTCTGCCGTGATTTTCTGGCCTTATTCCCTATATCATATTTCTCTTCCACGTCCTCCTGGGCGGAGGCTTGCCTCTCTCTCTCTCTCTCTCTGGCAAGTATATGTGCTCTCTGGCAACATTGGAAACAAAAAGTCTTAAAAAAATAATAATAATCTATCATCTCCCATGGTTTTCGTGGGCCAGAAATTCATACAGGGCATAGCTAATCTTTGTCCACAAGGATTGGGACCTCAGGTAAAAGACTCCAAGACTGAGGGGCTAGTCCAGCAGGGAGGGTCAGCCTGCCGTGGTGGGTAAGGCCGTCAGGTCCCACATTGCCACCTGTGCGGGTCAAATACCAGACCCAGCGGCTTGAAAAAGATGCTGGCACATGTGAGGGTGTGCCCCAGATCCCGAAAGGGGAAATGGAGAAGGGCTGCGGTGTGTCTGGCCCCGTGGGGGGTGCTTTCTCACTCTCCCTCTGTCTCCAGCAAGTGCACACACCCTCTGGCAAAACTTTGAAAAATAATAATAACCGAGACCAGCAGTTAGCGTAATGGCTATGTCGCTGGACTCCCACGTAGTCGACTGCAGTTCGCGTCCCGGACCCGGTGGCTTAAACTCATGCCGAGCGTGTGTGTGTGCGTGCCCAAGATCCCGAGAGGAGAATGGAGGAGAAGGGATTGTGGTGTGGCCATCCCCCCGGGGGGTGATTTCTCGCTTTCTGTCTCTCTGTCCCTCTCTGTCTGTATGGCAAGCGCACGCGCCCTATAGCAAAAACCTCTCAAAAAAAATTAAAATAATAACCACAGTATAATTTATAAAAGTTACATTTTAATTGGAGTTTTGGTGTTTTTGTTTTATTAAATTTACCATAGGGTACATGCTCTTGCTGAAGAGAGACAGACAGAGAGAGATGGAAAGTGGGGAAGCACACGTCAGGCCACATTGCAATCCCTTTTTCTCCATTCTCCGCTTGGGGTTTTGGGCACATGCATCTGGCATATTTTCAAGCCTCCGGGTCTGGGACTTGAACGCAGTCAGCCATGTGGGATTCAGCTGCCTTAACTTCCACATCACTGGGGGAGATGGCCATGCTGCCATCCCTTCTCCTCCATTCTCCTCTCAGGATTTTGGGCAAGTACACACACCTGGCATGAGTTTTAAGCCACTGGTGTAGCAGGTGATGTGGTGATTAAGTTACTGGACACAGCCAACTATGGTTTGAGTCCCAGACCTGGCTGCTTGCTTTCTCACTTTCCCTTTCTCTGCCTCTCTCTGGTCAAGTTAAAAATAATAATGAGGCTCTGGCAGGTAGTGTAGTGGATAAAGGTGCTCGATTCCCACATGGCCAACCACAGTTCGAGTCCTGGACCTGGCATCTTGCTTTCTCACTTTCCCTTTCTCTTTCTCTCTCTCTCTCTCTCTCTCTGGTCAAACTGGAAAATAATAATAATAACAAATGAAATTAAGTAAAAAAAATAATAATAAAATTAAATAAATCATATTAAAACATGTTAAATCCCTTACATTGCAGATAAAATACAGACTTCCTGACTTCATACACGTTCCCTTTCTGAGTAAGTCTGAGATGGCCTAGCAAATGGCAAACAGACTGGCCATTTAATGTGCCAGCAGCCAGGTGAGGAGGTGGCCTGACTGTGAGCCCACTGCATGAGGAATGCTCCGGTCTTTCTGTTCTGTCTCAGTAGGGGGTTTCATGGAGCTGCTTGTCTTGCTGAGTAGGTGTCGGAGTCTGCCTTAGTTAGATACATGTAAGATGCAGCCCATTGTACCTCTGGGCCTCCGACACTCCAATCAGGAGAGAGAGCACTAGCGGCCCCCCCCAGGGGCGTGGTCACACCATAATCCTGTTCCTATATTTTTCCTTTCCTTCAGAATTTTGGGCATGCACCCTGTGTGTTTTTCAAGCCACTACAGCCGGGATTCAAACTACTGTAGCCATGTGGCATCCAGCTTCCAATGTACAGTGCTCAACCGCTGTGCTTCAGGCTGGTCCCCTTAAAACTTTCTGGGGCCAGCAGGTAGCGTGGTGATTAAGGGCGCTAAACTCCCACATGGCCGAAAGCAGTTCAAGCCCTGGACCTACCGGCTTTTTCTCTCTCTCTCGCTGTCGCTCTCTGGTCAAATTAAAATAAATGAATGAATGAATGAGTAAAGTTCAGTAAAAATAATTCTTAAAAAAATAAATAAACTTTCTGACTAAGGCCAGCAGGTGGCATAGTGGCTAAGGCCCTGGACTCCCATATTAACTTCAGTTTGAGTCCCAGACCCGGCAGCTTGAAACACCAGGAATATGTGTGTGTATGCCCAAGATCCCAAGGAGAGAATAGAGGAAAAGGGACTATGGTGTGATCACCCCCTCATAGGGGATGTCTCTCTGTCTTTCTCTGTGTCTCTGGAGAGTGTAGGTGCCCTATAGCAAAAATCTCTCTAAAAAATAAAACCAGGTGGCGTGATGTTTAAGGGTGATGGACTCCCACATGGCTAACCACGAGTCAAGTCCCAGACCTGGCGGCTTGCTTTCTCAGTTTCCCTCTCTCTCAGTATCTCTCTCACTCTGTCCCCCTCTGCTCAAATTTAAAAAAAAAGAGAGAGAGAGAGAGATAAAGTTAAATAAAATAATTCTTTAAAACAAAAACAAAAACTTGATGACTTTTGGTGTCAGCAGATGGTGTAGAGGCTAAGGCAGCTAGATCCCACGTGGCTGACTCCACAGTTTAATCTCAGACCTGGAGGCTTGAAAATCACCGGGTGCATGTGCATGTGTATGCGTGCCCAAATCTCAAGAGGAAAATGGAGGAGCATGAGAGGGATTGCAGAACGATCACTCCTCCTGGGAAGTGATTTCTCATTTTCTTCCTGCTTCTCTTCCACAAGTGCTCATGTCCTCTAGCAAAAACTATAAAACTTTCTGACTTTTGTAATAACACTTAGCTTAAAGTACAGATACATTGTACAGTCATACAAAACCAGTTTTTCTTTGTATCCTTTAAGTATTTTTTCTTTTCTTCTCTTTGTTTCTTTTGGCGTTGGAGGGCACATATGCTCACCAGAGACAAATCAGAGAGGAGAAACATCCCCTCACACCATGGAGAACAAATACGTTGGGATTCCTTTTCCATCTTGCCCTTTTTTCCAGGATTTTGGACACACACACACATGCACGCACATGCCCGGCCTGTTTCTCAAGCCACTAGGTCCAGGAGAACCCTCAGGTTGGTCATATGGAAAAAACTGCCTTAATTACCAGGACATGGCCCCATCTATCTATTTCTTCCTTGGGAGAATGAAGCAGAGACAGACAGACATGTACTCCCAGCAGGGTCTGCTCCCAGCCTCGGCCAGTCTGGATCACAGACGTGCACGTGTGACTGACTGACACGTATGCACGGGACTGGCGTGTACCTGGAGGCCCAAGAATGCAAATCTAGGCCCTTCCCACGGGTTCCAGCACAGAGAGTGGCATTAGCACTGCGCCACCAGCAGTGTGTCGGGGCGGGAGGTGGGGGCATCTTCACGCACACTGCACCGTGAATTTCCTAGCTTCCACACATCCTGGAAGAGTCTTCCTTGGCTCATTCCCAGCCATGCAAGCAGAGTGAAGGTTCCGCCCTCGTGCGTGCGCCCTACTGGGCAAACAGCACCGAGCTCCTCCCTCTGAAAGATTCCCAGCCACCTCTGCACCCCACCTTATCCCCACCCAGCTTAACACGCTTCCTCCCATTGTGAAGAGAAAAGTCCGTGGATGCAGACAGCAGCCTCCGGACGGGGACGGACTGCTTCTCCTCTAGGTGCTTGCCTAAAACGAGCTTTGCGGCTGGAATGCACAGGGGCATCCACGCATCTCCATGGCATTGGGGAGATAAGCCCTTATGGGATGGCTTGAGATGCTGAACATTTGGGAAGGGAGCAGCTTTCAGTGTCACACCTTCTGGGGGCTCCTGACAAACTAGTCCCGCCTGGCCATGTCACCACGGCTAACTTTTCTTTTTGCTGTACTCTTCCCCCCTACCAGTTCCAAATCAACAAGGTTTTGGCTTTACAAATTCAAAGGGCTGGGAAGTCTCTACTCTGTTGCCTGCTGAGGTAATCCCAGACCACCCCCCTAATCCCCACTGTAATCAAAGAGTCCTCTGTTTTCTAAAATGAGGGTGGGAGATAATATAAAGTTATTTTGGGGGTTTCCTTCTGAGATACAAGCTTTCATTTCTGAGAATCTCAGGCGAATTGAGAGCCAGAGGCTACAAAGCCTACAGTGAAAACTGTCCCTTACACACCCTATCATCTTAATCAGATTTTCTTTCTTTTCTGATTAAAGTCACTCTTGGAATTTAAAAAAACTCCACTCACTGGATGAGTTATAATATTCATCATAATCATAAAAATGGCAAAGACTTAAAAAGCTAGATGCAGGGGCTGGCAGGTGGTGTGGTGGTTGAAAGGCACTGGACTCCCACACGGCCGACCGTGGTTCAAGTCTTAGACCTGGTGGCTTGCTTTCTCACTTTCTCTCTCTCTCTGATCAAATTGGAATAATAATAATAATAATAATAAATAAAGTTAGAGGCCGGCAGGTGGAGTAGTGGTTAAAGGTACTGGATTCCCACATGGCCTACCACGGTTTGAGCGCTGGGCTTGGCAGTTTGCTTTCTTGCTTTCCTTCTTTCTCTCTCTGATCAACTTCTAAAAATAAAATAAAAATAATAACAATGAATAAAATTAAATGATTCTTAAAACAAAACAAACAAACAAAGGACTGTGGAATGGAACGAGGAGCCAGAGGGAAGAGGCTTCCTTGAAGCCGGAGATCAGTCACCAGAAGGGAAACTCTGACTGCAGTTATAAAGCCAGGGCAAAGTCCTCTCATCCCTTCAGTCCCTCCAGCTTCCCTGGCCAGATTGTATCTGTCTCCGCCTGCCCACCCCCGCATTTCCATAAACAATATGGCTCACTCTCGAGCCCGTGGTCAGCAAATAAAGGCTGGGGGCTAGGTAAATTTGCTTCCTAGCAGTGAGTTTTGTGAGGTCGCGGAGTTAAGCAGTCGAAGAATATACCATGGCGGGGAGTATTCAGTAACTGCGTGATCTGCGCTGCCGACCGACAAAGAAGCTCAGGCTTCCCCCTCCAAGCCCACAGAATCGTTGACCGCGGGGATCTTTGTTCCCTAAATTCATCTAAGAGGAATCTTTCACATGAGCGCTTTTGCAATACCGCTAATCCCCTCTGTGCTGGGCTTCCCAGAGAATGTCCATTTGGTCTGAGTTTACACCTGCAAATTATCAGAATAATTATGATCCCATGAAAATAAAAGAAAGAACAAAGGAGGAAAAAAATCCAACAAAGTCTACAGTACCGAGAGCAGAAGTTAGCAAACTTTTTCATAAAAGGGCAGACTGAATATTTTCTGCTTCGCAGGTTACATGGTTTCTGTGATAAAACCATGCAACTCTGGGTTAAATTTATTTATTTATGGGTTGGCAGGTGGCATGGTGGTTAAGGTGCTACCCTCCCACATGGCCGCCAGTGGTTTGAGTCCTGGCCCTGGTAGCTTGCTTTCTCACTTTCCCTTTCTGTCTCTCTCTCTCTCTCTCTGATCAAATTAAAAAATAATAATAATCAGGGGCCAGCAGGTGGCATGGTGGCTAAGGATATTGGACTCACGCATGGCTGACTGCGGTTCAAATCCCGGACCCAGTGGCTTAAAACTCACACTGGTCAGGGCCGGCAGGTGACATGGTGGTTAAGGGCGCTGGACTCCCACATGGCCGACTGCAGTTCAAGTCCTGGACCTGGCAGCTTGCTTTCTCAATTTTTCTCTCACTTTCTCTCTCACTCTCTCTCTCTCTCTCTCTCTCTATTCCTCTTTGGTCAAATTAAAATAAATAAATGAATAAATAAAGTTAAATAAAATAATTTAAAAAAAAACCCTCACACTGGGCACATGTGCGTGCATGCATGTGTACCCAAGGTCCCTATAGGAGAATGGAGGAGAAGGGATTGCAGTGTGGTCATTTTCTCTGGGGAGTAATTTCTTGATTTCTGTCTCTCCAGTGAACTCACGTGCCCTATAGCAAAAATCTCTCCAAAAATAAAAATAATAAAGAAAATTAAATAATTATTTAAAGAATTTATTTGTTTATTTTTTTGAGAGGTTTTTGCTATAGGGCGCATGCGCTTGCCAGAAAGAGACAGAAAGCAAGAAATCACTCCCCGGGGGGGATGGTCACGCCGCAATCCCTTCTCCTCCATTCTCCTCTCGGGATCTCGGACATGCACGCACACACACACTCAGTGTGAGTTTAAGCCACCAGGTCCGGGGCTCGAACAGCAGTCGACTACATGGGAGTCCAGCAATATGTCATTATGCCAACTGCTGGTCCCAAGAATTTATTTATTTATTCCATGAGCAAGAGAGACACAGGAAGAGACAGAGAGACAGCACTCCACAGGGTGGTGATGCCACCATCCACCCCCAGCCTCAGTGATGTAACTCAGGTGCCCAGCAGACTCAGAGGGGTCTCCAGACACAGACTCCAAACCTTTCCATGTGGGCCAGCTTCACAGAGTGTCCCATTTTACTGCCACGTCACTGACTGGCCCCAAAATATTATTCTATTTTTTAATTATTGGTCATTTATTTTTTGAAAATATACAAGCCATTTTTAGCTCAAGGTCAGATTCGGCTCAGGGGCTCCAGTTTGCTCCTCAGTTGGGCACAGCCCGGCAATCAGTCTGAGATGTAAGTCGGTTGGGTACTAGGGAACAAAGCTGGGCAATGATTTCTGGGTTTTAACATCCTATTCAAAACGTCAGGAGGGGCAACCCATTTTTCAGGACCCTTCCCTTCTTGGGAGCTGTTTTTTCTTCCCTCTCCAGTAATAAACTCCCCCTTGCATTCCTGCATCAGCCCAGGGGGTGGGGGGATAGGTGCCATGGAAGCAGAGGTCAGGGAGAGAGTGACAGATGCCTCGCTGCTGGGCTGACAGGGCTAGGCCTCAGGACACAGGAGCCTCTAGGCGCTGGAGAAGGCCGGGCACAGGCTCTCCCTGGAGCCCCAGCAGGCAGCCCGCCTCAGGGGCACAGGAAGTCGTGTGCCACGTGGCTGAGCGAAGGTGCAGATCCCTGGTCACCAGGACACTGGGAGACCACACAGGCAGGCACCCAAGAGCCCGAGCTGCGGGGGCTGGGGTGGAGGATCTCCGCATGAAACCCTGTTGAGATTCTCTTTGTCTTTGTCTTTCTTCTTCCCTTTCTCTTAAGTGCATGCGTGCACTCTCTGTCATGAATAAAATAAAAATAAACTTTGAAAATTCATGAGGAATTCCAAGAATTTAATTCAAGAAAACTGGATGGCAGGCCACAGCCGCTGAAGAACTCTTATCAGGCTTTTAATTGCAAATTAACTCATTCAAATCCTAAGGAATTCGGCCTTCTGGTCGCACAGAGAAACTGTCTCTCAAGCACCTCCCCGCAAGGACTCTCAGCCTTTGCCTTGCTCATATTTGGGGTCACTTCTCTGCTGGGTCGGGGGTGGGGTGGGGGGGCATCCTGGCAATGGCAGAGTGTCTGGCAGTGTCCGTGGCCTCTACCCATCAGGTCCAGGACTCGAACTGCAGTCGGCCATGTGGGAGTTCAGCGATATTACCGCTATGCCATCTGCTGGTCCCTTGTTTTAGTTTTTCTTTGTTCTTTTAAAGAATTATTTAATTTAAATAATTTATTGTTATTATTGTTTAATTTGATGAGAGAGAGAGAGTGAGAGGTGCCAGCTGCAGCTCTCAAATTGTGACAGCCAAAAACATCTCCAGATGTTGCCAGATGCCCCTTGGGAGGCAAAACCTCCCGGATGAGAGACGCAGGTGAGTTTGCCTCCGTGGGACTCTGCAATGAGGGAGACGCCTCTACCTGACCCTCCACTAACTCCCGGCCACTTGTGGGACTGAGAACGCCACACCAGCACGGAGGAGTTGAATCCTACATTTGACTTAAACTTCATTACTTATAAGTTAAGTATATTTATTCAGAGAGATTTTTGCTATAGGGCGCATGCATTTGCCAGAGAGACAGAGAAACAGAAAGCAAGAAATCGCCCCCTGAGGGGATGGCCACATGGCAACAGGCCCTGCATGAGTTTCAAGTCACCGGGTCCAGGACTTGAACCACAATTGACTACGTTGGAGTCTAGCAACAGAACCATTACGCCATCTGCTGGTCCTGGGACTGGTTCTCTTACTCACCAGGCCACGGTTCAGTCCTTTGGCTCCTTTTCCTTAGCATCCTGTTTTCAAGGTTCATCCGTGTCATAGCACGTATCAGTAAGTCATTCCTTTTTAAGTTTGGGTTTTTTTAAGAGGTTTTTGCCTTAGGGTATGTGCACTCACTGAAGAGAGAGACAGAGACAGAGATAATAAGAGGAAAGGTGAGAGATCGCATGCCCCTCTCAGGAAATGGCCATGCCACAATCCCTCCTCCATTCTCCTGGAATCTTGGGCATGTATGCACACACACCTGGCATGAGTTTCAAGCCACCAGGTCCAGGACTTGAACTGCAGTCGGCCATGTGGGAGTTCAGCGATATTAGCGCTATGCCATCTGCTGGTCCCTTGTTTTAGTTTTTCTTTGTTCTTTTAAAGAATTATTTAATTTAATTAATGTATTGTTATTATTGTTTAATTTGATGAGAGAGAGAGAGTGAGAAAGCAAGCTGCAGGTCTGGTCCTTGGACTGCTGTCAGCCACGTAGGAGTCTAACATCTTCACCACCACACTTCCAGCCCCTTGCCTTTATTTTTCTTAGTTTCTTTCTTCATTGTCCTTTTGTTTTTTCCTTACCCTTTATTTCTTTTTTTTTTTTTTTTTTTTTTGTAAGAGGTTTTTGCCTCAGAGTATGTGTGCTTGCCAGAAAGAGACAGAGAAAAACAGACACAGTGAGAGGGAAAGTGAGAAATCACCCCTCAAGGGAGATGGCCACACCACAATCCCTTCTCCATTCTCCTCCCAGGATCTTGGGCACACATGCCCAGCATGATTTTCAAGCCACCAGGTCCAAGACTTGAACCACGGTTGGCCATGTGGGAGTCCAGCAATGTAACCACTGCTCCATCTGCTGGTCCCTCTTTACCCTTTAAAACAGGTTTTAAGCGTCCATTACAGTCTCGTTAGCTATGTACACGTTGTTGTTCAACAAAGCCATAGAACTTTCTCATCCTGCATGACTGAAACTCTATACTAATTGAATAATAACTCGCATTTGCCCTCCCCACACCCCTAGTGACCTCCATTCTACTTTCTCCTTCCGTGAGTTTGACTAGTTTAGAGTCTTCATGTAAATGGAATCATGCAGTATTTGTCTTTTTTGTGAATGGCTTATTTCACCTAGCATAACGTCTACTTCAAGTTTCTTCCATCTTGTAGCATATAATGGGTGTTCTTTGTTAAGCCCGAAACTGTCCTTTTATGTATGTACCACATTTTCTTTACCCAGTTACTGGTCGATGTGGTTGCTTCCACATTTTCACTATCATGATAATGCTGCAACGGACAGACTGCAAATATCTCTTCTGAGATCTTGTCTTGAATTCTTTTGGATATATATCCAGAACTGAGATGGCTGAATCATAAAATAGTTTTGTTTTTAATTTTTTAAAAAGAATTATTTAATTTATTTTAATTTGACCAGAGAGGGACAGAGTGAGAAAGAGAGGGGGAAACTGAGAAAGCAAGATGCCAGGTCTGGGACTCGAACCATGGTCGGCCATGTGGGAGTCTAGTGCCTTTAGCCACCACACCACTTGCCGGGCCCTTCTTTTAATTTTTAAGGAAGCCTTCATGCTATTTTCCATAGTGGCTGGGCCATTTTGTAATTCCACGAACAGTGCTCACGGGTTCCAATTTCTCACTAATACTTGCTTTTATTTATTTTTTTTTGAAGGTGACCATCCTCAGGTGTATGAGTTGATATTCCACTGTGGTGTAGATTTTCATTTCTCTGATAATTAATAATGTTGAACATCTTTTCATAGGCTTCTTGACCATTTGTATGTCTTCAGAGAAATGTCTGTCAGATTCCTTAGCCCACTTTCCAACCAAGTAACTTTCTTATTTGTTATTATTAAGATGTAAGAATTCTTTCTATATTCTGGATATTAATCCCTTCTCTGATATGTGATTTGCAAATATTTTCTTGCATTCCATACACTGTATTTTAAAATTTTTTTAATTTAATTAAGTCTTATTTATTACTATACGTTTTTTAAAATTTGCTATTGGGCGCATGTGCTCATGAGAGAGAGAGAGAAAGTGAGAGAGCAAGCCATCAAGTCCAGGACTTGAACCACAGTAGGCCATGTGGGAGTCTGGTGCCGCAACCACCACGCCACCTGCTGGTCCTGCCATAGATTGTCTTGTTACTCTCTTTTTTCCTTTGCTCCATAGAAGTTTTTAAGTTTGATGTAGTCCCATTTGTCTATTTTTATTGTAGTTACTAGTGCATTGGTGTCATATCTAAGAAATCATAACCGGGGGCCAGCAAATGGAGTGGTAGTTAAAGACAGTGGAGTCCCAAGTGACCCCACAGTTGGCCATGTGGGAGTCCAGTGCCCTTAACCACCACGCCACCTGCCAGCCGATTTTTTTTTTAATTAACTTTATTTATTTATTTATTTACTTATTTTCATCTGACCAGAGAGGAACAGAATGAGAGCAAGAATGAAAGGGAAAGTGAGAAAGCAAACCACCATGGGCCAGCAGGTGGTACAGTGGTTAAAGGTGATGGATTCCCATGTGGCTGACCATGGTTCAAGTCCCAGACATGGCAACTTGCTTTTTCACTTTCCCTTTCTCTCTGTCTCCGTTTGGTCAAATTAAAAAATAATAATAGCAAATGGAAATAAATAAATAAATAATTCTTTTTTTAAAAAGAAAGAAAAAAAGCTATCAGGTCTAGGACTTGAACTGCTGTCAGCCATATGGGAGTCCAGCACCCTTAACCACCATGCCACCTACTGGCCCCTATTTCATTTATTTTTAAATTGCAAGAAGTTAGATGTGCTCCCTGTAGGGCAGCAGAGAAAAATAGAGATGGAGAGGGAAAAAGCTCCCTTTCTATGGGTGTGTACTCTCACACTGCAATCCCTTTTCTTCTACTCCTCCGCCCTGTTGGGATTTTGGACACACACACGTGCCCATTGTGTTTGTCAAGCGGCTGGGCCAGGGTTTGAATCATAGTCAGCCATGTGGGATCTGTCTTCGCTTAACCCCCAGACTTTGGGACCAGCCTCATAATTTATATGCTCATCAGCTGATGAACATTTGCCTTGTTTTCACGTTTTGGCTATTAGAAATAATGCTGCTCAGACCAGCAGTTAGTGTAATGGCTATGTCGCTGGACTCCCACGTAGTCAACTGCGGTTCACTTCCCGGTGGCTTAAAACTCACGCCGGGCGCGTGTGCGTGCATGCCCAAGATCCCGAGAGGAGAATGGAGGAGAAGGGATTGCGGCATGGACATCCCCCCTGGGGAGTGATTTCTCACTTTCTGTCTCTCTCTCTCTCTCTGTCTGTCTGGCAAGCGCACGCACCCTATAGCAAAAACCTCTCCAAAAAAAGAAAAGAAAAGAAATAATGCTGCTGTTGGGACCAGCAGATGGCATAATGGTTCCATCGTTGTACTCCCACATAGTCGACTGTGGTTCGAGTCTGGACCTGGTGGCTTGAAATTCAGGCAGGGTGCACGTGCGTGCATGCCCAAGGTCCTGAGAGGAGAATGGAAGAGAAGAGACTGCAGCATAGCCATCCCCCAGGGAGGTGATTTTTCACTTTCTCTCTGGTAAACACACGTTCTCTATAGAAAAACCTCTCTAAAATAAAACTATTTTTGAGAAACTGCTAAATTGTCTTCCAAAGTGGTTCACCATTTACATACCCATGGACAATGTACAAAAATTCCAATTGCTCTAAATCCTTGTCAACACTTATTATTGTCTGTTTTTAAAAAATTATAATCACTCACGGGGCTGACAGGTAGCATAATGGTTAAGGACGCTGGACTCCCACATGGCTGACTATGGTTTGAGTCCCGGACTTGGCAGCTTGCTTTCTCACTTTCCCTCTCACTCTCTCTCTCTGTCTCTCGCTCTGTTCCTCTCTGGTCGAATTAAAATAAATAAATAAGTAAATGAATTAAGTTGAATAAAATCATTTTTAAAAATTATAACCACTCAGGCCAGACAGTGTCAGAGTGGTTAAGGTAGCTGGATCTCCCTCCGCTCACTGCACAGCTTGAGTCCTGGACCTGGGCTTGGAAAAAACATGCTGGGCACATGTGCATGCATGCCCGAAATTCCAAAAGCAGGGGAAGATGGAGAAAGGATTACAGCGTGACTCTGCCCCGTTGAGGTGCTTTCTCTTTCTCTGTCTCTCTTTGTCTCTCTGCAGTGAATGTTTGTGCCCTCTGGCAAATTTAAAAAAATAAATAAAATTGTGTGTGTGTTTTTTAAAATATATTCGTAGTGGCCAGAATAGTGACACATTTGTAAGTTACCATGTGTCTAATACTATTTTAAGCATTTTGCACATTTTAAAGTGAATTTAACCCTTTAATTACTCTCATACTCCCACTTTACGGATGTTGAAACCGAGGTAGAGAGAATCGATGTGCCTTTCCCGGTATACACGGCTGGCAGAGCTCAGACTTGAGTCTGACCTTGTGGTTCCCAGGTCTGAGTATTCAGCCTCACTATGGGGACTCTCAGAGCAGCCAGCACACTTTCTTCTCATCGAAATTCGCTCTCCTGGTCTATGACCCCAGGGTGGCCCCCAGCCTCCTCATCTAAGCTCAGGAGGCTGTTCAATTAGTTGATTCTAGGGCCTTTTTCTGCTCCAGACTCTACCATCTTTTTTTTTTCCTTTTTTTGGAGAGGTTTTTGCTATAGGGCGCGTGCGCTTGCCAGACAGACAGAGAGAGACAGAGAGATAGAAAGCGAGAAATCACCCCCCAGGGGGGATGGCCACGCCACAATCCCTTCTCCTCCATTCTCCTCTCGGGATCTTGGGCACGCACGCACACGCGCCTGGCGTGAGTTTAAGCCGCCGGGTCCGGGACTCGAACCGTGGTCGACTACGTGGGAGTCCAGCGACATAGCCATTACGCTAACTGCTGGTCCCCAGACTCTACCATCTTAGCCACACCTCCCCTAACCAAGCATTAGGGACAGCTTTATAACTCATGGTCCGCCCCGTCTACACCATCAAGGAGGCTTTAAGCAGAATGATGTGGCATGCAGTTTTTGCTTGTTCTGAATGTTTTCCATTCAAATCCTAGCTCTGCCACTGCAGCTGCACGATCATGGACAGGTCATTAACCTCTCCAGGCTCAGGGTCCTCAGTTTTTGAATGTGATAATAATGATGTCCACTCTACAGGTTGTTTATAAGCTAAATGCAATAATGCAGGGCCAGCAGGAAACTTGGTGGTTGAGGCGCTGGACTCCCACATGGCTGACTGTGGTTCAAGGCTTGGACCTCTCAGCTTGTTTTCTCATTTTCTCTCTCTCTGGTCAAAATTTTTTAAATGCTGATAGGGACCAGCAGATGAAATAATGGTTATGTCACTGGACTCCCACATGGCCAACCAGACCCGGAGGCTTGAAATTCACGCCGAGCTCATGTGTGTGCATGCCCAAAATCCCAAGAGGAGAGTGGAGGTGAAAGGATTGCGGTGTGGTCATCCTCCCAAGGAGTGATTTCTCGCTTTCTGTCTCTATGTCTCTCTCTGTCTCTTTGGCGACCACACGTGCCCTACAGCAAAATTCTCTCCAAAAGAGAAAAAGAAAAAGATGATATAAATAAAATTTGAAAAATAATTCTTTAAGAAAATGTAATGGGGCTGGCAGGTGGCATGGTGGTTAAAGGTGCTAGATTCCCACATGGCTGACCCCAGTTCAAGTCCCAAATCTGGAGGCTTGCTTTCTCCTTTTCCCTTTCTCTCTCTCTCTGATCAAATTAAAATATATAATAATAAGAACAAAGGAAATTAAATAATTTTTAAAAATGTAGTAATGCATTCATAATACCTAGCTGGTACTTTACACCTAATTAAATGTCAGTAGAATGAAAATAAAGAGCAATGAACAACTTTGTGACACCAGTATTGTCAGTTTTGTTTTACTAATTAAGACATTTGGGGGTTGGTGACAATGAGTGATAGGCTCAAGGTCACACTGATGCTGAGTTAGGACATTTGAACTTTCACTTTCCAATACCATCTGGTAGGTATTTTTTCCATACTGTTCGCTCTCCAGAGAACCTAGGAAACCACACATAAGAATTACTTTTTTATTCAAATTCTGGAAACAAAATCATGCATGACAAAATATATAATCCACTATTTTTTTAAAAGAATTATTTTATTTAATTTTATTAATTGTTATTATTTTATTTATTTATTTATTTTTATTTTATTAAAGTCAACCAGAGAAAGACAGAGACAGAGAAGGAATTTTGGAAGGCAAGCCACGAGGTCCAGGACTTGAACCATGGTCAGTCACATGGGAGTTCAGCTGCCTTAACCACACACCACCTGCCAGCCTCCCTACATTATTCTTTTTCAAATACATTCACTAAAGAGAATTAGCAATATCTATTGTCAAGTCAAATATAAATTATATTCAGTCAAGGAGCTGGGAAGTGGTGTGGTAATTAAACTCCCACACGACCTTCTGCGGTTCGAGTTCTGGACCTGGCGGCTTGCTTTCTCATTCTCTCTCTCTCTCTCTTTGTCTCTATCTCTCTCTGTTCAAATTAAAAATAATAATAAATAAATAAATAAAAATAATTCTTTTTTAAAAATTATATTCAGTCAAAATGAACTACAAAAACCAAACCAGGAATGTGTGAAATGCTGGTATTACAGTTTAATATTAACTAAAGTTTATATTAATTGTGCAATGAAAGATAACCATTTAATATACAATTTCAAGATTAATTGAGGGGCCAGCAGATGGCATGGTGGTAAAGGGCGCCGGACTCCCACATGGCTGACTGCGGGTTAAGTCCCAGATCTGGAGGCTTAAAACTCACTCCAGGCTCATGCGCGTACATGCCCAAAATCCCAAGAGGAGAATGGAGGTGAAAGGATTGCTTTCTCACTTTCCCTCTCTCCCTCTCTCTCTCACTCTGTCCCTCTCTGGTCAAATTAAATTAAATAAATAAAGTTAAATAAAAGAGGGACCAGCAGTTAGTGTAATGGCTATGTCGCTGAACTCCTATGTAGTCGACCGTGGTTCGAGTCCAGGACCTGGTGGTGGCTTAAACTCATGCCAGGTGCGTGTGCGTGCATGCCCAAGATCCCGAGAGGAGAATGGAGGAGAAGGGATTGAGGTGTGACCATCCCCCCCGGGGTGTGATCTCTCACTTTCTGTCTCTCTTTCTGTCTCTGTCTTTTTGGTGAGCACACGCTGTAGCAAAACCATCTCCCCACAAAAAATAATTTTTAAATGAAAGAGGAAGAAGATTCCCAAATAAGGATATGAAAAATTATTTTTGTCCGTTTTTTTTTTCAAATGGTAGGTTTCAGGATTAAGCCTGAGATATTTGTCACCATCACAAATGTTGATTTGCTATTTTGTTTTATTTTATTATTTTATTGTGGCAAGAACACTTTACATGAGATCTAACTTCCTCTCTTAATTTGTTTTGTGTGCAAAAATATAAAAACTGAGCCAGGGAAATGCACCAGGAAATGAAGTTTCTTTACTTCACAGTTCTGCAGGCTGGGAAGTCCAAGAAACATCAGGTGCATCTGATAGCTTTAATGAGGCGGGCCTCGCGCTGCAGCAGAACGCTGCGGGAAGAGAAGGGGGCACTGAGCACGTGCTTTGGAGAAGTTCATGTGTCAAAGAGAGGGAGCAGGGGCCAGGTTTGCTTTATAGCAATCTGTTAAAAAAAAAAAAAAAAGCAGATAATTTTTTTCTACTTATGGGGACCAGCAGATGGCATAATGGTTACGTTGCTGAACTCCCACAAACTTTGGTTCGAGTCCCGGACCCGGTTGTTTAAAACTCACGCCGGTGCATGTGTGTGCGTGCCTAAGATACTGGGAGGAGAATGGAGGAGAAAGGATTGGAGTGTGGGACCATCCCCCCTTGCGGGGGGAGTGATTTCTTGCTTTCTGTCTCTCTGGTGAGAGCATGCACCCTATAGCAAAAATCTCTTTTAAAAATACATTTTTCTCGGGAACCAGCAGTTAGTGTAATGGCTGTGTTGCTGGACTCCCATGTAGTCGACCACGGTTCACGTCCCGGACCCGGTGGCTTAAAACTCACGCCGGGCGCGTGTGCGTGCATGCCCAAGATCCCGAGAGGAGAATGGAGGAGAAGGGATTGCGGTGTGACCATCCCCCCGGGGGATGATTTCTCGCTTTCTGTCTCTATGTCTCTGTCTCTCTGTCTGGCGAGCGCACGCTCCCTATAGCGGAAAAAAAAAAAAAAAAAAAACCTCTCCAAAAAAAAAAATACATTTTTCTCTATGATAAGGTTCATGTGAGAGTGAGTGAGAGATCTCACAGCGCTTCCCTTCCTCCAGCCTATCAGATCTGGGCCCTCACATGAATGTCCAGTGTGTTTCAGGTGGACCCGGGCAGGGACTCTAACCGAGGTCACCCTGTGGGACTGGGCTTCTCTTAAACCTCACATTCATGTACCAGGAGGAGCCCTTAACAACCTGCTTCTGAAAGAATGAACCCCTTCTCCCGAGAGCAGGAACTCACTGGCCCAGTAAGGCACAGTCCCCGGAAGAGGATGGAGCCCCCGAGACCGTACCACCTCCCCGAGACCGCACCACCTCCCCGAGACCGCACCACCTCCCAGTAGGTCTCATCCGCCACGCGTTCCAGCTCCCAGCATTGCCACGCAGACCGAGCCTCAGTGGAGACACGCTGTCTTCAAACCACAGTGCTCCTTATTTATTTTTGGCTATAGGGTGCATGTGCTCACCGCAAGAGAGAACAGGGGGTGGGATTTGAGAAATCACCCCCAGAGAGGTGGCCACGCCACAGTCCGCTCTCAGGATTTTGGGCACACACGCACATTTGTCCAGCTGCCATGTCTGGGACTCGAACCGCTCAGTTGGCCATGTGGGATCCAGCTGCCTTAACCACTATGCCACCCGCCAGCCTAGCACTTCTTACATTTTTAAGTATGAGAGATGGTATTGCTGTACGGTGCTGTAGAGCAGGTCTTAGAGCCTATTCTTGTGTAACTGAACCCTTATGCCCACGGATTAGTTGATCAGTAACTCATTTCCTGCTCCCCCCAACCCCTGGCAACCACCATTCCACACTTTGACTCTATGAATTCAGTACTTTAGATAACTCACGGAAGGAGAATGAGGCGGTACTTGTTTTTCCTCACATCTTTCCTTCAGCCTTAATTGAGATCTGGTTCGGGGAAGACATTGACTCCCTTGCCAAGGAACCTTTCTCCTTGCTGAGACGCAAAGGTGGGGTGTTTTTAGTGGCTGGTTATTTTTTTTTCCAGCACCTTCCCTGTTGAATTCTTCACCAGCAGGAAGAGAAAGGCCACCAATGTCTGGGGCCACGCCTTCCACCCAAACTTGATGGGAGTTGAGCTGGTTTCGGGTGGACTGGCTGAAGCTCCTTGGAGGTGAGCAGCGGGGCGGGCCAGGAGACTGACCCTAACAGGATTTCATTCGGCTTGTAGCTGGAGCAGCTCGGGTGTGTAAATTGCAGGAAGCGCCAAAGAGCTGAAGACACTGCTCTGAAGCGGTTTGTCAGGAAGGGGTGGCCTCAGGGATCATAAACAGCCCTGCTGCTTTTCAGGAGTTTATGGGCTCCCAGGCCTCCTCCACAATGGGGTGCAGGATGATTCTTAACACCTCATTAAGGTTGTTTTTTACCAAATGCTAATAATAAAATGCAGCTCTAAAAGCCTGGCTCATTTTTATTCAGAATCCTCTCCTCTGGAAGAGAAAGAGATGTTGTAAACCGGAAACACAATGGAGAGCCTGCATCTTGGGTGGACTCATTAAAATGTCCGTGGACAGGGATTCTGGAGAAGTCCAGGCTAGACCTCTGGGGTGGGAAACTGCCCTCCTCTCCTGGCAGAGGTGCCTTCGGTTTCTGGAAAAAGCAGCACCAATACCGGAGGCAGATCCCACCAGCACAGATCCCTATTCTGGCTCATCACCACCTGCAGATTACTTGGACTTTTTCTTTCTGATCACAACACAGCTTTGCCACTGGGACCTTTTCATCTGTTGTCCCTGAAGCCCTTTGATTTATACTATAGTCAGGGACCAGCAGTTGGCATAATGGCTATGTCGCTGGACTCTTATGTAGTAGACTGCGGTTCGAGTCCTAGACTTGGTGGCTTAAACTCATACTAGGTGCGTGCGTGCATGTGTGCCCAAGATCCTGAGAGGGGAATGGAGGAGGAGGGATTGTGGTGTGGCTACTCCCCCCCCCCCCCCGGGGGGTGATTTCTTGCTTTCTGTCTCTCTTTCTGGCGACTGCATGTGCCCTATAGCAAAAACCTCTCAAAAAAAAAAAAAAAAATATATATATATGGTATTAGCTTACAGCATCTATGAGGGCAAAAACTTTTTATTTTTTAAATTTGTTAAAGGGCACATGCACTTGCCAGGGAGAGTGCATGAAAGCACTCCCGGAGGGGATGGCCATGCCACAGTCCCTTGTCCTCCATGCTCTTTTTGGAATTTTGGGCACACATGCACACATGCCCGGCATGTTTTTTAAGCCACTGGGTCTAGGACTTGAACCACACAGTTGGCCTCATGGGATCTAGCTGCCTTAACCACCATGTCGCCGGTTGGCCTTATTTATGTATTTATTTATTTTAAAGGAAGGGCCAGTGATAAAAATGTGAGTATAACCATAAAACTCAGAACAGTGAGACAAAGTGCTGCGTGTGAGCTTTGGAAGTTGTTTCCAGGGATTCTGGTGTGAGGCGAGGCACTTAGAAGGTAAACCCAAACTACCCCAAGTGGAAACCCGCTCAGTCCCTGACTAGCTGGGACCTCTTCTGTCTGTGTCCCGTCTCCTACCCTGTAAAATAAGGCGCCGAGAAACAGTACCTATCTCTGGGGTATATTCTGAGAATCAAATACGATGATACTGGTAATATACTTGATGTAGCCACTGACAAAACCCTAAATAGACGATACCTGATGCTCATTTATTCATTCAACAAACATTTACTGGTCACCTGTTAGGTTGCTGGAAAGTCATGATGTATTTTTTCTGTTTTTCTATGCAAAAATGTGTCATGAGGAACCAGCAGATGGTGTGACGGTTATGTCACTGAGCTCCCATGTAGTCTACCGCTGTTTGAGTCCCAGACCCAGCAACCTGAAACTCATGCCGGGCACGTGTGTGAGTATTCCCAGAATCCTGGGAGGAGAATGGAAGAGAGGGCATCGTGGCCTGGCCATCCCCCCTGGGGGATGATTTCTTGCCTTCTATCTTTCTAGAGAACACAAGCAACTTATAGCAAAAAAATCTTTCTTAAAAAAAAAAAGTCATGGCTTTTCTGACAACCCACTATACTACATATAGTGTATATAGTGTGTGTGTGTGTGTGTGTGTGTGTATATATATATATATATATATATATATATATATATATATATAGTGTGTGTTTGTATATATATACACACACACACATATATATACTTAAAGAATTATTTATTTAATTTTATTTATTCTTTCAATCATTTTTATTTGACCAGAGAAAGATAAACACACAAAGAGAAAGAAAGCTACCACCAGGTCTGAGACTCAAACCATGGTTGGCATATTTTTTTTTAATATTATTTATTTAATTTTATTTATTATTATTTTAATTTTACCACAGAGAGAAAGAGAAAGGGAAAGTGAGAAAGCAAGCCACCAGATCCGGCACCCAAACCACAGTCAAGTTCACCTCAGAGCAGCTGACATGCAGGGCTGCGAGATGCTCTTGGGTGCGGAGGGCTGTCCCGGGCACTGCAGGATGTTTAGCAGGATCCCAAGCTGTCCTGACATTGCCTAATGTCCCCTGGGGGTGGGAGACACAATTGCCCTGGCTGAGAAGCACTGAACTAGAAGGACTCCAGGTCTCCACAGCCGCGGCCTCATCTGTGAGCTGGGAGGGCCCTGTCTTTCACAGATAGTTCAGCGTGAGAAGGGACTGAAGGAAGCATTGTCTGGCACGTAGTCAGCCTGCAGTAAGTGACCTACTTGTCAACGCTAAGGATTAGGCAGAACTTCCAGAGTCTGACAGACCCCGATCTGCTGGGGCCATCCTGCCTCGCTGTCTCCCATCTGGCCAGGGAGCAGGAGCGGGTTTGCAGGCCAGGGCGGATGTACATTCGCGAGTGATTTATTGACCTTTCTTCCAACTTGGCCTTTGCCAGTGGAAGAGTCCAGACAGTTACAGAAAACTTGACTTTCTAACATGCACATGCAGTTTAGCCCCAAGTTGGATTTCTCCGGGGCACTTTCCTACCTGCTAAGTGAATAAAAACATGCTTGCTTGCTTGCTTCCAAAGCTTCTCTCTGGAGGAAGCTTCTGGAAACCTCAGAAATCCCCACTGGTGCAGGAAGCAGATTTAGGAAGAGAAGGAAGTAGAGCAGCTCGGAGACAGGCTGTGGGGACAGACAGCATTCACAGTAGGACCTTGGACAAGTCCCTGCGGCTTCCGGAGCCTCAGTTTCCTCCCTTGTCAGTGGGTTATGGTAACAGCGGGTCTACTTGATTGTGAAAGCACAAGGACCTTCGCCCCGTCGCTGCCACTTAATAAAGCCAATAAGTGGAGCTAAATACGTGAAAAGCTCCGTTTCCTGCTGAGTCCCAGGCATTGCTCGTCCCCAAGGTGCTAAAAAAACAGGGTGACCAGTTCAGGCTTGCTTGGGATTTTCTTGGTGGTGGCCCGGAAGTTCTCACATCCTTCAGTCTTGGGCAAACCGGGATGGATGGCCACCAGAAAAGATGACTTTGAAAGTGATTTTCTGGTTCAGTGTCGCGGGCAGAGACGGCGTCAGGGTTAAACTGTGACTAGCTGGTGGTTTGGAAGAAGCCTGGAGCCCCTCGCCACACGGGCCGCTCCAGGAGAGCTGTGCTTTGTGAGTTTCGAGGGGAGGTTTACGAGCACTCTTCTTGAAGGTTTAATGGACCCGGGTGATTTATCCTATCTGGAGAGTCATTGCTATAAGGAGAAACCTGCTCCTCTGAGCTTCTGCTTTCCTTTACCATCAAACCTTTCATCTGCCCGGAGAGTTGTGTCCACCCCTCATAAATAACCTGATTACCGCCACTCACAGGCATGGCCCGTCTGCCTGCAAGACTGGACTTCTCAAACAGTGGTTTTGTAAACCAGTTTGACCAGAACACGGGAATATTGAATTGGACATTCTGGGGTGTTGTAAGCGGGTGGGGGGATGAAGAGAGAATGGGTGGTGGGTCCCTGCAGGGGGAGCTCAGGGTCACACCCTTCCCACTGTCCTACGTGGCCAAGTCACCTGCCACTTACCTCCCCTGGTGTCTCCAAGTCCTCAAATATGCGAACGCCTGCGTTTGGGGAAACCTTACCCAGAGGGGAGAACGGTGACAATGTCCTTGCGTTGTGTTTGAAGCCAGAACTTGCCATGTTGATGTTCACGATCCTTAATCTGCACCGTCACTACGGGGGCAGCTAGCCAAGGGTGACTGTGGGGCTGTTGAAATGAGGCTAGTGTGACCGAGGGCCTACACTGTTGACGTTAATTACTTTTTTAAAGAATTATTTTATTCATTATTATTATTTTTTAGTTTGACTAGAGGAAGAGAGGGAAAGTGGGAGAGCCAACCACCAGGTCCAGGTTCAAGCCATGGTGGGCCATGTGGGAATCCAGAGCCTTAACCACCATGCCACCTGCTGGCCCCGTGTCATTTCCTTTTTTTTTTTTTTTTTTTGGAGAGATTTTTGCTATAGGGCGCATGCGCTCGCCAGACAGAGAAAGACATAGAGACAGAAAGCAAGAAATCACCCCCCAGGGGGGATGGTCACGCCGCAATCCCTTCTCCTCCATTCTCCTCTCGGGATCCTGGGCACGCACGCACACGCGCCCGGCGTGAGTTTCAAGCCACCGGGTCCGGGACACGAACTGCGGTCGACTACGTGGGAGTCCAGCGACATAGCCATTACGCTAACTGCTGGTTCCCCGTGTCATTTACTTTTAATTCATTTCAATTTACACAGTCACATGTTGGTGGCTACCATATGCACAATGCTTTCCTTTTTCTTCTTGCCAGAGGGCATGTGTACTTGCTGGAGAGAGAGAGAGAGAGAGAGGGGGGGGGGTGGGGGCTATAGGGTATGGTCGTACGTGATCCCTTCTCTAGCTCTTCTTCCTTGTGCGATTTTGGGCACTCACACACACATACACATACTCAGTGTGTTTCTGAAATGGCTGAGTCTAAGACTCGAGCCTCGTGGTCAGCCACGTGGGATCTAGTGGCCTCAACCACCGTGTCATGGACTGGCCCCATTGTAAACCAAGCAGTGATTTACGGTGAAACATTATCATTATGAAGTCTGTGTTCACCATTTCCTTCTCAGGTCCCCACAGCGTAAAGGAAGCCCTACCTCTGCACCCCAGCAATGGTCCCGTATTCCAGTGGGAAGACTGTGCTGGTCACATCAGAGTTACCAAATGGCTTGGGGTCAGGTGTGTCCAAGGTCGCTGGAGCCTCGGTTCACTTCTCATACCTGTGAGGGTCAACCGGAAACCTGGAGACTTGGACTAAATTAAGTCTCGTAGAAAGGGTTCCGTGAAAGCACCGCAGCCAGCCCTCGGGTACAGCTGGCAACCAGCTGAACTGCAGCGCTGGAAGCCACGTGCTGGCCACGGGGTCAGATCCTTGGGTCGGAATCCCTGGGTCAACCTGAAAACACACTGGGCGTGACGCACAGACTCCCGGGATCCTGATCAGCTGGAGGGTGGGGAGGGGGCCACGTGTGACAAGACCCTGTTACCCCGTCACACCGGTCAAGGTGCACCTCTCCCTATTTCTCTCTCCAGCATCCACATGTGTGCTCTCTGTTATGACATTTTTTTAAATGTGAAATTGTACAATCATTCTATCTTGTATTAAAAATCGAAGAAAGCATTCAAACAGTTAAAAAGGTGTATAAAATTGGGGCCAGCAGACACCCACGTAGTCCATCCCAGTTTGAGTCCTGGACCTGGTACCTTAAAACTCACGCCGGGTGCACGTGTGTGTGTGAGCCCAGGATCCTGAGAGAAGAATGGAGGCGAAGGGATTGCAATGTGGCCATCCCCCCTGGGGGGTACTTTCTCACCTTCTGTCTTTCGGTTTTTCTCTGTCTCTTTGGCACGTGCATGTGCCCTATAGCAAAAATCTCTCAAAAAAACAAAAGTATAAAATTAAAAGTGAACAATACGTACCCCTTGTCTTCCTACCTGCCTCACTGCCACTCACCCACGTCTCCCTCAGGCCATCGCTGTTTCCTGTTTATTGATTTTAGTTTGCTAACAGGTTCATATGCTCACTGAGGACACAGAAAGAGGAAGAGAGAAGGAAAGCGAGAAATCATCCCCATAGCGATGGTCATGCCGCAGTCCCTTCTTTTCCACTCTCCTCTCAGGATTTTGGGAACACATGAACATGTACCTGGGGTGATTTCCAAGCCACTGGATCTAGGACCCAAACTGCTTAGTTCACCAGGTGGGATCCAGCCACATTACCCTCCATGCCACCTACTGGCCTCGGATCACCACCCTGAACAACTCTGGCTAAATTATACCAAGCTTTTTCTACATGCTTAAAAAGATGTATGTTTTGGGCCGGCAGGTGGCATAGTGGTTAAGAGCGCTGGACTCTCACATGGCTGACCATGGTTCGAGTCCCGGACCTGGCGCTGGCTTACTTTCTCTCTCTCTCTTTCTCTCTCTGGTCAAATTAAAAAACAAATAAATAAGTAAATAAATAAAGTTCAATAAAAGAATTCTTTAAAAAAAAAAGTATGTTTGTAGGACCAGCAGATGGCATAGCAGTTACATCACTGGGCTCCCACATGGCTGATGGCTATTTGAGTCCTGGACCCTAAGACTTGAAACTCACACTAGGCACACGTGTGTTTGTGTGCGTGTGTGTGTCCAAAATCCCAAGAGGATGAAGGAGAAGGGACTGTGGTATGACCACCCCCCCTGGGGAGTGATTTTTCGCTTTCTATCTGTCTCTCAGGTGAGTGTATGTACCCTATAGCAAAAAAAATCTCTAAGGGAACCAGCAGTTAGCGTAATGGCTATGTCGCTGGACTCCCACGTAGTCGACCGCGGTTCGCGTCTCGGACCCGGTGGCTTACAACTCACGCCGGGTGCGTGTGCGTGCGTGCCCAAGATCCCGAGAGGAGAATGGAGGAGAAGGGATTGCGGCGTGACCATCCCCCCTGGGGGGTGATTTCTCACTTTCTGTCTCTCTGTCTCTCTCTGTCTGTCTGGCGAGCGCACGCGCCCTATAGCGAAAAACCTCTCAAAAAAAAAAAAAAAAAAAAAAAAAAAACCTTATGTTTGGGGCCAGCAGGTGGCATGGTGGTAAAGGGCGCTGGACTCCCACATGGCTGACTGCTGTTCAAGTCCTGGGCCTGGCGGCTTGCTTTCTCACTTTCTCTCTCTCTGTCCCTCTCTGGTCAAATTAAAAATAAAGAAAAATAAAGAAAAAAAAGTATGTTTATGGATAACTCTGATAGTTCTTTTTGTAAAAATGAGATCAATTATGTATACTGACCTATATTTTGCTGAGTTTTTATTTTGACTTCATAATAAATATATTAAACAATTTTTATTGTAAAAATTTCAAAAATGCAAAAATTTACAGAACTGCCAAAACCTTCACATCACAGCCTGCTTCTATTCCCCTCTGGAAGAATGACTGGCTTCATTTTGATGTGCAGTCTCCCCAGTATTTATCTGCATTTGTACACAGCTTTATCTGTCTGTGGGCTTTTAAAAATACATAAGTGGGAGGCCAGCGGGTGCTGTGGTAGTTGAGGCATCAACTCCCACCTGGGCGACCATGGTTCAAGTCCCAGACCTGGAAGCTTGCTTTCTCTCTCTCTCTCTCTCTCTCTCTGTGTGTGTGTGTATGTCTCTGGTCACATTAAGAAAATAATAAGTAAAATTTGATAAATAGTTCTTTTTAAAAATACACAAGTGGGAGCCAGTCAAAGGCTAGTGGTTGATGTGCGGGACTCCACATGGCCAACTGTGAAGTTAAAGTCCTGGACCCTGCGGCTTGAAAATCACGCTGGGCACGTGTGTGTGTGTGTGTGTGTGTGTGTGTGCACGCCCCAAACTCCGAGAGGAGAAGGGACTGTGGTGTGGCCTTCCCCCTCAGAGGGTGCTTTCTCCCTTTTCCTCTCTTTCTCTCTGGCAAGCACACACACCACAGAGCGTACAAAAAAGGAAAAAGCACAATACCACACATGCAAATGGGATCCAGCGGGTATAACTTGTTACCTAACTTCGCATTTTCACATGGACAGTGCTGCCCGAGTTAGGACTAACGCCTCATTCTTGGGACCAGCATTTAGCGTAATGGCTATGTCGCTGGACTCCCATGTAGTCGACCGCGGTTCGCATCCTGGACCCGGTGGCTTAAAACTCACGCCGGGCGCGTGTGCGTGCGTGCCCAAGATCCCGAGAGGAGAATGGAGGAGAAGGGATTGCGGCGTGACCATCCCCCCTGGGGAGTGATTTCTCGCTTTATGTCTCTTTGTCTCTCTCTGTCTGTCTGGCGAGTGCACACGCCCTATAGCGAAAACCTCTCAAAAAAAAAAGAAAAAAGAAAAAGAAAAAAGAAAGGACTGACCTCGTTCTTTTACAGCACGTCCCAGGTCCCCCTCCCGTGGATGCGGCAGTTTGCTGAGTAGCCCCGTCGATGACCGAGAGGGAGACGGTCTCTAGTTTATCACGGCAACCAACGTGCTGTGGTGACACGACACACGCCTTGCTGCACCCGTGTGGGCAGTCCTCGTGGGTCTGGGAAAAGGGGTCCACATTTACATGGCCCTTCACACGGGGGTACGTGGTGCACCCCCCGGATCCCATCCCTTGGAAAGCTGGGACGGGAAAGCCGAAAGCTGCTCTGAGGCCGTTCACGCCCCCGGTGATGGTCTCACCTGCGGAACACACGTGCTGACTGCGGAGAGCAGCACGTCTGAGGGCAGGCCTCCCCAGCTCCGCTGCGGTACGTGTGAGACAGGATACGGGCCTTCCCGGCTTCCTTTTTCTTCCTTCTTTCTGTCCCTTTCTTCTTTCTTTCTTTCTCTTCCTTCCTTCCTTCATTTATTTCTCCCATGGAGAGATGGGCATCCCTGACAGCCTTCATAACACGACACACCCCAGCATTAGCCAGTCAAGACCATAGGCACACGCACCCCGCGTGTACAGAGAGTCCAGGCTGCAAAGTTGGGACCTTCTTATGCGGCCTCAGCCCAGGGAATCGAGTCACTGGCCCCAACTTTCTTTTTTCTTTCCTTTTTTTTTTTTTTTGGAGAGGTTTTTTATAGGGTGTGTGCACTCACCAGAAAGACAGAGAGAAGCAGAGAGACAGAAGCAAGAAATCACCCCCATGGGGGGAATGGCCGCAATCTCTTCTCCTCCATTCTCCTCTCGGATCTTGGGCACGCACGCACATGCACCCGGCATGAGTTTAAGGTACCAGATCCGGAACTTGAACCGCAGTTGACTACATGGGAGTCCAGCGACATAGCCATTACGCCAACTGCTGGTCTTGCTGCCCTTCTAAAATGTAGACAGTTCTAAACTTGTGGCCAGCCCATGGCACAGTGGTTAAGCACTGTGCAGAGAAAACCAGATCCCACATGGGATTCTAGGGGTTCTAGTCCTAGTTCAGGCAGTAACATGCCAGGCAAGAACACACGTGCCCAGAATTCCCAATGGCATGCAGAAATGGAAGAAGGATTGCAGTGTGTGATCAGGCCTCCTTTGAGGGGTATTTTCTCTCTCTCAGGTGAACTCAAGTGCCCTCTGGCAAATTAAAACATATGAAATTTTTAATTAAGTTGGTAGTACAGATCTGTGGACATTGAAAGATATTCAGTGAATGGTGCAAAATAACTAGCTTGCCATTGGGGAAGAAATGAAACTGGTTCCTGTCCCAGCATATATAAACATCTCTCCGAAAGGTGGATTTTATAATATATGAATTATTTCTCAAACCAAAATCTACTCAAGGTTGTTAAAGACTTAAATGTGAAGGGCCAGCAGGTGGCATGGTAGCTGAGGTCTGAACACCCACATAGCTGACTGTGGTTCAAGTCCCGGATCAGGTGGCTTACTTTCTCACTTTCTTTCTCTCTCTGTCTCTCGTGAGCACATGTGTCCTGTAGCAAATTTAAAAATAATAATGATAAATAGGGACTAGCAGATAGTATAATGGCTATGTTGCTGGACTCCCACATGGTCGACTGTGGTTTGAGTCCTGGACCCAGGGCTTCAAATTCATGCATGCAACATCCCAAGAGGAGGATGGAGAAGAGACTATGGCATGGTCATCCCTCCTGGGGAGTGATTTCTCACTTTCCCCCTCTCTCTCTCCTCTCTCTCTGTCTGTCTCTCTCTGGCGAGTACACTCATCCGAAAGCAAACAAACAAACAACGAAAAGCCCTGTAGGAGGTGAGGGGCAAGCCACAGAGATACCTGGTGGAAGGACAGAGTGCAAAGATCCTGGGGCAGGATCACGCATGGAGACCTCAAGGAGCAGCAGGGAGGCCAAGGTGGGGAAATGAGAAAACAAGAATAGCAGGAAGTTACTTCTGAGAGGGGTGGGACTGATGATTCAGGGGCTCATAGTTAGTCAAGATACTGGCTTCTACTGAGTCAAGTGGGAGCCATGGGAGAGTTTTTGAAACAGGAGGGATGTCAGCTCACTTAGGTTTTTATTATTTATTTATTCTTTTTTTTGGAAGAGGTTTTTGCTATAGGGCACATGCGCTGGCCTGAAAGAGAGAGACCAAGAGACAGAAAGTGAGAAATCACCCCCCGGGGGGATGGCCACGTCACAGTCCCTTCTCCTCCATTCTGCTCATGGGATCTTGGGCACGCACATACACACATGTGCCTGGCATGAGTTTAAGCCACCGGGTCTGGGACTCGAACCGTGGTCGGCTACATGGGAGTCCAGCAACATAGCCATTATGCTAACTGCTGGTCCCAGGTTTTTATTATTTATTTAAATTTTTAAAAAGGTTTTTGCTATAGGGCACTGCACTTGCTGGGGAGACAGAGAGACACAGAGAGACAGAAAGCGAGAAATCATCCCCCAGCGGGGATGGCCAGGCTGCAATTCCTTCTCCTCCATTCTCCTCTTGGGATTTTGGGCATGCACACACCTGGTTTGAGTTTTAAGCTGTCGGGTCTAGAACTCAAACCCTGGTCAACTACATGGGAGTCCAGCGATGTACCATCACGTCATCTGCTGGTCCCATAGGTTTTTATTTTTATTGTATTTTTAATTTGGCCAGAGCATGCATGTGCTCACCAGAGAGAGAGAGAGAGAGAGTGGGAAAGTGAGGACGCATCCCCCCTTGGGATAGTCATGCCTCGATCCTATCTCCTCCACTTTCCCCTTCGTTAGGATGTTGGGCGCATATACGAACATGCCCTGTGTGTTTCTCCAGTCATCGAGGCCGGGGCTCAAACTGCTTAGTCAGCCATGTGGGATCTGGCTGCCTTAACCACCATGCCATGGGGTAGCCCTCACTTAGGTTTTTGTTTTGTTTTTATTTTAGAATTAATTTACTGGGACCAGCAGATGGTATAATGGCTACATCGCTGGACTCCCATGTAGTCGACTGCAGTTTGAGTCCCAGACCCGGTGGCTTCAAACTCATACCGGGCGCGTGTGCGTGCATGCCCAAGATCCCGAGAGGAGAATGGAGGAGAAGGGATTGCGGCATGGCCATCCCCCCTGTGGGGTGATTTCTCGCTTTCTGTCTCTCTGTCTCTCTTTGTCTTTCTGGCGAGCACACATGCCCTATAACAAAAACCTCTCAAAAAAAAAAAAAAAGAGAAAGAAAGAAAAAAAATTAATTTACTTAACTTTATTTATTCATTTATTTTAATTTAATCAGAGAGGGACAGAGTGAGAGAGAAGAGAGAGAAGGAAAGTGAGAAAGGAAACTGCTAGGTCTGGGATTCAAACTGTGGTCGGCCATGTGGGAGTCCAACACCTCAACCACCATACCACCTGTGCCCCCCTCTTTCTTTAAAGAATTATTTATTTTATTTATCATCACTATTTTTTTTTTAATTTTCAATAGGGTATTCACACTCACCAGAGAGAGACAGAGAGAAAGTAAGTCACCAGTTTCAGGACTTGAACCACTGTCAGCCATGTGGGAATTCAACACTATGACACCTGCTGGCCCTGCCCAATGATTTTTATTGTTTTTTTTTTAAAGAATTATTTCATTAGGCCAGCAGGTGGCATGGTGGTTAAGGGCAGTGGACTCCCACATGGCCGACCTGGCAGCTTGCTTTCTCACTTTCTCTCTCTCTTTCTCTATCCCTCTCTGGTCAAATTAAAATAACTAAATAAAATCAATAAAGTTCAATTAAAAAGAATTATTTTATTTAACTTTATTAATTATTATTATTATTATTTTCCAGTTTGATCAGAGAGAGAGAAAGGGAAAGGGAAAAAAATGAGTCACCAGGTCCAGGGCTCGAACCACGGTTGGCCATGTGGGAGTCCAGCGCCCTTAACCACCACGCCACCTGCTGGCCCCAGTTTCTTTTATTATTATTATTATTTTCTTTTTTAAGAGCAGTTTTTGCTATAGGGCACATGAGCTGGCCAAAGAGACAGAGAGACAGAAAGCAAGAAATCACCCCCTTCTCCTTTAGTCTCCTCTCAGGATTTTGGGCATACACACACAAGTGCCTAGCATGAGTTTTAACCTGCAGGGTCCAGGACTTGAAACATGGTTGACAATGGGTGAGTCAAGTGACGTAACCATTGCGCCATCTGCTGGTTCCTTTATTATTTTTTTTAAATTTACATTTCATCATTGTCCATCTTTATGGCTTGTACTTGGTTTTTCCCAGCATGCATCAGTGCATGTCAGTCTAGTGGAGGATACTATCGTACACATCATCAACAGATCACTTTCCACTCTGTCTGTAAAGGGTTTCCCCCTGACCCCCTCGGTGCCCTCCCCTACAACTCACGCTCTCCTAACTCTGGTATCCACCTCTGCCCTCCCTGCTCTTCTACCTCCCACTCTCAGTTTCTGCCTCATTTCCTTTTCCTTCTTTTTCCTCACAGCAACCTCAGCCATCAGTCTGGAGTGCAGGTTTCCAGAGCTTTGCCAAGTGCCTGTCCATCCCCAAATGCACATCTATAGAGATCTCCTTGCATTGTTTCATTTTTGTTTGTTTTATTTTGTAACCTCCACTTGGCCCTCGCTAATCTGTGCCAGACTTGGGACTTCCCGCGTTGGTAACAGGGGCTTGTCTCTGTACTCACCACCACGGAATCTTTCTGCAATTCGCATAGAGCCCACGGCTCGACTGTTCCGTGTCCCATTGGCTGACAGTTTCTCCGGGAACATTTCAGCCGCATCCCTGCCTCTGTGCAAGGAGCCCTTTTCACATTATCTGAGAGAGCTGAGCGTGTGACGGGGTAACCAGACAGGCCAAAGCCTTGTGCCCTTGGGACTTTAAACTCAGGAGTCTCTAAAATCTGGCGTATGAACAAGGGGTCCTCAAAAAGTTCTTGGACAATACATTTTATGAGAAAACTGTGCATGGATTTTTTTTTTTTTTTTTTTTTGGTACCAGTATAAAGTCATTCTGTAATTCCATCTTTTTTCCTGAAATTTTTGAAGTCCCTGCTTATTTGTTCTCCATCAATGAGTTAGAATGACCTGGTGCAGACAGAAAGGACCGCAGAATCAAGCCGAACTTACCTGGGCCCCGCCTGCTGGCACAGTGAATGGCAAACTGGACTGCCGGAGACTACGTTACCCACTGTGGGTTTGAATCCTCCAGTCGGCCTGAAAACTCACCAGGTGTGAGCACAGGCACCCAGGACCCTGGGATGGGAGGACTGGGGAAACGCACACCCAGTGACATCCTGTTGAAGGTGCTTCTCTCTCAACTCACCCTCTTTTTCTCTTCTTCTCTTTCTCTCTTGCAAATGCATACACTCTGTGTTATTAATAAAATAAATACACTTTACAAAACATTGAACTTGTCTGAACCCAGCCTCTTAACACCCGCTTTAAAGCCTTGGGCAGAATTGCTTTTCACCTCGGGGACGGCCAGGTAGACTGAGAGGCACCTGCTGTTCAGGAAATGCCCGGTAGACCGTTACAAGAAAAATGCAGTCTGTGCATCTCTTTCCCATAGGATCAGCGCTGTCCTGCTGGGATTTTTCATTGCCAAATTTTAACCAGTCCCATAGCCTACAGGTTAACGAAGCTGAATCTCACATGGCTCACTAAGGTTCGAATCCCAGGCCTGGCAACTGGAAAAACGGACCAGGCATGTGTGTGTACATGCCCCAAATCCCTATTAGATAAAGGAATGAAGAAGGGGTGTGTGTGACCACACCCCTTTGTGGGTGCTTTCTGTTTCTCTCTGATGAGTGCATGTGCTTATTGGCAATGAAAAATCGATTCTCTAAGTGACTAAAATAACAAGCCAAGATTTAAGAAAACTCCAAATATTTAGATTTCCTGCCCATTATAAAGTAGGATGTGGGGGAGCATTAAGGAAGGGGACACGTCCAGTGACAAGATTCCAGGTTTTCCCCGCTCTCCCCAACCCGATAATTAATAGGAGCCAGGAAGAAGCCCCTGTATCTCCAAGCCTGGTTCCTGCTGCACCGGCACTCCAAACATCTGAAGGAAAAACAGTTTGTTAATTGCTGTCTAGACAGTTTATTGCGGCAATAAGATCAAAACCCAGAATCCTAAGGTTTGTGGTATGAATCACGCAGACTAAACAATTGTTTTATTGCATTTACAGAGAGCTTGATTTATAACTTTGCTGGGTAATAAAATTCCTTCGTGGTTTATCCAAAATAATTTTGCTCCTTTTACACCACTCCGGGTTGTTAAAACGTGTTCTCTGTCACATCCAAACAGTTTCTTATCAGATGTCTTGTTGTCATCAAGTAACTACAGACAGGGCCAGGGTCCAGTCCATCCTGGCAGGGCCCACGTGGAGGCCAGTGGGCTGGCTGGAGGATTTGTAACCCCGCTGTCTGTCATTGCTGCCTCTGTTCACACCCAGAGGCTAATGCCCAGTGGACAGTTCCTCGGCCCTGGGCCCCGCAGCCTCTTGCCTGGTTTGTCAGCGAAGGTCTGTGGGATGGGCAGGGCCGGCCAGTCTCTGGTGTCTCAGACCAGGGACCGACATCCTCACTGATGGAAGCCCTGTCTGTCCCCTGATCACCTGTGGAGTGTGAGGGGCGGAGGGACAGGCCAGCCTGCACTCACCTGCTGGTCACGCAATCCTGCAGCTGTCCAGTGGAATGGCTGCCCTCTGTGAGCAGAGGAGGGGTGGGCGCTCAGAAGGGACAAGTCGTCAGGGCTGAATGCTGGGAACGCAGGTTCTTCCGGCTCCGAGGTCAGGGCTCTTGGGCTTGAGAAGCAACTGAGAATTAGCTCCCCCGGATTTTTATGTACACTCCGTCCCTACAGGGGATGTGCCTGTTTCCTGCTCTCCCTTTTCACCCCTGCACTGGCTGCAGCAAAATTCTGGTGAGGGGCAACAAATCCCCAAGGCCCTAGAATCAAATGCTAATTTTAAACGTTAGCATGACATTTACATAACATAGCATTAATCATTTTAATTGTTGTTGTTAATGTCCTTTTTTTTTTAAGTCAAAGGGCAGGCTGGTGCTCACCAGAAAGAGACAGTGAAACAGAGGAGAGGCAGAAAGCACCCATGGTGGGCCGTGAAGAGGAGAGTGGAGGAGAAAGGACTGTGGCGTGGCCATCCTCCCTAGGGGGTGATTTCTCACTTCCTGTCTGTCTGTCTCTCTGTTTCTCCCGTGAGCACACGTGCCCTATAAGCAAGAATCTCTCTCTAAAATGAAACACATTCTCCACTGTATATGTAATTCATTTATCTATCCAGACACTAGCTGGTGGACATTTAGGTCCTTTACCCCTTTGGCTGTTATAATTAATGCCGCTGTGAACACGTGTGTACCTGTATGTGTCTGAGTTATGAGTGTCTGTTTTTAATTCTGTTGGGTTTACATCTAGAAGTGGAATTAGATCACATAGTAATTCTCTGTTTAGCATTTTGAGAAACTACCAACTATTTTTCACAATAGCTGAACCATTTTATATTCCTACCAGCAATGTACCAGGGTTCTAATTTGTTTCTTCTTTTTTTTTTTTTTTATTTTATTTTAACTTTATTTATTTATTTTAATTTGACCAGAGAGGGGCAGAGTGAGAGAGACAGAGAAAGGCACCAGGTCTGGGACTCAAACTGTGGTCTGCCATGCAGGAATCCAGCGCCCTTAACCACCACACCACCTGTTGGCCCCCTAATTTCTTTTTTTCTAAAAGGTACTTTTTAAAAAAGAATTATTTTAACTTTATTTATTGATTTATTTTAATTTGATCATAGAGAGATAGAGTGAGCTAGAGAGAGAGAGAGAAAGTGAGAAGGCAAGTCACTGTTACCGAACACCACCTGGCCAGCCTCTCTTTTTATTTTTTTTAACAATTATTTATCTAATTGTATTTATTCATTCCTTTTTTTTTTTTTTTTTAATTTAACCAGAGAAAGACACAGAGAAAGAGAGAGAGAGAGTGAGCCACCAGGTCCGGGACTCGAACCATCAGCAGCCATGTGGGAGTGTCCAGGACCTTAACCATCATGCCATCTACTGGTCCCTTTTTTTTTTTTTTAAAGAGAGATTTTTTTTACTATAGGGTGTGTATGCTTACCAGAGAGGTGATGGTCATGCCACCATTCCTTTGCCTCCATTCTTCTCTCAGGATTTTGGACACATGCATACTTGTGCCTGGTGTTAGTTTTCTTTTTTTTTTTCTTTTTTGGAGAGATTTTTTTTTTGTTATAGGGCGCGTGCGCTCACCAGGAAGACAGAGAGAGAAAGAGAGATAGAAAGCTAGAAATCACCCCTGGGGGGATGGCCATGCCACCGTCCCTTCTCCTCCATTCTCCTCTTGGGGTCTTGTGCACACATGCACACGAACCCAGCGTGAGTTTTTAAGCCACCAGGTCCGGGACTTGAATTGCAGTCGACTAACATGGAAGTCCAGCGACATAGCCATTACACTAACTGCTAGTCCCCCTGGTGTTAGTTTTAAGCTGCTAAATCCAGGATTCAAACTGGGGGTCAACCACGTGGTCCAGTAACGTAATCTTTACGCCATCTGCTGGTCCAAAGGGTTCTAATTTCTCCATGTCCTCTCCAACACTTATTTTCTAGTTTTCTTTTTATATTTTGTTTTTGGGTTTTTTTTTAAATAATTATTTACCATTTAATTTTATTTATTATTATTTTTTAATTTGCTATAGTGCACATGCACTCACCAGAGAGAGACCCAGAGAGAGAAAGCAAGAAAGCAAGCTGCCAGGTCAGGGACTCAAACCGTGGCTGGCCATGGGGAAGTCTAGCACATACCATGATGCCACCTGCTGGCCCTTTTCTCCCCATAATCGCTGTCCTAATGGGTATAAAGTGGTGACTTCCTGTGGTTTCGCTTTGATTTCTCTGATGACTAATGATGCTGAGTATCTTATGTGCTTTTCTGGTCACATCTTCTTTGAACAATAAGAATACAATTCAAGTTCCTTGCCCATATTCTGATAGGTCACTTGCCTTTTTATTGTTGATTTGTAAGAGTTCTAGCTAAGGCCAGCAGATGGCGCAGAGGTTAAGGTTTCTGAATCCCACATGGCCAACAGCACAGTTCAAGTCCCAGACCAGGCGACTTACAAAACATGCCTGGCATGTGTGCATGGGTGCCCAAAATCTCTAGAGAATGGAGAAGGGATTATAGTGTGGCCATCCTCCCTGGGGCAGGGGTTTGGGGGGCATGTCCTTTCTCACTTTCCCTCTTTCTCTCTCTCTCTCTGGCAAGTGCATGCTTCCTATAACTAAAAAAAAATAAAATAAAAAAGCAATTTTTTTTATATACCTTAGATACTAAGCCCTTATCAAATATATGATATGCAAACATATTGCCCCATTATATGGACCACCTTTTTTTCTTTCTTGATAATATCATTTGATTCACGAAAGTTTTTGTTTCTTAAAAATTTGCTATAGTGGGACCAGTAGATGGTGTAATGATTACATTGCTGGACTTCCACATGGCTGACCACGGTTTGCGTCCCAGACCCGGTGGCTTGAAACTCACGCCAGGCATGTGTATGTGCATGCCCAAAATCCCTAAAGGAGACTGAAGGAGAAGGGACTGTGCTGTGCCCATCCCCCCGGGGGGTGATTTCTCACTTTCTTTCTCTTTGTCTCTGCAGCCAGCACATGCGCCCTATAGTAACAATCTCTCTTTAAAAAAGAAAAAATTGCTATAGGGTATGCGTACCTGCCAGAGACAGAGAGAGAGAGACAGAGAGAGAAATCATCCCCCGGAAGGAAGGCCATGCCACAATCCCTTATCCTCCATTCTCTTCTTGGGATTTTGAGCATGCACATCCACATGCCCTGTGTTTTTCAAGCTGCCAGTCCAGGACTTGAACCACATAGTTGACCATGTAGGATCTAACTGCCTTCACCACCACCCCCTGGCTGACCCCAAAACGTTTTAATTTTGATGAAGTCTAGTTTATCTATTTTTTCTTCTGTTATTCATGTTTTTGTGTTGCATTTAAGAACCATTACCAAGCCTGAGGCCGTGGGAGGTACCCTGTTTTCTCCTAACGGTCTCGTGGTTTTGGCCCTCGCTGTTTTTTAGCAAACGTTTGTATGTGGTGTGCTGGAAAGGTCTCACTTCATTCTTTCATTTATTATTTTTTTTAAAGAAAGGCTTTTTTCCCCGTTTAGTTTTATTTATCATCATTATTATTTTTAACATTTTTTAGAGAATTCTTTTATTTAATTTTACTTATTTACATATTTTAATTTGACCAGAGAGGGACAGAGTGAGTGAGAGAGAGAGACAAGGAAAGTGAGAAAGCAAACCGCCAGGTCCAGGACTGGAACTGCAGTCGGCCATGTGGGAGTCCAGTGCCCTTACCCACCACGCCACCTGCTAGCCCCAGCACTTCATTTTTTGCATTTGACCACCCAGTTGTCCCAGCATGGATACTAATATTTTTTTTTAATGGAATGGCTTACAAATTTGCGTGTCATTCTTGTGCAGGGGCCATGCCAATCTTCTCTGTATTGTTCCAGTTTTAGTGTATGTGCTGTCGAGGTGAGCACAGAGATACTAAATTTGTGGCCACTCTTCTGGTCTGATTTTCAAAGACATCTCTAAAGCTCAGAAGGGTTTTAAAATATTTTTTCTAGTGTTTCAGGATTTAAATCCTCATTCTTCCCTGCTACCAGTTTACAACCTCCATAGGTCACTTTGCCACCCAAAGCCTTTGTGCCTTAGCTATAAAAGGGGACTCATAGGATTATCCTAATAGTGTACTCTTCCTAAGGTTTCTTTGAGCACCTGGTAAGAACGAATGTAGGGGCTGGCAGGTGGTGTGGTAGATAAGGCGCTAGGCTGCCACATGGCTGCCTTCAGTTCGAGTCTCAGAATTGGCAGTTTGCTTTTTCACTTTCCCTTTATCTCTGTCTCTGGTCAAATTTAAAAAGTAATAGTAATATGGGCCAGCAGGTGATACAGCGATTAAGGCACTGGAATCTCACATAGCCATCCACGGTTTGAGTCCCAGACTTGGTGGCTTAAAACTCATACTGGATGTGGGACCAGCAGTTAGCCTAATGACTATGTCACTGCACTCCCATGTAGTCAACCGCAGTTCAAGTCCCGGACCCGGTGGCTTAAACTCACGCCAGGCACGTGTGCGTGCGTACCCAAGATCCTGAGAGGAGAATTGTGACGTGGCCATCCCCCTAGGGGGTGGTTTCTTGCTTTCTGTCTCTGTCTCTCTGGTGAGCGCATGCGCCAGTAGCAAAACCCTCTCAAAAAAACAAAAACAAAAAAAACTTATACCAGGTACATGTGTGTGCATACCCAAAATCCCAAGAGAAGAATGGAGGAGAAGGGGTTACAGCGAGGCCAGCCCCCCAGGGGGTAATTTTCTCTCTCTCTCTCTCTCTCTCTCTCTCTCTGGTGAACTCATGCATCCTATAGCAAAAATCTCTCTTGGGACCAGTAGATGGCGAAATGGTTATGTTGCCGGACTCCCATGTAGTTGATGCGGTTCGGTTCGAGTCCCAGACCTGGCGGCTTAAAATACACTAGGTGCATGTGTGTGCATGCCCAAGATCCCAAAAGGAGAATGGAGGAGAAAGGATCACCCCCTCTGGGGTTCTTGCTTTCTGTGTCCCTTCTTGCTTTGTCTCTCCAGCGAGCACACACACCCTATAGCAAAAAAATCTATTAAAAAAATTAAAATCTCTCTCCAAAAAAAGAAAAAAAGAAAAAAAGAAAAAGGATAACAAATGGAATTAAATAAATAATTGTATTAAAAAAAAAAAAAAAAAAAGAAGTGAGGGTAAAGTGCTTCATGTGATAAGCAGAACATGTGGGTGTATCTCCGGCAGGGCGCCATAGAACATGTGGGTGTATCCCCGGCGGGCGTCACCAGCCCACCACCACCATCAAGGTGGCAAGGCGACTGTCCCCAGGATGACTGGAAGCCCACTCCCGTCCTGGGATATGAACATGAGAGGATTAGAGCAGCAATGCTACAGGGTCCCAGACCCAACCGCAGCGTGAGGCCGTGAGCCTCTCCGGCCCGGCACATGCTCCACCCTTTGTGGGTGTCAGCTTATTTGGGTGCACTCGCGTGGAGGTCAGAGTGCGTCCTCTGTGGGGACAGTAGGTAAGCCAGGCCCTCTCCACCTCGCCCTCCTTCGGAGACAGCAGGAGCACGGGACTAGATCCAGTCCTGTCAGGCGGAGCCCAGCCAAAGGAAAGGGCTGGGGCCAGCAGACCGGCGCTGCATTCCAGAGACAGTCTCCCAAGGTCACCTTCCCTCAGGCCTGCCCTTTTCAGCAGGAGCCGCTCCACCCCACCCTTGCATTCCCCTTCCCGCCAGCTGCCAATCCTCTCCAAGCCCTTATCTCTTCCTAAACTTTATATATTTTATTCATGTGTTTATATCTACCCCACCCTCCATAGAGTACACACTTCTTGGAAGCAGGGATTTTTTTTCTTCGTCCATGTTAGAGCGCCAAACCAAAAGGCAGAGACACAGAGAGATGACCACCCCTCCGAGGTCTGGGCCCCCTAGCACCCCTTCTCCAGTTCCTGAGCCTGTCTGATCCCCTGCACTTGCACATGTACCTGGCGTGTTTCAGGCTGTCCGAGCCAGGGATTCACACCACGGCTGCCACGTAGGATCTGGTCCTCTGAGCAGAGCTTTACCTCTGTGCCACAGAGCTGGCCGGGTGTGGGGAGGATGTGTGTGGACTCCGTGCATAGAGCCAAGAACAGCGCTCATACGTGGCAGATGCTCGGTGAACATTAGATGAATGAATGAAATCGAGAGGAAAAGACTTCCTGGCCGTAGGACGCCTGCACCCTCTCCTGCGGTGTGCCTGCCAGTCTCCCTTCCTGAGGACTCAGGCTCAGGGCATTGGGCAGGTCACTGTACACCGTCTTCCTTAAATTTATTTTAAAATGATTTTCTAGGGGCTGGCAGGTGGCTTGGTTGTTAAAAGCATTGGACTCCCACATGACCAACAGTGAGTTGAGTCCCAGACCTGGTGACTTGCTTTTTCACTTTCCATCTCTCTCTCTCACTCTGTCCCTCTCTGGTCAAATTAAAATAAATAAATAAATAAATAAATAAATAAATAAATAACATAATTCTTTTAAAAAAATTTCTATTTGTGGAAAATGATCCTGGTTTTCCAGCGAAAGAATTTATGTAAAATGTCCTGTTATGAATGAACTTATTTAAATTATTTTTTAAAGAATTAATTTTATTATTATTATTATTATTATTATTATTTAACTTTTGCATGGGGCATGTGTGCTCACCAGAGAGAGAAAAATTGGGAAAGCAAACCTCCAGGTAGAGGACTAGAACCATGGTTGACCATGTGAGAGTCTAGCACCTTAACCACCATGCTACCTGCTGGCCCCTTAAATTCTTTTTATAAAAATTTCTTCTTGGTGGGACCAGCAGTTGGTGTAATGGCTATGTCGCTGGCCTCCTATGTAGTGGTTCGAGTCCCAGACCCAGTGGCTTAAGCTCACACCAGGCACATGTGCATGTGTGCCCAAGATCCAGAGAGGAAAAAGGAGAAGGGATTGCAGCGTGGCTATCCCCCACGGGGGGGGGGGGGTGGGTGATTTCTCGCTTTCTATTTCTCTATCTCTTTCTGTCTTTCTGGCAAGCGCATGTGCTCTATAGCAAAAACCTCTCCAAAAAAAAAAAGAGATTGTGGTCCCAGGAGTGGGGAGGGGTGGCGGGTGGGGAGTGCTTTCTCACTTTTCCTCTTTCTGTCTCAGTGAGTGCACGCCCACAGCAAATTAAAAACAAGAAAACTCGGGAACCAGCAGTTAAGTGTAATGGCTATGTCGCTGGACTCCCACGTAGTGGACCGCGGTTCGCGTCCCGGACCCGGTGGCTTAAAACTCACGCCGGGCGCGTGTGCATGCGTGCCCAAGATCCCAAGAGGAGAATGGAGGAGAAGGGATTGCAGTGTGACCATCCCCCCTGGGGGGTGATTTCTCGCTTTCTGTCTCTCTGTCTCTCTCTGTCTGGTGAGCGCACATGCCCTATAGCGAAAACCTCTCCAAAAGAAAAAAAAACAAGAAAACTTCCAGGCCAGCCAGAGGCCTGGTGGTTGAGGTGGCTGGATCCCATGTGCCTGACTGCTTGGTTCGGTCCCAGACCCAGTGGCATAAGAAACATGCCAGCCATGTGCACGTGTGTGCCCCAAATCCTGACTTGAGGAAATAGAGGGGAAAGGATGCTGGCATGACCGCGCCCGGTGAGGGGGAACTTCCAGCCTTCCCCTCGCTGCCTCTCATCCCTCTAGCTAATTAAGAAAGAAAAGAAAAGGCCAGCTCCAAAAGGCTACATAGTGTACGACTCCATTTCTGTAAGGTCTGGGAACTGATAAAACCATACAAATGTAGAGCCTGACCACAGTTGCTAGGAGTCAAGGAGGGGAAGGGGCAGGAGGGAAGTGGGCCTGGCTTTGAGGAGGCGCCAGGAGGGATCCCTGGGGTGGTGGAATTGTTCCGTCCTGACTATCCAAGTCAACATCCTGGTTGTGATTTGGACTAAAGTTTTGTACAATGTTGCCATTAGGGGAACTGGTAAAGTGTGCATGGGATCATCAGTATTATTTCCTAAAACTGTGTGCCAATCTATCTCAAAAAGTTCAAGTGAAAAAACAACATGAGGGGTGCTGGCAGATGGCATGGTGGTTGGGGTGTTGGACTCCCACATGGCTGACTGTGGTTCAAGTCCAGGACCTGGCGGCTTGCTTTCTCACTTTTCCTTTCTCTGTCTGTCTCTCTCTGGTCAAATTAAAAAATAATAATACGTAAAATTAAATATATAATTCTTAAAAGAAAAAAAAAATATGCCAGGAGCTGGCAGGTGGAGTGGTAGTTGAGGTGGTGGATTGCCACAAGATGGACTGTGGTTTGAGTCCTGCACTGTGGTTTGAGTCCTGGACTTGGTGGCTTGCTTTCTTGCTTTCCCTTTCTTTCTCTCTCTGGTCAAATTAAAAAATGAATTATAGGGACCAGCAGATGGTGTAACAGTTACATCTCTGGATTCCCACATAGTTGACTACAGTTCGAGTCCTGGACCCGGTGACTTAAAACTCATGCCACGCACGTGTGTGTGTGTGTGTGTGTGTGTGCCCCAAATCTCAGGAGAATGGTGGAGAAGGGATTGTGGTGTGGCCATCCCCCCGGGGGGTGATTTCTCACTTTCTGTCTCTGTCTCTCCAGCGAGCACACATACCCTATAGCAAAAATCTCTCTTAAAAATAAATATTATAACAACAAATACAATTCAAAAAATAAATGATTTTATTTTTAATGCCCAGCCTTGGGGACCAGCAGGTGGTGTGATGGTTAAGGTGTTGGATACTCCCACATGGCCAACCACGGTTTGAGTCCCGGACCTGGTGGCTTGCTTTCTCACTCCCCCACCCCAGCCCCGGCCTCTGCCCCCCCCCCCACCCCCCATGTGTGTCTCTCTCTGGTCAAATTAAAATAAGTGAATAAATAAAATAAAATTTTTTTAAAAAATTAAGGGAATTCAATTTAAAAAAAAAAGAGAAAAAACGTGCCCAGCCTGCAGGTGGTGTGGTGGTTAAAGCATTGGATCCCACATGGTCAACTATGCGGTTCAAGTCTTCCACCCAGTGGCCTGAAAGACACACCAGGTACAGGAATGCCCAAAATCCTGAGAGGAGAATGGAGGGGTTTCCGTATGACCACTTTCCCTGGACAGCGACTTCTCATTTCCTCTTTCTCTGTGTCTCTCTCTGTTGCTCTCCTGCGAGCATATACATCCTATGGAAAAAAAAAAAAAGAAGAAGAAAACCTGTATGTTACATTAAATTACATCAAAAATCTCCATATTGGTACTTTCACATGGCTAAACCTATTTTCCCATTTAGTTTTCAGCATCCAAAGAGTTGGGCAGCTTTTCCCCCCCATTTATTTCACTGTTCAGCTCCTAGGATAGTCCCTATCGGTACAAACACAGCTGCCTCCAGCTGCAGAAATACAATGCCAAATTATAGATGACCATAACTTATTTTGACAGTTTCCTCTAATGGACATTTGCTTGTTTTTATTATTTAGCTTTTACGTACAATGTTGCAATATATTTCCTTGTATATATACCATTTGTCATATATTCCTTAGTGGGTCTGTAGGAGCCATTTCCAGCAGAATAATTGTTAGGTCAAAGGATATATACCTCTTTTATTTTAGTTTATGTTCACAAATACCTCAAGAAGACCCGGTCAGTGTTAACTCTCACCATCCCAGGTATGCCAGAACCTGATTCCCCAGGGAAGACAGTGTTACCTACCTACCTAGCCATTTGATATCTGTTAATCTGGTGGGGAGAAGGCAGAGATACAGTAATTTATATTTGCATTTTTCTTGCAATGCCTGAGGCCAAGAATGGCTTCTTACAGAGCAGCCTGCTAGCCCCGTCCACAATACTCATTTGCAATCTTCTAAGGGGATTTTGTTTTATATTTCTTTGCATCACTAGCCCAGTGAAGTGGAAGATTAAGAAATGCTTGATAAATTGCCACACCTGGAAGACAGTTCCTCTCCCCTCAGCCGCTTTCAGAGCCCGGCCTTCACCTCCCCAGGCTACAGTGGACAGGATAACAATGAGAAATCAGGACTGGGCTTAAGGAAGCCACACAGCAAATGAGAAGGGTCCGTTCCACTATAGGGCCAAGGCTGGCTTTGCCTACATGGTCAGGGATTTTTACATTTCTTTTTTTGTTTTATTTTATTTTTTTTGTCAGAGGGCATGCATGCTGTCCCAGAGAGAGAGAGAGAGAGAGAGAGAGAGAGAGAGAGAGTGAAAGCACTCCCTCCCCACCCCACGCAGCAATGGGCTAGGATCAGTCCCACCCTGTCGGGAGCTGGGACACTCATACGCACACCCAGTTGTTTTTCAAGCCACTGGAACCAGGATTCAAACTGCAGTCGGCCACATGGGATCTTTTTATAGTCTGTAGGGGTACAAGATTCAGGCACCCAAAAGCTTTGCAAGAACCAAAGAAAATTATAGAATTTAAAAATGGCTACAAAGTGAAGTATGATGCTAACAGACACCTGTTAATGGGTCGTTTCAGGGGTCTTTATGTCCCAAGAACAAAATATTCTTCTTTTCTTCAAGAGATCTTTGCTATAGGGTACATGTGTTTACCAGAGACAGAGACTAAGAGACAGAAAGTGAGAATTCAGTCCCGGGGGCATGGCCGCACCGCAATCCCCTCTTCTCCATTCTCCTCTCAGGAGTTTGGGCACGCACGCACACAGACCTGGCATGAATTTGAAGCTGCCGGGTCCGGGACTTGAGCTGCTGTTTGCCACGTGGGAGTCCAGGAACATACCATTACACCATTTGCTGGTCCAAAGAACAAAATATCCTGTCTTAACAAAAATCAACATTGCATTTTAGAACATTTTTAAAATTACATATGAGAGGACTTCAAAAAGTTTGTGGATAACTGGAACTAAAGTTCTTTTTTTGTTTGTTTGGAGAGGTTCTTGCTGTAGGGCGCGTATGCTAGCCAGAAAGACAGAGAGATGGAAAGTAAGAAATCACCCTCCAGGAGGGGTGGCCACACCATAATCCCTTCTCTTCCACTCTCCTCTCGGGATCCTGGGCACGCACGCACACGTGCCCAGCTGAGTTTAAGCCACTGGGTCTGGGACTTGAACTGCGGTCGACTACATGGGAGTCGAGCAACATAGCCATTACACCAACTGCTGGTCCATAAAGTACAAATTCTTTTGATGCAAAAAAAAAAAAATGTAAAATCCATCGTAGTGTTATTTTTCAAAGAATTATTTATTCAATTTTATTTATTATTGTTTTTATTTTTTAAATTATTCATTTATTTAATTCCATTTGTTGTTGTTGTTATTATTATTATTTTTTATTTGACCAGAGAAAGAGAGAGAGAGAAAGTGAGAAAGCAAGCCACCAGGTCTGGGACTCGAACCATGGCTTGCCATATGGGAGTCCAGCACCTTAACCATCATGAGATCTGCTGGCCCCCGTAGTGTTTTCATAATGTGCATTTTCCACGAACCTTTTGAAGACCCCGTGTGTTTAATAGGATGTGGAGTAGGGTTGCTGTTTACTGTATTGGATGTCATCTACGGTAGGGTCCAAACAAGAGCCTGGGTCTCCCACCTTCCTAGAATAACTGCCTTGACCGAGGTGGCTGCAAGCAAAGACCTTGACTTTGACCAACAGTGCCCTCGGGCCTGTCGAGGCCACAGACATGAAATTTGCTTTTTGGTTTCACCTCACTTCTGTGTTCTTCCCTGTAAGCGCCTGGATGTAAAAGTTCCGTAAGGATGGACGCGACGGGGTCTTCAGGATGGCATGTCGGGCACAGTGGGGATCTGGATAGTGGACAAAACTTGGGTCAGGCTTCCCATGGGGTTTCTGGAAACTTCGAAGGGCTACTGGCATCAGAATGGCCCCTCCGAGCAAAATCCTGAGAGGGCCCTGGACCCTGCATTTAAGCAAGTGTACCCAGGGGATATGAAAGTGACCTAAAATTTGTTTAATAGCAGCCGTCATGAGATTCGGTTCACACATGTGACAACTCATTAATTTCACGTACAGTTCTTTGCGCAGTCAGAGTCACTGCTGCCGTTACCACAGCCGAGTGTATAACTTTTCACCCCCAAAGAGGAAGCCTCACATGTGTTACCAGCGTCCCCCATTCCCCAGCACCGGGCACCAGGCATCTGCTTTCTGTTTCTATAGCTTTAGGTACCCCGAGCATTGCATGTCAATGGACTCACACAACATGTGGGCTTTTTGTTTTTGCTTTTGTTATAGGGCACATGCATTTTCACCAGAGAGAGACAGAGAGGGAGAGAGGGAAAGTGAGGAAATACCACCCATGAGGAGTGGTCGCCCTGCAGTCCTCTCTCCTCCCTTTCTCCTTTCTTTCGGGATTTTGGGCACACACACACACATGTGGTCAGTGTATTTCTCAAGCTGCTGGGTCTGGGACTTGAACCACATAATAGGCCATGCGGGATCCAGCCACCTTAACCACCATGCCACTGACTGACCCTGCTTTCATTTATTTTTTGCAGAATTATTTTATTTAATTGTATTTATTTACTTATATTTTAATTTGACCAGAGAGGGACAGAGAGAGAAAGAAAGAGGGGGAGGGGAGAGTGAGAAAGCAAGCCATCAGGTCTGGAACAAACATATGTAACATATATGACCAACAATGTAAGTCATTTGTAACATAGTAATAAATGTATAGCGGACCAGCAGGTGGCATGGTGGTAAAGGCGCTGGACTCCCACATGGCCAAACATAGTACCAGCCCCCAATCCAGCAGCTTGAAACTCATACCTGGCATGTGTGCATGTGTGCCCAAAACTCCAGGAGGAGAATGAAGAGAAGGGATTGCAGTGGCCACCCTCCCCCACCCCCGGGGGGGAGGGAGATTTCTCACTTTCCCTCTCTGTCTCTCTGATGAGTGCACATGCCCTATGAAAAAAACCTTATAAAAATAATAACAACAACAACAATAATAATAAAGTTTAGCAAAATATAAAGGGCTACGTATCTCAGGTCACTTAACATAAATGATGAGAAATTCATTGAAATATTTATTAAAGTATCCATTGGAAAAGTCTTCATCTGAGTTAGCAGATCTCCTAGCACACACGCGAAGACACTCGTGATCCAGGAGCAGCTCATGCATCCAGAAGAAAACAGCAGAGCTTTCCATTTTGGAAAATGGGTGGAACCCAGGCTGATAAGGAACCTTTCACACATTCACAATGCTCCCTGGAAAGACAGCACACTCCGAATGTCTATCCCTTGCCATGTCTATCCCTTGCCCCTCTCTCTCCTCTGTCCGTGGGTGCTCTCGATAACCATCTTGGCTCTTGGAAGCTGCTGCTGCTGAGCTGAGCCATTGTATGCTAAGTGGTGGGCTCAAGACTGATCCCTTCCCAGAAGTCCTTTGTTTGAGGACTCTCTCACTGGGGCTCAGTGAACTATGCTGGGTCTTGGAAGCCTTCCTTAGCCGATTTTATTTATCTAAGCCAGCATTATTTTCTGTGTTGTGTACTTTTCTTCTTTTTCTCAGGCACACCTCAGATCTCGGGAAAGCATGAGCAAGATAAGGAAATTACTACCTAACGAGGAATTTCTGCTTCTCCGCTTTGAAAAAGAGTAAGAGTGTGTGTAACAAGTCTGCACCTCTTACAGAACTTTTCGAAAAATTTTATTTCCCTGGTACCGAGATGGGGGACCCAGCCCTATAGCAAAAACCTCTCTAAAAGAGAAAGAAAAAAATTAAAAGGAGATTATAGGGGAGGGTTGAAAAGCAAATTAGGGCAATTTGTATTTTTTTTTAATTTTTAACTTTTTAATTAATTAATTTACATTCATTCACTGAGCATTGTCACAGCATACGAAATGTGATTTCCCATCCAGAATATACTCCATAGTGGCTTAATCATACATGTAATCATCAATAATTTTTCATTTCTAGTTTCACAAATATATATACACATATGAATATGAATATATAAATATATATGTGTGTGTATATATTTCCCCCTATTTCTCATCCTCTGTCATTTCTCACTCTCCTCCCACACAATCTCAGATGTCTATAGTTGTTTTCCATCCATTTTTCCCCCACATTTTATTGAGTCACAAAATTTCTTAAATTATCTAACTACTTTCAAGAGCAAGTTCAGTTGGTAAATACACATCTGTGAACACATGTCTCACTTTAGGCATGAAACTCTGAGTAGAATGAATATACTATAAAGTAGCACCTAGCTGATGCTATATAGCTTACTACAGTCATTAAATAGGTTTTTTAAAATATATTTTTTAATTTCAAGAAAAGCAGTTTTGTCTTTAATAAGTCAAAGAAATGCTAAGGAACTTTGCTTAAAACTTAAACTCAGGAAACATGTTAGGATTCTGTTCAAATAGTAGGTACATGAACCTATCGACAGCTCAAGACAGGACAGAAATGCTTAAAACCAGAAAACAAAGCCTAGAAGAAAATCAGTAATGTTTCAGTCAAAAGTCATAAAATACTATTTCACCAGTTCAGTCTCACGTACTTAATCTATCTTCTCTTGTGGTTCAATCTTCCTGATTAAATTCTGGGATATAATATTCAACCTCAGCCTTATTCCTATGATTAAGTTGGCCATTTTCTTAGTGTTTGAACTCTTATTTCTGTGTGTCTGTATTTAATTTTCCAGGGATAGTACTCCTTTGAGAACTTCTTGAAGATCTGGTCTGGTGTTGGTAAATTCTTTCAGGTGTTGTTTATCTGAGAATGTTCTTGTCTTTTCTTCCCATATGAAGGATAATCTTGCCAGGTACAGTATTCTTGGTTGAAATTGCTTTCCCCTTAGCACTTTGAATATATTTTCTCATTTTTTCTTTGCTCACATAGTATCCGATGAGAGGTCCTCTGTTAGCCTGATGGGATATCCTTTGTAGGTAATTTGACTTCTCTCTCTTGCCAATCTTTTTTTTTTTTTTTGAGAGTTTTTTTTTTTTTTTCTTTTTTTGGAGAGGTTTTTGCTATAGGGCGCGTGCGCTCGCCAGACAGACAGAGAGACAGAGAGATAGAAAGCAGGAAATCACCCCCCAGGGGGGATGGCCACGCCGCAATCCCTTCTCCTCCATTCTCCTCTCGGGATCTTGGGCACGCACGCACTCGCGCCCGGCGTGAGTTTAAGCCGCCGGGTCCGGGACTCGAACCGCGGTCGACTACGTGGGAGTCCAGCGACATAGCCATTACGCTAACTGCTGGTCCCTCATTCTCCTCTTTTTATACAGATGTTAACATACTGTACAGATTGTCTGGTGTCTTTTTCCTTGTAACCATCTTTCTTGGCTGTGGGTCCGCCCCAACGCAGATAAAACTGTCACCTGTTGTTTCCCTGTTCATGTCCCTGATCTGTTTAGCGAGTTCCCCGCGGACTGTCTTTCATCGTTTGCTATTACAGACGTGCCCTTAGTTGGACACCATCTCACGCGTGTGAGAGTAACTCGGGGTACCTCCCTCAGAGTGGAATGGGTAACTCAGAGTTCGTTAGTGCACTGGCAGAAAGGGTCGACTTGAGACGCCCCACATCCAGAAGACTACCTTTTCATGCCTTCCATTTTAAACTACCTTAGTATTTAAAATGTTAAGTCACCCAAGTAAAACATTACCAGGTTTATCCTGCAGATGAGGTCAATTCACTCAGAGGGGTGTCTGGTAAAATGTACAAGTTCCCTATGATTTCCCAGTCCTACCTCTTTTCATCATCACATTCACCTCAAAATTAACCACTCGGGGCCAGCAGGTGGCATGTTGGTTAAAGGCGCTGGACTCCCACATGGCCAACCGTAGGTCGAGTCCCAGACCTGGAGACTTGCTTTCTTACTTTCCCTCTCTCTAGTCAAATTTTTAATAATAATAATAATAATAAATGAAGTTAAATAAAATAATTCTTTAAAAAAAATTAACCACTCTGAGAAGTTTAGTACATGTAATTCCAGACCTTTCTATGCATTTATATTTCTTTTCTTTTCTTTTTTAGAGAGAGTTTTCTATAGGGCATGTAAACTTACTGGAGAGACAGAGAGACAGTAAGCTAGAAATCACGCCCCAGGGTGATGGTCATGCCACAAACCCTTCTCCATACTCCTTTCAGGGTCTTGGGCACACATGCACATGTACCCAGCATGAGTTTTAAGTCACTGGGTCCAGGACTCAAATCATAGTCAACTACGTGGGAGTCCAGTGACGTGAGCATTATGCCATCTGCTGGTCCTATCTATGCATTTAAATATATTTCCTTCATAGACATATAGCTATGCATATCTATATAGATAATGTATTTATGTACATAATTTATAATACACAGGTGTCTATAGAGAAATAGAAACACTTACAGACATGTTTATCAAACTAATATGCTGAGGAATCACCCGTGGGTTTTATTCAAATACAGGTTGCAGGGCCAGTAGGTGGCATGGAGGTTAAGGAACTGGATCCTACGTGTCTGGTTGCATGGTTCAAGTCCCACACCCCGTGGTTTGAGAATCACTCTGGGCACATGTGCATGCGTGCCCAGGATCCCTAGAGGAGAGTAGAGAAAAGGGATTGTGGGATGACCCTCACTCCTGGGGAATGATTTCTCACTTTCCCTTTCTCTCTCTAGGAAGCACACGTGCAACATAGCCAGGCTGAGACTCAGTGGTCTTGGGTGGGATCTGAGAGTCCTCATTTCTAACGAACGCCCAGGTACTGCCATTAATGCTGAGTTTGAGATTTGTTTTCTTTTTAGTTTGAGGTTTTTATTCATTTGGTTTGGTTTGACATAAATTAGACCACTTACTTACTGTTCTGCAACTTATTTTTTTCTGGCCTGTAGAAAATCAGTACATTCAGAAGTATGTCTGCTATGTCCATTTGTATTATCTTCTGAGTGACCCTGGGTCACTGCGGCCTCCTGGGACCTTGGGCATGCATGCACGTGCACCTGGCATGATTTTCAGGCCGCCAAGTCCAGGACTCAAACCGTGGTTGGCCATGTGAGAGTCCAGTGCCTTATCTACCACATCACATGCTGGCCCCGTCTTTTTCTTTTTTAATTAATAGAAGGTATGTGCACTCCTGTGTTTCAAGGGCGTATCTCTACCCTGGCCTCCTACGAAGAAGTGAGCGTCCACCAGAAGTTAGCCAGTCTGGTGTAACAGCATGGTGTGGCCAAGAGTGCCTGCAGGGTCGTGCAGAGCCACGCCAGCTCTGGATCTTGTCCTGGTCAGTCTGCTCTTTGGGTGACCTGTCCCAAGTTACAGACCAAATGAGACCTCAGTTCGGAAAGTGGTGACTTCAGGAGCCCCACCTCCTGGGGCTTTAGTAGATTATGTTGGTCAGTGTGTCTGTCTATGCTTCCGGATGTCATTAAGCACTCCAGAGTGGGTGTCCCATTGTCTGAGCCAGTCCTAAGTCACCAATGACAGCTTGGGGATGCAAGAGAGAAGTCAACCAGAGCCAGACTGAGGTCACCTAGTCACTCCATGCCAAAGCGTGGGCAAAAACATTTATGTTATATGTTTAAAAAAATTATTTATTTAATTTTATTTATCCACTCATTTATTTTAATTTGACTAGAGAGAAATAGAGAGAGAGAAAGTAAGAAAGCAAGCCAAGCCAGGTCCAGGACTTAAACCACGGTCTGCCATGTGGGAGTCCACACTTCAACCACTACGTCACTTCATTTATGTCCTAACAGAAGCAGTTCACCAAACTACCCATTGATAAATGTGAAGGCTTGACCATTTGTTAGCAAGCAGGCGAGGGTGAGGAGGAGAGCTCATGCATGTGGGCATTTGTTGGTTACCAGGAGATCATTCCACATGATTAGAAAGGGCAGTAGGAGGGCCCGCCTTCATCAGCACTTTGCTCTGCTCTGACCTGGTCCTAGCTGATTTTGTTCTACAACTGATTCTTACATCAAAAACAATGTTAGGGGGGAACCAGCAGTTAGCGTAATGGCTATGTCGCTGGATTCCCACGTAGTCGACCATGGTTTGCGTCCCGGACCTGGTGGCTTAGAACTCATGCCGGGCGTGTGTGCGTGCGTGCCCAAGATCCTGAGAGGAGAATGGAGGAGAAGGGATTGCGGCGTGACCATCCCCCCGGGGGGTGATTTCTCGCTTTCTGTCTCTATGTCTCTATCTGTCTGTCTGGCGAGCGCACACGCCCTATAGCAAAAACCTCTCAAAAAAAAAAAAAAAAGTTAGGGGACCAGCAGATGGAGTAATGGTTATGTCACTGGAGTCCCACATAGGCGACTGAAGTTTGAGTCCTGGACCTGGTGGCTTAAAACTCACAGTATGTGTGCGTACATGCCCCAAATCCCAAGAGAAGGGTGGAGGAGAAGGGACTGGGGTGTGGCCATCCCCTTGGGAGGTGGTTTCTTGTTTTCTGTCTCTCTGGTGAGTGCATGTGCCCTATAGCAAAAATCTCTCTAAGAACAAAACAATGCTATACCATATAAATATTCGGGGCCTTGGGCCAGCAGGTGGCATGGAGGTGGATCCTACATGGCTGAGGACACAATTCATGTCCCAGACCTGGTGGTGTGAAAAACACATTGGGTGTGTGTGTCCAAAATCCTGAGAGGAGAATGGAGGAGAAGGGATTGTGGTGTGGCCATTCCTTCCGGTGAATGCTTTCTCACTTCCTGTCTGTCTCTCTCCAGTGAGTGTATGTGCCCTGTAGCAAAATTTAAAAACAAAAACCAAAACCCACTTTGAGCTTTTGTGTTCTGAAACCTTTCCAGTTTCCAAATATTTATGATCTATTTTTTTAAGTTTTGCTAGGGGGCACATCCACTTGCCCGAGAGAAGCAGAGAGAAGGAGGGAGAGAGAGAAAGTGAGCAATCACCCTCCAGGGGGCTGGCCGTGCTGCAGTCTTCTCCCATTTTTCCATCCTGTTGGGGCTTTGGTCATGCACACATGCTCTGGGGTTTTTTTCCAAGCTGCTGTTCCATTCCCCTGGTCAGCTGTGTGGGATCAGGCCCCCTTAGTCACCGGCCATCAGGCCAGCCCAAATCACATTTTTAAACACTTCTAAATTTATATCCCTATAGAAGTTCTGAAAAATCATTTCAATTTTTGAGAAGATGATACTTGCATATCTTCCAAAACCAAGAAGGACAGATCTGCCCCTGACTTATTCCTCTTCCACCGAGTTCCTACCCTCACCTCCTCCTCCCAGCCCCCAGTGCCTGAGCCGCTGTTGTCTCTTATAGATCTTTACAGAATATCTGTGCCAAAAGCAAACGGATCCTTATCTCCCTGTTTTTTACATAAGCAATTTTTTTCTGCAGTTCTTTTTTTCCCCAAACCTCCAAGGTATTTTAGGTGTCTATGCAGACATACTTTATTTCCTGTTTAAATTTTTTCTTTCAAAAACAATGACATGTTCTTTACATTAAAAACAAAAACGATATTGACGTATATGAAGTAAAACCCCTGCAGACATATCAGCCTCAGTTCTTACTCCCAGAGTTTTAACCCACCACTTTTTTTTTTTTTTTTTTAGATTTTATTTATTCATTTGTTTATTTTAATTTAACCAGAGAGAGGCAGAAAGGGAGAGAGGAAAAGTGAGAAAGCAAGCTGCCAGGTCTGGAACTTGAACCGTGGTTGACCATGTGGGAATGTCCAGCATCTTAACCACCACGTGTCTCCTGCTGGTCCCCACCCATCACTCTGAATAGTTGTGCGGTCACTATTCACGGCCTTCTTGCATCCACAAATTAATTACATAAAACAATAGAAGGAAAGAGTCTTTTTGCACAAACCATGAGCACAACAACCATGAATGGAGGCCCATGGTTGGTTCCATTTTGTGCCTGGAGTTTCCTTAAATAAATCCCAAAGCTGGGACCAGCAGGTGGCATAGTGGTTAAGGCACTAGACTCCCACCTGGTCAACCGTGGTTCGAGTTCCAGACTCAGTGGCTTGATAGTCACGCCAGGCTTGTGCGCGTGCGTGCCCAAGATCTCGGAGACGGAGGGGAAGGAATTGCGGTGTGGCCATCCCCCCCCCCCCCCCCAGGGAAGGGTCTGATTTCTCACTTTCCCTCTCTCTGTCTCTCTCTGGCAAGTGCACGTGCCCTGTAGCAAAGACCTTAATAAAATAAAACACACATCCAAAGCTCAGTGCCGAATGTGGCCGATGGTCGCTGGGAGCATTTTTCACCTTTGAGCAGAGCGTCCTTTGAAGAGCTCTACGCTGGAACCCGACTGGCCCAGCCCCTGCTCTGACGAGCGCCTCGATCGCACAAGTCATGCCCCCACACCTCAGTCTCCTCATCTGCAAAATGGGACGATGGCGTCGTCTCCCTCACAGAGCACTTGAGGATGAAATGTGCCCATGCGCGCTGCTTTCTGGTCTGTGCTGGCCCAGAGCTTGCACCCTGACACTTCCTGTTCTTTCCCACCTCTCAAGTTTCTCCACAGAGAGATTTCAGGGAACCAAAGCACTGAGCATTAGGAGGGGAAGATAAAAGCTTCATTCCAGAGGCGCACAGGAGCCTGCCCATGGGGGGCTGCGTTCAGCTTCCCCTCCGTTTCTGCCTTCTTTAAAGAACTGGCCTCTGGGATTCTGCAGGCCGAACACGTTGCCTAAGGCCACAGGGCCAGGGCAAACCTGGGCCATTTATTCTCCCTCCTTCAGCCTGTTCCTGTGTTTATACTACCCTGTTTAGTTTAATGCACATCCCAAGATTACCCCTAATACACATCCTCAGAAATGTTTATGGAAATTCTTTATAAGCAAACGGCTTTATTTCCCTTGAGTAGCTGCAGATACAAGGCAGCGGTCACTTTTTTTTATTGACAGGCTTAAATACCTCGCCATGCCCCCGCCCCCACCCTGCCATGTTATCCCGGCCCACCCAGGCTCCATCGTGGGATACCGCAGTTACAAGGAGCCAGGCCTTGCCCTCTCTGGTCCGTTCTGGAAGCCCAGCGCCAGCCGTTGTTCCGGAGCAGGAGCCTTGACCATCTTCTAGGCACTGGGTTTTCCTCTGCTGGTGGTTTTGTTTGGGTAGGGGGGGAGAAAGGGGGGAAGAGAATTACCACGTTGTCTTTCCTTCCACTCACCCCCCCACCCCAGAGATTCACTAAATGCCTTCTAGTGCCAGGCACCGTGAGGGTGTTGGAGTGGTCTAGCAGCGAGCACGGACTTGCTCAGCTACCAAATAAATTAATTAAGAAACAATTTTGCTATAGGGTGTGTGCACTCTCTGGAGAGAGACAGAGACCGGGAAAATGAAAAAGTACCCCCCAGAGAGAATGGCCACACTTCAATTCCTTCTCTTCCATTCTCTTCTTGGGCTTTTGGGCCTGTATGCAGACATGCCTGCTGTGTTTCTCAACTCTCCGGGTCCCGGACTCGAAGCACGCAGTTGATCATGTAGGATCCAGTGCCTTAACCTCCATGCCACCTGCTGGCTCTGGAGCTGGAAAATTCTTATTGACATGTCATCATGATGCGTGTTTGGTGCAAACACACCTACAGCACTGGCAGCTCAAAGTAGCCTAGGATTACTACAGTACTTCACACTGAGCCTGGAACAGAGGCCGATGTTGCTGCTTTACGCATTTACTATACTATACTCTATATACTTTGTATCATTGCTTTATAGTGTATGTCTACTTGTTAATAAAAGCATTTAGGAGCCAGCAGAAGGTGTAGTGGTTACACTGAACTCCCACACCGCCAACCACGGTTTAAGTCTCAGACCTCGCAGCTTAAAACTCATGCTGGGCGCGTGTGCATGTGTGCCCAAAGTCCCAAGAGGAGACTGTAGGAGAAGGGATTGTGGTGTGGCCATCCCCCTAGAGAGTGATTTCTCACTTTCTGTCTCTGTCTCTCTCTATGTCTCTGGCAAGCACACATGACCTATAGTCAAAAATCTCTCTGAAAAATAAAAGTTTAGGGGGCCAGTCAGTAGCCTGGTGGTTTTGGTGACTGGGTCCCACGTGGTTGACTTCATGATTTGAGTCCCAGACCCAGGAACTTGAGAAACACACCAGTGAGAAAGACACACATGTACGTATGTGCTCTGCACCCGGAGAGGATGGAGAAGAAAGCAGCGGTGCCAGCCCCCCCCGGACACGTGCCCTATAGCAAAACCTCTAAAAAAAAATTTGTCAGAGGGTTCGTGTGCTCGCCAGAGAGAGAGAGAAAGAGAGAGAGAGGAAAAGTAAGAAACAACTTCTCATGGGGTGTGGCCACCACAGTCCTTTCTTCTCCATCTCTTCCTCCTCTCGGTATTTCGGTCATGCATGCACATGTATCTGGTGTTTTTTTTTTTTTTTTTCCTTTTCTTTTTTTGAGAGATTTTTGCTATAAGGCGTGTGTGCTTTTGGAGAGACAGAGAGACAGAAAGGAAGAAATCACCCCCTAGGAGGGATAGGCACACCACAATCCCCTCTCCTCTCAGGATTTTGGGCACACACGCACATGTGCCCAGCATGAATTTTAAGCTGCTGGATCCAGGTCTTAAACCGCAGTTGACTACGTGGGAGTCCAGCAACATGAGCATTACACCATCTGCTGGTCCCCCGATGTGTTCTTTAAGCCAACAGGTCCAGGACTTGAACCAGACGGTTGGCTATGTGGGATCCAGCCACTTTAACCACCAGGCTACTAGCTGGGTGATTCTTTATTTTTTTTTTTTAATTTACCAGAGGGTGCATGAGCTTGCTGGAGACAGACAGAAAGACAGAGACAGGGGAAGCAAGAAATCACGCCTTACTCCTCAATCCCGACTTTTTCTCTGTTTGATTTCAAGATTTTGGGTACACACGCCCAGCTTACTTTCCAAGTCCTCAGGTCTGGGACTCCAACACTGCATTTGGCCGTGTGGGATCAAACCACCTGAACCACCAAGCCATGAGCTGGCCCAAAGCAAAAATATTTTTAGAATTAATTTTTTTTTCTATGAGCAAGCAAGGGCAACATGACCCCACACCGTCGCGGGGTGCTTTCTCCTTCTCCCTCCCTCTCTGTCTCTCTCTCTGATGAGCACACATGCCCTTCAGCAAATTAAAAACAAAGGAAGGTCTCTGGGTGTGGGCCCCTTCTCCCGAGCGTCAGCCTTGCAGAGCATCGCCTTGACGCTGGGCCACCATCCAGCGCTCAAGGGAGAAAGATACTTTTTGTCAACTCAGGGTAGCCGATGCGCCCGGTGTCTGTGGGTCTAGAGCAGTGCGCAGTCCTGGCCGAGGCATCACAGTCACTCAGCACGTGCTCATCCATTCCGAGCAAGTGCCCTATACACGTATGTCATTTTTTAAAAATTATTTTATTTACTATTATTATTATTTTTTAAATTTGACCAGACAGAGAAAGAGAGAGACAGGGAAAATGAGAAAGCAAGTCTCCGGGTCCGGGATTCACAACGTTCAGCCATGTGGGAGTCCAATGCACCAACCACCATGACACCTGCTGGCCCCTCATTTTTTTTCTATAGGGTGCTGCGCTTGCTGGAGAGACAGAGAACGAGTGAGAGAGACAGAAAACAATAAATCACCTCCCACGGGGCATGGCCACACCGTAATCCCTTCTCTTCCATTCTCCTCTTGGGATTTTGGACACGCACACACATGCACCCAGCGTGAGTTTTAAGCCACCGGGTCCGGGACTCGAACCTTGATTGGCCATGTGGGAGTCCAGCACCTTAAGCACGCATCTCCTGCTGGCCCCAGGTATTTCACTTTTAATATCACACTTTCACTGTGCCTTTTCTTTTCTCTCTTTTTTCTTCTTTTTTAACTTTTGCCAGAGAGCACGTGCCCGCTCTGGAGAGAGACATAGGAAGAGAAAGCAAGAAAGCACCCGCGTGGTCAGGTGGGATAATCCGTGCCTGTTCCTCCTTCAGGAAGGCAGATAGAACATGATGATTGGAGTTCGCATGATGTGTGATTAGCGAGCGTCTCTGCGTAATCAGGACTTGCAACACCCTGGTTGCTCCTATCTGATTCTAAGAAAAAAAAAAATTAAAAAAAAAGAAAAGAAAGCACCCCAGTGGCATGTGATCATGCCACAGTTTCTTCTGCCCCTCCTTCGTTTTGGGATTTGGGGCACGCACGCCTGTGTACCTGGCACATTTTTCAAATTTGAAGATCTGGGACTGGAATTGTGTAGTCTGCTGTGTGAGATCCAGACCCCTTAACCCGGGCCACAGCCTGGCCCAGTGTACCTCTTCTGCGCTTATATACGTCCAGATACACAAATACAATTGTGTTAAAATTGCCAACGGGACTCCGTAGAGACGTGCCTGCAGGTTTATAGCCAAGGAGCGGCAGACTGTCCTGTGTAGCCTGGCTGCGGGTGAGGCCATCCCGTCCGGTGTGATGACATCGCCCAAGGACACGTTTCTCAGAACTTACGCCCGTCACCAGCGACCCACAACCGCAATGGCAAGGCTGACCGTTGCAGGGTAACTGAGAGGCGGTCCATACGAACGATTTGAAGGTGCGGGCAGGTGTCGAGAGAGCGATAGGGACAATGACGTTTCTGACCACCCGTAGGCCTGAAAAAGAAAGAAGAGGGACTGGGTATCAGAAAATGGCATGAACTATTAGGAGGGGCCACCCCCAGGGAGCTGGCCTGAGTTCCTGGTCCTTGGCCCCATCTCCAACCCCTGCTCCCCACTGATGAGCCCAGCGGGAGACCCGATGTCTCAGGAACCGGCAGGCAGTTTCCACAGGTCAAAGGAAGCAGGGGCAGACCGTACCCCGAACACGCAGGAAGGCCACGGCGCTGCCTGGCCCGTCAACACATTCCCCCGAAGTCATCCTGTCCCTGCTGCTTAGTTATGTGGTGACCCTTTTGCAGGAACCACGTCAAATATTTCACACGCTTTTAGAACTCATAAATGTTCTGAAGTTGCCAGGATGTCTCGGCACGTGCTCACAAATCCTGCCGGCGATCCGCTCTTGCTGACGTCAGGACAAAAGCACCGCTCACGACCCGCAGAGTCCGGACATGGAAGCCAGTCAATTCATCCCCCTGACCCATGTGGCTTCGAAAACGTCCAGGCTGTCGGTGGCTCTTAAAATATATCTATTCCTCTGTTCACTTCCTGCTGTTCCTCTTGCAAGTATTTACGGCTTTCTCAACATTGAACTCGGTCGGAAATACATCAGTGAGGAGAGATTTCTGCATTGCATTCGGGCAGGAATCGGCATATAACCGCCAGCTGCCTCTTCCAAGCCAGTGAAAGAAACGCATGTGCCTCGGGTTGGCCCCATAGCCCAGTGGTTAAGGGTGCCGACTCCCACATGGCTGACTGTGTAGTTCGAATCTTGGTCCCAATGGCTTGGAAAACACTCTGGATGTGCAAAACCTTACGGAACAGAAAAAGGAAGAGAAGGGATTGTAACGTGACAAGACCCGACTGGGAGTGCTGTCTCTGTCTCTCCTTCTCTACATCTCTCTGTCTTTCTCTAGGGAGTACATGCACTCTCTGGCAATACTAAAAACAATTTTTTTAGAGATTTTTGCTATAGGGTGTGTGCTCACCCCAGAGCAACAGATCAACAAAAGCAAGAAGTAACTCCCTGAGGGGCTGGCCATGCCCAAATCCCTTGTCTTCCATTCTCCTCTCGAGATTCTGGGCACGCATGCACATGTGGCTGGCAGGAGTTTTCAAGCCACCAGGTCTGGAACTCAAACTGCGGTGGAGGGACCAGCAGTTGGCATAATGGCTAGGTCACTGGACGCCCATGCAGCCAACTGCGGTTCGAGTCCTAGACCCAGTGGCTTAAACTCACACCAGGCGCGTGTGCGTGCGTGCCCAAGATCCCGAGAGGAGAATGGAGGAGAAGGGATTGTGGTGTGGCCATCCCCCCGAGGGGTGGTTTCTCGCTTTCCATGTCTCTGCCTTTCTTTCTTTCGGGCAGATGCATGCGCCCTATAGCAAAAAACTCTCCAAAAAAAAAGAGAGAACTAATGTCCCACTCCTCAGGCTGGTCTGTCTGCACTGTCCGTGGAAACACCCTTCTCCTGCCACCCGGACCTCTCCCTGACTCCCTCCCCTGCCCTCTAACGCCAGCGGGCACTTCCCCAGCCCTTCTCTTGGACTCTCGCTGCATGAAGAGACTGGGGCGGCTGGGAGGTTCTGGAAGGCCCTCCGTTGGCCACCGCTCTCCCTCTGAGCTGCCTCGGCCTCTCCCCAGCTCCTCCCTGGGACCCCACTCACAGTAGCACCGAGGGCTGGAGCTCCTCCAGGGAGCACCCACGCCCCTGTCCCTCCTTACTGGATACTTTCTCTCCAGGCTGCTCCTGAACCATCCATGGACAGCGTCTCCCCGAGTTCTCCCACCCCAGCGTCTTCTGTCAAGCCCAACAGCCTCTCGAGAAGTCCCACGGGATCCGCTTAACTGACCACTGCGACGTCGTGCCTGCTGGGACTCGGAAGTAAAGAATTCTCAGGTCCTCAGTCCTGGTCGGGAGACAAACAGGTTAACCACACGGTCGGGTATGTAAAGCTTCTAGGAACTCAATAGAGCAGGTACACAGAAGAGCCCGGTGGGCCGGCCTGTAGGGAGCCAGACCCCACATGGCCCACCCTGCAGTTCGAACCCCAGATCTGGAAACTTGAAAAACATGCCGAAGGTGTGTGTGTCTGCCCAAGACCTCCAGAGGGTGAAGAAAGAGAGAAGACATTGCAGCATGGCCCTCCCCATTGGGGTGCTCTCTCCTCCTCTCTCTTGTTCTCCAGAGACTACAGGCACCTTCTGGCAATTCTAAAAAGAAGAAAAGTCCACCTAGGCGGGCCAGCAGAAGATGTGGTGGATAATACACTGGAGCTCCACATGGCCAATCATGGTTCCAGTCCCAGACCCCAAGGCTTGAAAATCATGCTGGGCGAAAAAAAAAAAAAAAAATCATGCCAGGCGCATGTGTATGCATGTCCAAAACCCCAAGGAGGATTTCAGCGTGGCTATCCCCCCAGGGTGATTTCTCACTTTCCCTATCTCTCTCTCTCTCTCTCTCTCTCTCTGGTGAGTGCATGTACCCTACAGTGAAAACCTAAAAAAAAAAAAGTCCACCCGGGGCCGTGTCTGCAGCTCTGCTGACACACAGGCAGGGGCAGGCATCCTTTCACTCCAGCCTGTCAGAGCGTCGGCCGAGCCAGTGTCCCTGGATCAGGACCTGCCATCGCCGAAGCTGGGTGTCAAATCTCACTTCCTCTCACAGCATCTCCATGGTGTAGGACGCTGTTCCTCTCCCTTCACAGCTGTGGAAACTAAGGCTCCGAGAGGTGTAAGACTGTCCTGCTGGCCAGAGGCGGCCCATGGACCCCAGCTGCCCAACTCCACAGTGGAGCCGGGGTCCCCTAAAGTGTGTTGGAAGCCATCCTCTCTGGGCAGGACCTTCTGAACCTTCTGCCATCCGGTCCTCGTGGCCCGTGCAGGTCGCTGCTCCAGCACACGGCACTGTGGCTGGCTGGCCCGGGCCCTCTGCTTCCCTGCTTCCTGCCCAGACCCTGCCTGGCCTCCAGGGTCTCTGCAGCCCTTCCTCCAGGAAGCCCTGTGACTCCCCTCCCTCCAGCGTCTACACTCGGCTAGCCTCAGAGGCAGGTCCTATTACATAACACCACCCCGTAACTATGACTTATTTTATTTTTAAAAACCTTTGTAGCTTTCACCTTCCCTCTGCCCTTTATAATGATAAATGCAACACCTGCTGGAATCAAGAAAGTCATGGCGTGGCTGCGGGGCACAGGCGGCAGCAGGGAGGGCTGGACTGCGGCTGGAAGCCACATGCCGGCTACGGTGCGAGTGCCCAGTCTGGTCGGCCTGAGTACACTCCGGCACATGTGGGCGCCCAGGGTCCTGATGGCCCGGAGGACTGGAGAAAGGGGTCGCTCTGGGACCCGGCCCTGTCCAGAGGGTACTCCTGCCTCTTGCATGCATGCAATCTATCATGAACTTTAATTTTTTTTTTTCTTCTTAGTGAAAAAACAAAGTCCTGGGAGGCTGGCAGGTGGCGTGGTGGTTCAGAGCACTGGGCTCCCACATGGCCAACCACTGTTCAAGTCCCAGACCTGGTGGCTTGCTTTCTCAGTTTCTCTCTCTCTCTGTCCCTCTCTGGTCAGATTAAAATAAGTAAATGAATGAGTAAAGTTAAAAAAGATAATTCTTTTTAAGAAAAGGAATAATAAAGTTAAATGAAATAATTTTTTAAAATAAATGAATAAATAAGGTCAAGACTAGCCAGGTGGCGTGGAGGTTCAGGTGCTGGATCCCACACGACCAGCTGTGGGATTCAAGTCTCAGACCTGGAATCTTGAAACTCAGGCCGGGCACGTGTGCGTGCTCAAAATCCCAAGAGGAGAATGGAGGAGAAGGGATTGAGGTGTGACCCCCCCTTCCCGGAGGGGGGGTGTCTATCCTCTGGCAAACACATGTACCCTATAACAAATCAAAAAGAAAAGTAAAATAATAAAAATTAAAACATGGAGTCTCATTTTTAAAAAAGAAAAGGAAAGGTCAATTTCCACCTGCTCAGAGCAGCCTCCCTGACCACCGGGCCGGAGCGGGTCCCCACCCAGGCCAACCTCATGGGTGGGTGGCCTGTAATGCCGCGGGGCCCCACCTTGGGGGGACCTCACACTTGACTCTGCTATTGCCATCCTGAAATTCACAGTCTGTGAGCGAGGGGCTCACGTTTTCATCTGCCCTGAGCCCCACAAATTGTATAGCAGGTCCTGCCCGCAGTCGTGCCTCCTGCTAACTGGAGGGAGGCCAGGAAGGACCTGACAGGGCGGCTCTGTCCCAGCGCAGAGGGTGAGGCTGGGGCGCAGGGGTGGTCTCCGGGGTGCCTTCCTTCTCCTTTTCATTCTCTTCCCCATGAACGTGGGCAGTCTCTTTACCCCATGGTGAAGATCAGATCACAGATCTGCTCCCTGCTCAAAGCCCCAGGGGCTCCGCTCCCCTAGAACAACATGCAAACAAACCTCGGCTGGCCGGATCCTGCAAGGGCCGGGTGGTCTGGCCCCCATCCTCCTCCACCTTCTTCCACCCTCTCCCTTACTTGGCTACACACCAAGGACCGTGGCCTCCTTTCTGATGTCTCCAAGCTCATTCTCCCCCCAAGACCATTACTGTGTTCTAGAACCTTCTTCCTTCCGTTCTACAGGTGTCAACTCCCTATGTCCCCTGTACGTCCCATGTCAGCTGGCCTTCGCCTCCACTCACCCTGTAATCACGTGACCCTGTTACTCCCTTTGCAACGCGTAGAGTGGCTTGCATTTATTTGAATCGCAGGTTGCTTGTCCTGCGTTGTCTGTCTCCCCCGTGGCTGCGGGCTCCGTGAAGCAGGACTTTCATTGCTGAGTCTTGGGGCTAGACCCTTGCCGCCCTCGTGGGTGGCACGAGGAGGTAAATGACCAGCAGCAGTGAGACAAGACGATGCGAAACCTGGACTGTGTCGGGGGAGAGGGAGTGCCCTGGGACAGAACACGTGTGTCTTCTCCCACCCTCAGTTTCTGGCTCTGCGAGATGGGAACGACGTAATATCCACTCCTCTGAGCTGCGAAGACAGTGACACAGGGGCCCCAGGACGCCGATTCACGTGTAGCTGGAACTCAGTAAAAAACTCACTGATCTTTCCTGACAAAATTTGCTCCCCAGAATCTTGTCCTACGCCCTCCAGCTCCCACACTCAGTGCTTCCTGAGTTCCCTATAAACAACATCTCAGAGGTACACAGGGCTTGCCGTGTCACTGTGGGCTTTGCTATCAGGGGTCAGATACCGAGGACAATGGAGGGTTGACCCAGATTCGCCAGCGTGCCCTGGGCTATGCGGGCCAGCCACCACCTCCAGTCACATTTCTGCAAGTAGGCTCCTGCCTCTGCTCCTCCTGATAAGCTCTCTGCCCTGGTGAAAGACGCTGCCCACTGAGCCACCCCCCTGCCTAACCTCCTAATCCTCCTCCACTCCCCCACCTTCGCATTCATTCACCCCCTCTTCATTCAACAGCTGACGTTGTGTAGCAGCGTGGTGACACCTTGCGGCTCATGCCACGTTTCTTTGGAGTCCCGTGATTAGGTGCCAATGACGGCAAGAGTAACAACAGCAACCACGTCTACCCTGTATTTCTTCTGCTAGGAGATTTGGGAATACTCTGCAGTCCAGAGGTTGGCCAGTTCTTTCCATAAAGGATTAGACGGAAATGTCTTGGGGCCAGCAGGCGTTGTGATGGTCGAGGCACTGGATTCCCATATGGCTGACTGCAGTGTGAGTCCCCGACCCGGCAGCTTGAAAATCACGCCAAATAAATAGATAAGTTCATAAGTAAATGTAAAAAAGAAAAAGAAATACCTTAGGTTTTGCAGCCCAAGAGGCAAAACCAAACATATTATGGAGATAGTTTCAATTGACCAAATTAAAAATAAAATAAGAACAATTGCTTAGAGTTTGTTTTTTTAAAGAGAGATTTTTATTATAGGGCATGTGTGCTCTCCAGAAAAACAGAGAGAAACAGAGAAACAAAAAAGAGAAATCACCTCCCCAGGGCGATGGCCACACAGCAATCTCTTTCACTCCGTTCTCCTCTCAGGATTTTGGAAATGCATGAACATGATCTGGCGTGAGTTTTAAGCTGCTGGATCTGGGACATGAATCACGGTTGACTATGTGGGAGTCCAGCGACGTAAACATTATGCCATCTGCTGGTCCCCGTTTTTTTTGTTTTTGTTTTTTTACGAGAGGCTGGCATTGAGCTCATGATCCTCCTGCCTCAGGCTCCTGGGCAGCAGGACTGCAGGTGTGCACCACCGTACCCGGCTACAATATCTTTCTCTTTCTTTTTTTTTTGGAGAGATTTTTGCTGTAGGGTATATAAGCTCACTGGAGAGACAGAGCCAGAAAGCAAGAACTCATCCCCTAGGGGTAGGGCCACACAAAATCCCTTCTCCTCCATTGTCTCCTTGGGATTTTGGTCATGCACACACGTGCTCACAGCATGAGTTTCAAGCTGCCAAGTCCAGGACTTGAACCGTGGTCAATCGACCACATGGGAGTCCAGTACATTAACTACTACGCTACCTGCTGGCCACTGTACTTTTTCTAATACAAGTCTACTAATGAGAAGAACGGAGTTCTCTTGCGGGGGACAACATTTTGACTAACTGCCCTTTGATGTAAATGTTCCTAATGGTCAAACAGACCACGGTGCCCATCTGCACGCCCGTGCTTAGCTCCGAAGTCCTGCAGCGGCAAGGAGTGGACTGCGTGGGCTGGAGTCTGCTGGAGCCTAGTCTGGCCCCGAGGAGGCCGCCTGCTTCTGTGGCCTTCAACCTCCGAGTCCGTGGGTGCGTCACTTACCTTTCTGTACCTCAAAGTGCTCATCTGGAAAGAGTCTGAGAATGATAGTAATTACCCGTGGGGAGCTGGCTCGGTGCCACGGTGGGTAAGTGCTGGTCAAGACAAGCTAGATCCCACGTGGTGACTGTGGTTCAAATCCCAAGCCCTGTCGGCCTAAAACACACCTGGCGTGTATGACAGTCCCAGAGCCGAGGGGCGGGAGGACTGGAGGAAGGAGATGGTGGTATGACTAGACCTTGTGGGGGGGGCTCCTCTCTCTCGTGTACACGTGCTCTGTAATGAATAAAGGAAAAATATTTTAAAAAGAAGAGAAAAAAGATTATTTGGAGAGAATAGTAGTTACCCCATGGGGTAGGTGGTCACACACGGGGACAGGGTTGGAACAGTGTGTGGCCCTAAGTGACCGCCGTCATAAGCCCAGTTACTTACCGGGCCATGTCTCCAAGCCCCCCAACACTTCCCCAGTGTCTTCTGGTCTTTCTTGGCGAACTGTCCTTCATCCTCACCCTTTCCTCTGAATGTTCCTCACCGCTTTGCCCTGGTGGACCCTCGTCTCACCCCTGAGGACGGCTTCTCCTCTGCCCGCAGGAGTGGCTGCTCCGTTGGCATCCCAGTCCACTAGCCTGGCCCTGGGCCAGGTGAGTTCTTTGCCTCTCGTTGCCTCAATTATTCCTCTTCCTTCCAAACTGTCCAAGCCCCGGGAGGCCCAGACTCAGATCTCCCACACACAAGCCCTCATCGCGTCCTCTGCAGGCCCCTGAGCCTGCTTTTGGGCCCCGATGCTTCTCATCTGACTCGTCTCCTGTGCCCCTGTGATCATTCTTGACATGATCAATATCTGTGAAGATGATTTTTTTAAATTATTTTATTTAACTATTTATTTATTTATTTATTTATTTATTTATTTATTTATTTATTTTGATTTAACCAGATAGGGACAGAGCAAGAGAGAAAGAAAGAGGGAGAGAGAAAAAAAGAGAGAGAGAGAAAGTGAGAAAGCAAGCCACCAGATCCAGGACTTGAACCAAGGTCGGCCATGTGGGAGTCTAACATCCTTAAATACCACGCCACCTGCCAGCCCCGGAGATGATCTTTTAAAGAAAAGTTTATTGGGCCAACTAGTGGTGTGGTGGTTAAGATGGCTGGATCCCACGTGGGCAACTGCATGATTTGAGTCCTGGACCCAGAAGCTTGAAAAACACATTGGACACATGTGCGTGCATGCCCAAACTCTCGAGAGGAGAAGGGAGGAGCGGGGGTTGCAGCGTGGCCATCCTTTTGGGGGTGCTTTTTCACTTTCTCTCTCTCTCCCTCTGTACCTCTCTGGTGACTTCATGTGCCCTATACAAACTAAAAAAGGAAAGAAAGAAAAGAAAAGAAAAGAAAAGAAAAGAAAAGAAAAGAAAAGAAAAGAAAAGAAAAGAAAAGAAAGAAAGAAGAAAGGAAGGAAGGAAGGTAGGAAGGAAGGAAGGAAGGAAGGAAGGAAGGAAGGAAGGAAGAGAAAGAGAAAGAAAGAAAAGAAAGAAAGGAAGGAAGGAAGGAAGGAAGGAAGGAAGGAAGGAAGGAAGAAAGAAAGAAAGACAGACAGACAGACAGACAGACGGGAAGGAAGGAAGGAAGGAAGGAAGGGAGGGAGGGAGGGAGGGAAAGAAAGAAAGAAAGAAAAAAGTTTCTCTCTTTCTTTTATGAGAGGGTGAGAGAGAAGCCCCTGCGGCAGGGTCAGTGCGAGACCTGACCCTCCGGGAGCCTGCCCAGCCAGCCGGGGCCCCGGGCACCTGCACGTGTGCGCAGTGTGTGCAGACAACCTCAGACGGAATCCGGACTTCCGAGCGACATCCAGCACTGCAGAGCTGGTCCAGGCGGATCCTTTCGACACCCCGGCCGCTCTGTTCCTTGAGCTCCTCTCCTCAGGGATCTTGTGGCCGACCCCGATTTAGCACATACACCGCACTCTCATCGCTCCCTCTGACAGCCCCCCACCGCCTCAGTTTCAGGCGTCTCTCCCTCCAACCATCCCTCGGATCTTCTAGCCCAGTCTCTTTGGAACCTCAAACCCAAGACCTCTTGACTTTCATAACTCCTGCAATTATAGACGCCATCATTTCCTCCCCTTCAGCCCTTTCTGTTCCACCTCCTCTTTAGCAGGCCCTGACCCCAAGGCACAGCCCAGCAACCCCGTCGCGTGCTGGCAATGTCCTCACTCTTACCTGTTATGCACTTGCCCAGAAACTACAGAGCAAGGCTGGGGCAAGCGGCCAGTGGGGCGCAGGCAGAGGAGCGCCCCCGAGAGTCCTGGGAGCCCTGTGGGAAGGCCCAGCTGGCTCCCAGGACAATCTGAGCAGGCGGGCGTGTCAGCAGGTGCGATCCTGGCTGGCTGGAGGGCTGGGACTGGGGGGAATCACAACACGGGAAGACCTCGTCGGGTCCCTGTCTCTCGCTCTCATTAAACAAATAAAAATACAACAAAATGCACTACCCTGCTAACTGGCTGGTGGATGTCCTGCCTCTATTTATGCTCTTTCCTGGAGGACTATTTTACCTCTTCCTTTCTCTGTTCTAACACCCAATACCCTCTTGCCTTCTTTATTCTCGTTTCTAATTTCACTGACATAAGAGACACTACCCATGAGTCAGGAGGGACCTTCCAAACATTCCCGAGCTAAACCAACCTCCGGCCTTGCCTAGACCCAAATACTCTCTCTCCCTGCTGTTACAGCGAGCAAAGTCAATGCTACCATGTCACAGGACAGAACCCCTTCCCTTCCCACCTCCTAAGATCCTTACCCTGGGGCCAGTAGGTGGCGTTGAGTTTATGGTGGCCAGATCCCACATGGCCAACTGAATGGTTCAAGTCCCGGACCTGGCAGCTTGAAAAACACACCAGAAACATGTGGATGCGTGCCCAAAATCCCAAAAGGAGAATGGAGTAGAAGGGATTGCGGTGCGGCCATGCTTCTGGGAAGTGATTTTTCTCTGTCTCTCTCTGAGAGCGTATGCACCCTATAGCAAAAAAAAATTTTTTTTTACTCTATAATTGTACCTTCCCGCCTTTGAGTCCTTCCCGCCATCATCCCACATTTGCTTTATTCTCTCCCTTGAACTCATGATGCCCTGAAGCGCCTCTGCTCACCGAGAAACAGCTCCAGGAGGCCGGCCCCACTCACACCTCCTCGTTTTCCTCCAACCTCCCCTCCATCACATGTCTCCATGTGCCACTGGAGTCTTCTCGTTGTCGGTCCTCTCTGTGTGGCCATGCCCCTCAAGGCAGTTCCCAGTGCCCATCTGCCAAGTCCTATCAGCACACGCTCAAAATACGCCCGAATCCAAGCCTCCCTCCCACCCACCGCCTCTTCCCCGTGAGCAGGCTGGTGTCTCAGCCCTGGACCAGCATCCTCCAGGCTCTGTCCACACTTCCCTGACCCCACCTGCCCTGGGCAACTCTGGGCACAGCACTCAGAGTTCCAGCAAAACCTAAGAAAGAGCCGGCCAACCAGTGGTTAAAGCATTGCACCCAAGAAGCCCAAACTCACATGGCTGATCAAGGTTCAAATCCTGGCCTCAGTGGTTTAAAACACACCTTTTGAGCATTCTTTAAACTTTGAAGTGTTCGAGCAGTTACTCAGGAATCTATTTGGTAAGCTGCCACTATACGATGATGTTTAAAATAAATGGAAAAGAAGGAGGTAGAAAAACCTTTTTTTTTTTTTTTAATAATTATTTATTGGGGGGGGCAGCAGGTGGTGTGGTGGTTAAGGTGGCTGGACTTACACGTGGCTGACCGTGGTTCGAGTCCTGGACCTGGTAGCTTGCTTTCTCACTTTCCCTCTCTCTGTTTCTCTCTGGTCAACTTTAAAGAAAAAATAAAATAAAATAATGACAACAAATAAAATAATTAAAAAAAAGAATTATTTATTGGGGCCAGCAGGTAGAGTGGTGGTTAAAGGCACTGGACTCACACATGGCCAACCATGGTTTGAATCCCGGACCTGGCAGCTTGTTTTCTCTCTTTCTCGTTGTCTCTCTTACTCTCGCTCTCTCTGGTCAAATTAAAATAAATAAGTTAAATAAAATAATTCTTTATAAATTATTTATTCATTTTTATTTCTTCTTCTTGAATTTGACCAGAAGAGACAGAGTGAGAAAGCAAGTGGCCAGGTCCAGGACTCAAACCGCAATCAGCCATGTGGGAGTTGACAAATAAAATTCAAGAAGTACATACAGTGAAGTGTTTTTGCCCTTCAAAAGGAAAGCAATTCCGACACACTACAATCTGAGCGAACCTTCAGCCAGTCACAGAGGGCAAAACTGTAGGATCCCACTTACATGTGTGCACGTGACCAAAATGCTAAGAAAATGGAGAAGAGATTGCAGTACGGCCACCCCCCTGGGGGTGATGTCTCACTTCTCTCACTGTCTACCTCTGTCTCTCTACAGCGAGTGGATGTCTATGGCTAAAACCTAAAATAAATAACATTTAAAAAGAGGTTAAAATAGTAAGTTTTATGTGTCTTTTACCACCGCCACTACAACAAGCAAAATTCAAGGGATGGCCCTGGGCCCTAGTGGTTCAGGGGCCGGATCCCACAAGGCCAACTACATGGTTTTGAATGCTAGATCTGGGAGCTTGAAAAACATGCTGGGCAGGCCAGCCCATGGCCTGGTGGTTAATGCTGCTGGACCCAAGATGGCCACCTTGGCTGTTCGAGTCTCAGACCTGGCAGCTTGAAAAAAAAATATGAGGTGCGTGTACCCGATAGCCCAAAATTATGAAAGGAGGGAAACATGGAGGAAAAGGGATTGCGATGTGACTATGCCCCATGGTGGGGGCTGCTTGCCTGCCCCCCCTGCAGTGAGCACACGTGCCTTCCAGCAAATTTAAAAAGGAAAAAGAGAAACACACCAGGCACATGTGCATCCGTGCATGCCCCAAATCCCAACAAGATGGAGAAGTGGAGAAGGGATTGTGGTGTGACCACGCCCCACCAAGGGGTGCTTTCCCCCCTCCCTTCTCTCGGCCTCTCTGGTGAGCACGCATGCACTCTGGGAGGGGCAGGAGAGATTGCAAGATTGCGTACATAAAATAACTCTGATGCCGAGCTATCGTGTGTGCTGTGTATCTACTTAATACTGTGAGAAAGCTTAAACATTCCTGCTGTACTTTGAAATAATTTATATAATAGAGTTTCCTGACCACCGATTGTATCATGTGGGGACTTTACACAGATCACCTTTGATTAGTGCAGCAACACCATGAGTGACTGGTCTCCTGGGTTAGCGAGGACGAAACGGAGGCGCAGACAGAGGTGGAGACACTGGCCAAAGTTACACAGATCAGACACGAAATTGCCAAGGTGAGGTTCTGCCCAGGTGCCTTGGTGTGTCCGTCTACCCTGCTCGCTTTAAGAAATTAACTTTCGAGGCTGGCAAGTGGTGTGGTGGCTAAGGGCGATGGACTCCCACTTGGCTGACTGCGGTTCGAGTCCTGGACCTGGCAGCTTGCTTTCTCATTCACTTTCCTTCTCTCTCTCTCTCTCTCTCTGGTCACTTTAAAAAAATAAAATAATGAAAATAAATCAAATCAAACAATTTAAAAAAAAAGAAAAAGAAAAAGAAATTAACTTTCAGGGGCCAGCAGGTAGCATGGTGATTAAAGGTGCTGGACTCCCACATGGCCCACTGTGGTTTGAGTCCGGGACCTGGGAGCTTACTTTCTCACTTTCCTTTTCTCTCTCTGGTCAAATTAAAAAATGATAACAAATGGAATTAAATAAATGAATAAATAATTATTTAAAAATAAAAAAAGAAATGAACTTTCAGAGCCAGCTCTGTGGCAGAGTACTAATACACTGCTCTGGAAAAACAGGGTTTCATAGGGTGACCATGGTTCAAATCCCGGGCCTGGTCATCCTCAAACACACCAGGAATGTGCACCCCTGTCTGAGATCTGATGGGTGGAGGAAGAAGATTGCTGTATGACCAACCCCTGCAGAGGGTGTTCCTCTCTTTTTCTCTCTCTCATACTCTTGTGTGCATGCTCCATGATAAATAAAGAAAAAAACTGTTTTTTAATTGCCAGAGGACACATGCACTTGCGAGAGATGAAGAAAAAACCCCAGTGGGGCGTGGCCGTGCTGCAATCACCTCCGTTTCTCTATCCTGTCATGACTGGGGCATGCACACGCACTGGGTGTCATTTTCTAGCTGCTGGGGCTGAACTTGAACAGAGTGGTTGGACATGTGGGATCTGATTCCCTTAACCACAGGCTAAGTAGCTGAATCAGAAAAAAAAAATTAAATAAAAGTATTAATTTTCATGGTCCAACCTGTGGTGTGGTGGTTAAGGCAGCTGGAACTCGCATGACTGACTATGCAGTTCATGTCCTGGACCTGGTGGCTCTAACTCATGCCGGGCACATGTGCGTGCATGCCCCAAATCCCAAGAGAACAGAGAAAAAAGCATTGTAGCATGGCCATCCCCCCAGGGGATGATTTCTCGCTTTCTGTCTCTCTGGTGAGCATATGTGCCCTATAACAAAAATCTGTCTTAAAAAAAAGAAAGAAAGAAAGAAAGAGGGACCAGCAGTTGGCGTAATGGCTAAGTCGCTAGATTCCCATGTAGTCGACCAGGGTTTGAGTCCCAGATCTGGTGGCTTAAACTCATGCCGGGTGCATGTGTGTGCATGCTCAAGATCCCGAGAGGAAAATGGAGACGGGATTGCAGCGTGGTCATCCCCACGGGGGGGTAATTTTTCACTCTCTGTCTCTCTCTTTCTGGCCAGCGCTTGCACCTAATAGCAAAAACCTCTCAAAAAAAAAAAAAAAAAAAAAAGAAAAGAAAAGAAAAGAAAAACGCTCTGGGCACGTGCGAGTGTATGCCCAAGATCCCAACAGGAGGGAGTAATGAAGGGGGTTTGCAGTGTGACCATCTTCCATGGAAGATGCTTTCTTACTTCTCTCTCTCTGTGCCTCTGGGTTAAGCGTATATGCCCTCTGGCAAAAGTTATTATTATTATTTTAAAATTTAACTTCATTTATTTTATTTTAATTTGACCAGAGAAGGACAGAGAAAAAGAGAGAAAAAGTGAGAAAGCAAGCCGCCAGGTCCTGGACTCGAACTGCAGTTGACCATGTGGGAGTCCAGCACCCTTCAACACCACACCACCTGCCGGCCCCCTGGCAAAAGTTTTTTTTTTTTAAAAAAAAAGAAAAGAAATTAACTTTCAGATCACTTGGAGGGTAAAGGAAATAGCTGAAATCATTCTTGTTATTCTGTGCTTAACTCTCACTCTCAAAGAATTCTGTTTCCTTGAGTTCCTGCTTCCCTTTGGTTTTTTTCTTTAGTCCTCTGCATGCATCACCCTCCCATCTCTTTCTTGTCCCCACTCGCGTTCCAGACCCCTTTCCCTCCATTTTCCTGCCTCTCTTCTCTCCCTTTGTTACCCCATCAGTCTAGGGCCAAGTCATTTGCTAGAGTCTGAGCTGGGAAAAGAAGTGAAAATCTCTCCACACATTAAAACAAAGAAAGGAACATTTTATATTCCCTTTCATGGTCAAAAGATGATCCTTTGTTCCCCTTCACGAAATCCATTTAGGTGTTTATAGACCAGTTATCTTAACAATGACCAGTCTTGGCTGTTTTCTGTGTGCCAATTAACATCTTAATTGCTTTGCTCTAGCTGTCTTGCTTTTTGTGTGTTGGTAGAGTCTTCTGACACGTTTATTTTCAATTATAATTTATATCGCAAAGAAAGATATTTATGACAGTAAACTTTCCCATGTGTCGGGCTTTTAGCTCTTTAAGTTCTGTTATAATAAAGAATGTTTATGATAAATTTACAGAGGTGCCTTCTCAATAATATTTTTGAAGACAAATTTCACAATAGGTACTTTTTTTGGGGGGTGGGGGAACAGGATTTGTGCCTAGTAAATTACAAAAATGAAAGAAAGAAAACTTGTAAGAAAGGTTTTGGCTGCCACTATAAAAATGTTTAAGTAAAGAGTGAATCAGAACTGCTAAGGAAGGGAAAGGAAAGGAATGAAGTGAAAAGGAAAGCGTTTTTAGCAGAAAAATTGTTCAATCAATTGAACCTTCGACTTGTTTTTAAAAATCTATACATTTCTCCTGCCCAGTTACGCAATTCGTGAGTGTCCTGATAAGCATGTTTATGGAATGACCCATTTAGCCTGATCACTCATGTTACCGAGGCTCTTGCACAAGAGCCTGCAATGGGAATAAGTATTTTTAAGAAGCTCTCCAAAGGTCGTGAATTTGCGAAACAGCAACATTAATTTCAGAAAAACTTGAGATATTAGGCCTTAAGGACAGAAATACAAAGTTTATACAGAGCTATATGAACAAGGATGTTATATATAAAGACGTGTACGGATTATCTATTAATATAAAGACAAAGAACTCATACATAGAAGGGTTTGGTTAAGTAAATGAAAGGCTCCTTCAGAGTAAGAAAACTACGGTATAAAACACCCTTACAAAGATTTGTTTCAATGTGGCAAAAAAAAAGGCTTATGATAACCTGTTCAGTGAAACAAACAGAATTCCAAAACGTTATCTTTCTCTAATCTGCAGGGGAAGCAGATAAATTACTCAAATCATCACACAAATGAATATAAGATTGCAATTGTGCGATCTTGGAGGGAAAAGGTCAGAATGCTAGGGCTTGGTTTAGTTAAGAAGGGTAAGAAGGTTCCCCTGGAGAAGATCAGATTTGATTATGATTTAATCCTTAACGTTTTATTAGGAAGTCTTTTACTAATTTTTTTTCTTTTTTAAGTATTACGTAGATGTTAATATGGCCTTGAAGTCATCTTACCTGTAGTCGTGGTTTCTAAGTTCCAGCATTGTTGATATTGAGCATAGGATAATTTTTTTTTTTTAAATAACAGAAACTTTTTTTTTTTTTTTGGAGAGGTTTTTTTGCTATAGGGCGCGTGCGCTCGCCAGACAGACAGAGAGAGACATAGAGACAGAAAGCGAGAAATCACCCCCCAGGGGGGATGGTCACGCCGCAATCCCTTCTCCTCCATTCTCCTCTCGGGATCTTGGGCACGCACGCACACGCGCCCGGCGTGAGTTGTAAGCCACCGGGTCCCAGACGCGAACCGCGGTCGACTACGTGGGAGTCCAGCGACATAGCCATTACGCTAACTGCTGGTTCCCAAATAACAGAAACTTTTATCATTACTTTCTAGCTATGAAATAAAGCCTCAAACCCAACAACCTGTGTAAAAACTCAATCCAGTGTTTCATGTTCAATTTTACTTCATATTTTTCATCAAAAAACTACTACAAAAAAGGATAATTTTTTTGTTATGGGGTGTTATCCTGGGCCTTCTGGAATATTTAGCAAGATCCTTGGTCTCTACCTACTAGATAGCAGACAGCCAAAAATGTCTCTAGACGTTATCAAATGTTCTCTGGTGGAGGGGCAGAAAAATCTCCCTACTCTTCCTCTACCGCATGTGTGTGCCTGTAATTTACCCAAAGACCGCATGCATGGACTCGTGGGAGCTAGACTGTAGAACGAACTTTTTTATTCCTAATCTATCTGTTCTTCAACGAGAGAACTACAGAAGATAGTTTTGCTTCTGACATTCATTCCTGCGTTAATGAACTTGCTGGAATATTTTTACCACCCCCGCCCTAGTACAAAGTTATATGCTTCCATACATCAGCTGCAGCGAGAAGACTAATTGCAGCTTGAAATTGTTCGATACCAATTTGGAGTTGATGAAATGGTGACAAGTGGAGAGATATTAAAACAAGGGGGGGATAGAATCAGTTAAGTGGTGATTATTGCAATTAGCCAACTTTGCCGCCATGAATCATCCCAACAGAAGGTTCTCTGGGCCAGGACCCTTAGAAAAGTGGACATTTGGCCCCATAATAAAGCAGTCCCATTGAATTTCAAGCATGATTTTGGAGGCAATTGTAGTTCAACGCCTAAATCTCTAGAATTCGAAGAGCGCCTTCCAGTCATTAAACTGTCCATTTGAAGTAGGCAGATATCAAACTGATAAAAGTCCAGCCTCCTAAGAGGTTGGCCCATGTTGAGAAAGGGCCACTCCTCATAATTCCCGAATCCAAACCTTGCATTTCCCAAATTCAAGCAGCCGTAGTTAGCAAGTCGGTCGACTGTGCTTCCTGGCATGAATAAATGGAGGTCTAAAGAGGCCATCCTTACACAGTGGCAGATCTTGATTTATGGGGCCCAAACTTGCCGCTTTAGTCATTTTGAGCTTGAGATGCTGGGAATCCAACATGGGAGAAAAACACACACTTAATTCTGGTCTTTTCCTTTCTTTCTTTTCTTTTTTTCTATCTTTTTGTCATAGGGTGTATACGCTCGATGGAGAGATGCAGAGAGAGACAGTAAGAGGGAAAGTGAGAAATCACTTCCCCAACGGGATGGCCATGCTACAGTCCCTTCTCCGACAGTCTTCTCCTGGTATTTTGGGCATGCATGCACAGGTACCTGGCATGAATTTCGAGTCACCAGGTATGGGACTCGAATTGCAGTGAGCCATGTAGGAGTCCAGCACCTTAACCACCATGCCACATGCTGGCCCCTGGTCTTTTCAATGACAGGGATAGCTAAGTATTTAATTGCCTTCTCAAAATCAACTTCATTTAGGTGTGATTTACAAAATTCACCTATTCTAAGTTTGCAGTTCATTGATTGTTAGTAAACAGTTGTACAACTATCACTTTTCCCCCAATTGTGATAAAATTTACTAAACCACAACAGTGGTTTAACCATCTTTAAGTGTAAGAGTGTTGAGACTAGCAGTTGGTGTAATGGCTATGTCGCTGGACTCCCATGTAGTCGACTGTGGTTCAAGTCCTGGACCTGGAGGCTTAAACTCATGCATGTGCCCGTGTACACAAGATCCCGAGAGGAGTAGAAGGAATTGCGGAGTAGCCATCCCCCTGGGGGATGATTTCTTGCTCTCTGTCTCTCTCTGTCTTTCTGGTGAGCCCACATGCCCTATAGCAAAACCTCTTCAAAAAAAAAAGTGTAAGAGTGTTAACTACATTCCCACATCCCTCCCTCCTTTTTTTCTTTCATTGTTAAAGAATGCATCTGCTCACTAGAGAGAGATAGAGAGGGAGAAAGTACCCCCCAACAGGGCGTAGTCACACCACCCTTCTTTCACTCGCTTCTCCATCCTGTCAAGATTTGGGCACACACTAATACATGCCAGGTGTATTTTTCAAGCTTCCAGGGCCAGGCTTCGAACTGTAATCAGTCATGTGGGACCGAGCTTCTCTTTTTTTTTTCTTTTTTTTTTTTTTTTTTAAATATTTTTGAGAGATTTTTGCTGTAGAGCACGTGTGCTCGTGTGAGTGACAGAGAGAGACAGAGAGGCAGAGAGCAAGAAATCACCCTGCAGCAGGAATGGCCACACCACAATCCCTTCTCCTCCATTCTCCTCTTGGGATTTTGGGCACGAATGTATGTATGTCTGGCATGAGTTTTAAGCTGCTGGGTCCGGGACTCCAACCACGGTGGACTATGTGGGAGTCTAGCGGTATAACCATTATGTCATCTGCTGGTCCCTCCAGATCTCTCTCTCTTTTTTTTTTTAAAGAATTATTTTATTTAACTTTATTTATTATTATTATCATTATTATTTTTCAGTTTGATCAGAGAGAGACAGAGAGAGAGAGAGGAAGTGAGAAAGCAAGCCACCAGGTCCAAGACTTGAACCGTGGTCGGCCATGTGGGAGTCCAGCGCCTTTAACCACCATGCCACTTGCCGACCCCACAGATCTCTTTTTTAAAAAATAAATTTTATTGGGGCCAGCAGGTGGCATGATGGTTAAAGTGTTGGACTCCCACATGGCCACTTACGGTTTGAGTTCTGGAGCAGGCAGTTCGACAATCATGCCAGGTATGTGTGCCTGCCTGTCCAAAATCCAGAGGGGAAAATGTGGGAGAGGGGATCATCATGGTCGTCCTCCAGGGGTTGCAGTGGGGGTGATTTCTCACTCTTCCTCTCTCTATTTCTTTCTGTCTCTGTGGTGAGCACACGTGCCCTATAGCAAAAACCTTTAAGAAAATCTTTTTTTATCGGGTATATTTCAGGTATACAGCATGATGTGATGAGATACATAGAGATAGTAACAATATAGTGAGGCTAATTAACATATCTGTTATCTCATGTAGTTACCCATTTTGTTTGTTTTTGTGGCAAGAGAAGCTCAAATCTACTCACTTATCCAGATTCCTCTCATCTTGCAAAACTGGAATTCCATACCATTAAACAATAACCTCCCATCCCCCACCCCCTCCCACCTGGTCTCTGGCAAGCACCACTTCACTTTTTGTGTCTGTACATGTGACTGCCCTGGGGACCTCCTTTCAGTGGGGTCACTGTCTGTCCTTTGGTGACTTGCTGATTTCACTTAGCATAACATCCTCACGGTTCATGCGTGTTAGAGCATGGGTCGCAATCTCCTTCGTTTTCAAAGCTGAACAGTACTCCACTGTATGTCTGTTCCATAGTTTGTTCCCTCATCTGCCTTTCAGTGAAGACTGGAGTTGCACCCACTTCAATATTGTGAATAATTCAAGCAAGCAGGTGATGTGGAGGTTAAGTAAGTGCTGGGTCTCACAGGCCCAACTGCACAGTGCAAGTCCTGAGCACAGCAACTTGAAAAATCACATCAGGTGGGCATAATGGTTATGACACTGGATTCCCACATTGTTGACCGCTGTTCGAGCCCTGGACCTGGCGGCTTCAAATTCATGCCAGGCTTATGTGCATGCGTGCCCAAAATCCCAAGAGGAGAATGGAGGAAAAGGGATTGTGGAGTGGCCATCTCCTCTTGGGCAGTGATTTCTTGCTCTCTGTCTCCCTGGCAAGCACAGAGGCTCTATTGTAAAAATCTCTCTCTTTTTTTTTTTTGGAGAGGTTTTCGCTATAGGGCGCGTGCACTTGCCAGATAGACAGAGAGAGACAGAGAGACAGAAAGCGAGAAATCACCCCCCAGGGGGGATGTTCACACCGCAATCCCTTCTCCATTCTCCTCTCGGGATCTTGGGCACGCACGCACACGCGCCTGGTGTGAGTTTTAAGCCACCAGGTCCGGGACGCAAACCGCAGTTGACTACGTGAGAGTCCAGCGACATAGCCATTACGCTAACTGCTGGTCCCGTAAAAATCTCTCTTAAAAAAAAGTGTGTATGCATGCCCAAAATCCTGAGAGGAGAGTGGAGAAGAGATAGCTGCATGGCCAGACACCCTGGAGAGTGATTTCTTTCTCTCTCTCTCTGGCAGGCACATGGGTCATATAGCAAAGATTCAAAAAAAAAAAACAAACAAACAAACAAAAAAAAACGAATAATTGTGCTATGAACATTGGCATTCAAAAACCTCTGTAAGGCCCTGATTTCAATTCTTATAAGCCCAGAGACTGCTGGATCTTTTGGTAGCTCTGTTTTTAAGTTTTTGAACTATTTTTCGTAGTGGCTACACCATTTTACATTCCCATAGGCTATGATGTTCCCATCAGCCTTCGACACTTCATTTCATATTCAGGACCCCAACGTCAGTCAACCCATTTATCGATGGATTCATTATGTATTTATGAGGACTTCCGTGTTGCATTACTGTGGCTATGCGCAAGGGGCACAGAGGGCGGGAGGTCTCCTCATGGAGCCCGCAGTGTGAGACAGGCAGTCAACGTGACACCTTTGATCCGTCATACATTTTCAACCACACTATGAAGGAGAACTGGCTTCTAGATGAGCAGCCCTGACAGGTGAGACCCAATTTGGATGAGGGAAGGCTACATTAGGAAGGGAAGTTGGAACTGCGACGGTAGGCTTGGTATGAGTGAGCCAGGTGAAGGGAGGGGAGCGGTGGGAAGGGAGAAGGAGCAGAGGTGGGTTCTAAGAAGGATTAGCAGCTCTGCCTTGGGCTGGCCCTGTAGCCCAGTGGTTAGGAGAGTCAGATCCCACATGGCTGACTGGTTCAAATCCCGGCCCTAGTGTCTTGAAACTCATGTCGGGCATGCATGTATGTGCACACTCCAAATCCCGACAGGATGGAGAAATGGAGAAGGGATTGAGGCATGGCCAAAACCTACTGAGGGGTGCTTTCGCTAGCTTGCTTTCTCTCTGGCCTCCGATAACTTAAAAAAATAGAGGGTCCCGTAGGTGGCATGGTGCTTAAGGTGCTGGAGTCCTACATGGTCAGCCGTGGTATGAATCCCAGACCCAGAGGCTTGAAACTCATGCCTGGCATGTGTGTCCAAAATCCCCGAAAGAGAATGGAGAAGGGGTTGTGGTGTGGTCATTGCCCCGGGGGGGTCGTTTCTCACTTTTTCTCTGCCTCTCTGGCCAGTACACCTGCCTATAGTAAAAATTTCTCTTTAAAAGAGAAAGAAGAAGTAGATCCGTCTCCCACTGAGAACTACACCTTTATGGGGAGTTACTGAGTTTGTGATTCTGCACGTGTTTATTATTGCTCACAAGCTGCTGATCTGGGAGCTGGGAGCGTCAGTTTTCCTATTGTGAAATGGGAAGAAATATTTTATGAGGATAAAATGAGATTATGTGTTCAGAATCATGTTATGAACAGTTACACCTCAGTGTTCCTAGAGTATTGAAAAATACACCAAAAAGCACATTTTCCAAAAATTCTTGTCTGACATAAACACTGGAAATGACTGGATTTAAAAACCTAATCACTGGGGGGCCGGCAGGTGGCGTGGTGGTTAAGAACGCTGGACTCCCACATGGCTGACCACAGTTCAAGTCCTGGACCTGGAGGCTTGCTCTCTCACTTTCCCTCTCTCTCTTTCTCTCTTGCTCTGTCCCTCTCTGGTCAAAATTAAAAAAACAAAACAAAACAAAACAAAAACAAAAACCTAATCACTGGGACTGGCAGGTGGTGTGGTGGTTAAGGGTACTGGACTTCCATATGGTTAACCATGGTTCAAGTCCGGGACCTGGAGACTTCCTTTTTCTCACTTTCTCGTCAAATTTAAATGAATAAATAAATAAATAAAGTTGAATAAAATAATTCTTAAAAATACCTAATCACCTAACAAAAGACATTCATGTTAGAAGTTTGATATCAGAGACCAGCAGTTGGTGTAATGGTTATGTCGCTGGATTCCCGTGTAGTTGATTGTGGTTTGAGTCCCAGACCCGGTGGTTATCTCCCCGGGAGGTGATTTTTCGCTTTCTGTCTCTCTGTCTCTGTCTTTCTGGCAAGCGCACATGCCCTATAGCAACAACAACAACAACAAAAAGTTTGATATCATTCTATACTCTGGTCATTTTCTTTTTTCAATAGATTTTTGTGACCCTTTTTTAAATTTTTAAATTTACCAGAAGGGGCATATGCTCTCCAGAGAGGGAAGGTGAGAAAGTATCTTTCCCATGGGGGATGGTCACATCACGAACCATGTCCCTCCCTTTCTGTTCGCTTTTGAGATTTTGGGCATGCACGCACACACACCTGGTGTATTTTTCAAGCTCCTGGATCCGGGACTCAAACTGCACAGTCAGTCATGTGGGATCCAGCTGCCTGAATCCCCACACCACTGGTCAGCTTTCGTTTTTTTTTTTTTCCCTAACTCCGATCCCACCCAAGTCTTTTGGTTGCATAGGAATATTAAATAATCAAATGATAACTTATTTTTATAGGTGGGGACAGGAGAGAGAGATTTTTGACAGAGTCTGACTGCCACGACCCTGTCTCTTCCTCTGTTTCTAGGATTACTGCAGCCTTTGTTCAGGTCCTCAGGTCTCCCTTCTGACTCTAGCCTTACACAGTGCTGCCCTACTGCTTGGATCACCACCACGGAGCCTTAATTATTCATTTACATTATTTGTTAATTTAATTAATTTATTTATCTCCAAGAGTGTATGTACTTCCCTGAGAGGTAGAGAGAGAAAGAAAAGCACTCCTCAGTGGGGCATGGTCATGCCACAGTCCTTTTTCCTTCGTGTGTCCATCTTAGGATTTGGGGCACACACATACACATGCCTGCCATGCTTCTCAAGCCAATGGGGCTGGGATTTGAACCAGAGTCAGCCAGCCATGTGAGATCTGGCTCCCAATGCACAGAACTTAACCACTGTGCAACAGCGTTTGGACCATTAAATAATTACTTTTGATTCGGACTTGCCTTCCACTTCTATACCCACCAATTGTCTTCGTCTTTATTTTAGTCTTATTTTAGCTTCTATCTCTAAGCTCCGGGATGGCTGTACCTTTTCAACTGAAAGTAGATTCAAAATATCGTGTCCTTTTCTTCATACTAGGTTCATGAAGTTCTTGAGGAGAACTTTTTGACACTGTTTGAGTGATTACCATAGTTTCTAGACTTTTCCAGGACCTTTTTTATTTCACATGTTTAGTCCCGTTTTTCTTTGTAGATATCTTGTCTATATTTAGCTATGGGTGATGACAGGTATTGAGATGGGAAGGGAAGAATTTTGGAGTCACACTCTAAGAATTGGCCATCAGGAATGCCACTTCCTGATTAAATTTCTCCAGTATCCTCATCTTCTCAAGGAGAAAACAATAGCACCAACGTCCCCAGAAGATTTGGGGGAAAAAAAAAAAAAAAAAAAAAAGGCATCGTGCATTTAGTTTGGTCTGTGACTTGTACTAGGAGCTCAATCAATTATTATTATTATCACTTGGAGATTCAAATGGCACAATTTTACTAGCTTGTTCTAAGCAGAAATGGCTAACTTGGCTTAACTGTCACTTACTAAAATAAATGAACAACTATATTTGAAAGTTTTTCTAAAATCACAAGTATTTTTTGAGCTGCAAACCTAGTGTACATTCAGATTTGTAAATTACATCCCCTGGCACGCGACCTTACACAGAAAGGTGTTGGAAATATCAGTAAATTACTCGGTAAGGCAGGTGTTAATTAACCTTTTTACTCAGTCTCAGAGTTCTAAACTGCTCCCATGGCTTATGAAATCAAATCCTTATCTTCCAACCTGACTCTTGGCTAGAATTCTAGCTTGTTTGCTTTAGGAGATGTGCGTAAAGGAATTAAAAACGTTAGCAAGGAGAGACTGAAAAAGTGAAGGTAACTTTCATCTCATGTTTCTACTGATGAGCAAAAATATCCAAAAGATGACAGGGCTAATTTCTTTTCTCCCTTGGGTTGTCCAAACACCCAGGTGAGCACGTTGATGAGCCCAGCATTGTATACGTTGGCTTGCATTGCTGATGAGTTCACAGTAACTCCTATAAGCTGGGTGCTTGAACAACCAATCAAGAAAATGCAATGCACAACTGTGGAGGGAGAGTTTATATTTGCACAGTTCCTTACAATAAAGTAAATGCTAAATAAAGACGGATGCACGGAGGGGTCATGGAAATACCCTCGAAGACTTAGAAGGCTGGAGCTTTCATCATTCATTCAACATTTATTGAGCAATTACATCATGTAGGCAGTTTACCGAATTAAACATAGAGAGACTCACAGTATCAGTGTAAACGTGTATCTTACACACACACACATGACTTTTCCAGGCACCCCTGGGTCAGTATGATACAATCCCTTTTGAAGTCTGTATTGCAAAAAATTCCAATAATGGTTAGTAACACCCAGTTACTCTGACAGTGTCCAATGCTATTCCAGAGGAGACATAAGAGCATTGTCTCGGTAATAAAATATGATGTTATCAGACATTTATGGCTTGCGGGGGGGAAAATGCAATTCCTTGCTGTTTTGATATAATCTCTGACTATGCTTGTTTTTAATCTGCCTGTTCTATATTTAGTAACCAGTCATTTTAAAGTTGAAAAAAAAAAAAATCAAGGTTAGTATTGTAACAAGCCAAGCCTTGTGAGTTTGAATCCTGGGGACTACTCTTTAGCATGTAAAGGAGGTGATTCTGGTGGGCAGCTCCCTGAAATTTTAGAAAGTGGATGGGTGGGAAGGCTTACAAACGACCATCCGCCATTCTTCAGTCACCTCGAAATTCAATTTAAACATTTCAATCAAAAAGAAGATAGGAGGGGACAGAGGTCACATCTGAGGTTTTAGGTTTTCGTTGTAGGTGTAAAAACAGCCCAAATAATCCACGGTGAAAAGATCTCCCTCCCAAGCTAGTGGATCTCAACATTACAAAAGTAATTTTTGGAACACACTACCAAACACATCCGTTCCCAAACTTTTACATATGCTCCTAATTTTTTAAGCAGAACCCCTCTCTTCCCCCTCCTTTTTCTTTTCCTCTCCAAGGGCTCAGAACGTTGGAGTGAGGACCGGTCCCCTCCGATTTCGTGCGTGCCCCAGCCAATCTGAGCCCGGATGCTAATTAGCTGCGCTCCCCTGATGAACACGCCTTTGTCACATGCAGGACCGGACTACAAAGCCCAGAATGCCTCGCCCCTCCCTGATCAATGAGGACTTATTTAAATGATCTCTGAGGTCTTGGACCCAGGCCAATCAGCTGTCAGGGCTCATGATAAATCGCAATGCATTATTGATAATAATAATTACTGGGACATGCGCGTTCCGGCCGGAGGGGGGTAAATTTCCCAACTCCAGGAATTTGTTGCGGAGAGGGCAAGTCGCCGCGGCTTTCCCGGCGCCCCGATGCTCGCACCATGTCGAGGCGCAAGCAGGCGAAACCCCAGCACATCAACTCCGAGGAGGACCAGGGCGAGCAGCCGCCGCAGCCGACCCCGGAGTTTGCAGATGCGGCCCCAGCGGCGCCGGCGGCCGGGGAGCCGGGTGAGTGGGGCTGGGGCACCCCCGGGGAGAGGAGTTTCCTGGACGGACGCGGGACCCTCGAGGACGCGGGCTTTAGAGAGCGGGCGGCTTCCAGCGCTGATTCTGGAACCGCGGTCTGAGGGCTAATTCCAGGGCAGGGAGGCAGACTGGTCCCCCCAGCCCCGCTCGCAGATTTTACATTGCCCCCTCTCCCCCGTTCGGTAAGTCTCGCCCTCACCGCTCTCCCCTTACTGTAGAGTTGACCCCCACCCGCGCTGCCTCTCGCTCCTGGTCCCTCTCTTAATTGGTTCCACTCCCCTAGTTACACCCCCTCTCCCCCGGTAACTTAGGCTCTCCGCCCTCCCTGGCGCCGCGTTTAAAAGAAAGAGACCCCGGGGGTCCCCACCCTCTCCACCACCCTTTGGGGGCTTTTCTAGGAGGCTGTAGGGGGCTCGCACCCTGGAAGACCCTGCAGGGGAGAGCGATCTGTTGCGCGCGCCCCTCCCGGGCCAAGTGGGGGGAGGGGACGCGATCACTCCACCCCCGGGAACTGGGGTGCCGGCCACCCACACTGCGGAGGAAATTGGAGGGCCCTACGAGGTGGTAAAAAGAGGGCACAGTATTTCTCTTGGGCAGAAATTTCCTTTTCGGTTTTTGTTGTTTAACCCCCGGGCTACGCCGCCTGCGGATCTTCGCCCTAACCTTTCGGGGCCTGACCTCCAGCCATCTTTGATTTCCGACTTCCTAAAAATAGCCGCGGCCAGCGGAGGGGTGCAGGCCCCCGGGGCAGGATGGAGAGCGCCCGGCAGCCCCGCTGGGGTGCACCGGACTCGCTTTCCGTGGAGATTTGCTAGGGCGCCCGGCTTTCCAAGGGCGCGCCCGGGGTCGAAAGGGGAGAGGTCCGGCCAGGGCGAGTACCCCGGGCTGACCCGGCCCACGCTCCCGCGGAGAGGTCTCCGGGATCTGGAGGAGTTCGGGACCCCAGCCCTGCCGGGGGCGGCGAGGCAACTCCCCTCCTACTTAGTCACCTCTCCGAGGAGGGCTCAGGAGCGGGTCGTTTCCTCACTATCTCCTCTCCGTCCTGGCCCGCCAAATTGTCGCCTGATAAGTTTGTAGCGTACGCGTGGGGGAGGGAGCATATTTATCCTCCCCACCCCGCCTGCTTTTAAGGCCCCAGAGCTGAGGGGTGCGCGCGGCAACCTCAGACACCCCTAGCCCAACTCCGGGGTTTCTCTAGCCCGAACCCTTTTACTCGGGCAGGGAACGTAGCACACTTCCTAAATTTATTGTAAGTCAATTAAGCCCCCCCCCCCCTTCCATTAACATCTCCTGGCAAACGCCAAAGTTCGGCTTAAATTTATAATAGGTCTATGAAATCCCCCCCATTCTCGAGTGAGTAACGCTTTTCAGGGCAAATTAACAAGATAGGCTGGACCAAGGGGCAGCTGCGGGTTTGCGGGGCGTCTAGTGGTCAGGGCAGCGCACACCGAGGTCCCCCGCCTGATGGACTCTCTTTGTGCCTTGGTTAGGGGGTGGGGGGAGCGAGGCTTCGTCGTCAGGCCCACCTGAAACAAAAGGGTTAACTCTCGGCCCGCCCGCTTCCTCCGGAGAGGAGGGGCGACCTCCTGGCTCTGACCCCTCCCCTGGTCCGCTCTGACCTCCCCTTCCCCCTTCGTTTTGGGTGGGCGCCCCGAGGTGGGGCTTCAGGTAGTGTTTGGCACCTTTAAGGAGAGCTCGTTATGGGAGGGCTTCGGAAGTGAACGCAGGTTGCAGTTTGAAATCAGTTAACCTGAGCCGGGCCAAACTCTCCGCCTGGCTGTGCCCCCTCGGCGATTTGGGAGGGCACTTCACTATTGATCCCCGGTGTTGCAGCTGAAAGCCCAGCCGGCTTGCGCGCGGGCGCCCCCTGGAGGCCCAGCCTGGAGCCGAGCCCTATGCCAGTAGGCGGGTCCGTCGCAGGTACTAGCTCGCACCTGGTGGGTGGGACAGGTTGGGGGGGCGAATGGCGAGTACTGAGCTGGGCCAAGGATGGGCGCTCCCGAGGCTTCCTGCTAGTTGCCCGCATCATCTGTGTCTGCCCACTATTTGCCAAGTCTTCGGAATCCTTAGGGAGAATTCCTTGATCCTAGAATGTGTTTTCAGAACCCTCATTGGTCTCCATGGACAGAAGATTTTTCCAAGCAATGTTTTTAATAGCTGCATTTTAGCTGTTTGCATTTGACCAACCCGAATATATATATATACATATATATATATGTATATATATATATTCGGTATTCTTTTTAAAGAAATTAACATTGGGCTGATCTTATTTTGCAAAGCCACTTGGGAATGCAGTTTTTGAGGGAGGAAAATGAAGTCTGGCGATCAATTAGCAGATCAAAAAATCTGCAGGTGGTCGGAGGGGCTAACACTACTTACAGGAAAATTAGCATTTTCTCAAAAGAGTTTCAAACGTCCTTTGTGCTAAACTGGATTACAACCACCATGATTAAGATTCCCAAGATTTCAAATAACTTTCTAACCCCAGTTTCTCAACCAAAATGACCTACACTGGCTATAAGGATCCTGGCATTAGTTATTGGTTCAGGCTAACTTTCTGTTAGATGAGGTTTTTGAAAGAGGAGCACAGTCTCTTTTGTTCATGAAAAATAAATTGCATTTTACAATGCGTTCCCTCACCTAACGAATGTAGCTGCCTTTGCAGTCCTCAAGTATGACACTTGCTTTTATGTGGTTGTGAGCAAGCTTCCTGATGGGTGAGTGGGTGGGGAACCCTCTTGGAAGGCACGAGATAGAGTTAGCATTTCCTCATTTTAAATGTGAGGTGTGGAGTCTGGTGCCTGGCAAATTCGGTTTGGGGTGAGGTTTGAGAGTGACGTCCGAATTGCGATCTAGTTGTACTACTTTCAGCTGTGTACCTTTAAGACCAGCTTGGTTTTTCTGGGCTTTGGTTTCTTCCATTGTACAGTGAAGCTTAAACACGGTGTTTGGAGCGGATCTTCTGTAGAAGGGCTCCGCTGTGCTGGAAACGTGATCATTAACTCAAGTTTGTTCAAAATAACAAACTTAACTATTGTTTCAAGTGGGAGTCCATCTGCCAATTGAGATAATTCTGCAGAAACAACACCTACTCTGAGGCGGACCCCGGGCTGGGAACCTCAACTCTATTACTTTTATTGTAATCTTCACAATTAATGTGGCCAAAGCCCTGTTTCTACTCATTTTAGAGTAAGTTGCAGTTCCTGGTTGAAACTGTGTACCCCCAGTGTGTTTCCTGTTTGATGTTAGCCTTGTCCGGACTCACAGGGGCTGTGTGTGTACGGTCTCAGAGCAGTGGGAATATCAATATTGTGCGTTTCTTTCCCTGGTTTCTTCCACGAGGCAGCCATGCTTGGAGCTTGACTGGTAGGATTTGTTGATATCTCTGTCCTTTTAATTTTTAAAAGTATTTTCCTTTGGAAGCTTTAGATTAAGCAATGGTGGGGGGGGGGGGGGGAGCAAGTTGGAAGTTACACAATATTTGCATTTCATTGGTTTCTCCGGGTCTTAACTGCTCTGAAAGAAATGATGGAGAAAAGGGTTTTAAAAGTTCCCTTTGTCATAATCCTTAACCTGTTACACTTTTGTTAAAAGCAAAATATAAACATTTTAAAACGCCTCTAGCAAAGAGCACACACCTTACCAGCTATAAAGCCTTTGTTGATCCTTTCATTTTTTTCTTTCCTTTTCAGTAGAATTCCTGAATTTTGATTCAAGCTTGTTTAATACTTTTATTTTTATGTCTTAAATAGAAACTTTCTGGTTTTAATTTGCCATCTATGAATTAAGGGTTTTTTTACTTTAGTGTTAAAAATTAAACTGATACAGGGCAGCTGTTCATTACTCTGGGACATAATTTGCTTTTGTTTTTTTTTCCTAAGCCATTATCCTGGGGGTGGAGGAGGGTGGAAGATACTGTGCTTTAGATAATCCACTCATTGTAATTCTTTTAATATAGTCATAAAAAAAGAAGAGATAAGCTTGAGTCTTAATGCTTTTATCAAGATGTCCTGGTTTTATTTTTTAAAGTGTTTTAGTGTCTCCAGAATTTGATTGGCCCCTGTAGATGAACTTTCATCCTCTACAATAGTAAGAGTATTTTCTATCCATTTGGCAGTGATTGAATCTAAGACCCCTGCTGAGTTTACTGCATTCTTCCAACTTATTGGATAACTAGATGCTGAGAGATAACATTCCTAAAATTCGGGGTGGGGGTGGGGTGGAGGGATGGAAGAACTAGTTGCTGAGTAATCCCTCTGAACTTTGCTTTTCTTCCTTTTGGGTTAACTTAAGCATACCCAGCAGTTGTTCATAACAGAGTCGTCCTGCTCCTTGGCAAGTGGGGTTCAGGATGGAGAAGGGCTTTTTACTGTGCATGCAAACTGCTGCTGCTGTAGCCTCCTGGGATGCCCTGGCCTTGCTGCGAGGCTGCGGAGAGGGCCAGCTTGTATATACAGTGCAGGGAGCTGCTATTCAAGCTGTAAATCACTCTTAGGAGCTGCTGGATCCTCCCAGTGCAGGGGGACATAACCTTTTTGTGCTCTAGATCTCCGCTCAGCATAATGTGTTTAAACCCACGAGGGTCACAGAATGCCAGGGAAATAAAATGACATTGAAATAGAGTTATCAACAATGAAAACATTTGTGATACAGTAACACGCACTGCTTTTTTTTTTTTTTTTCTTGCTGTAAGGTGGGAGTGCTCATCAGAGAGAGTGTGAGAAAGCACCCCCCCAGTGGGGAAGCCCACACAGCATTCCCTTTCTCCATTCTCCTCCGGATTTTGTACATGTGCGTACATGTGCCCAGGCAGTTTTTCAAACTGCTGGGTCTAGGACTCAAGCACGCAGTGGCCTTGTGGGATCCAGTCACCTTAACCACTATGCCACTGACTGGCCTGTGCTTTTTTTATTATTACAATAAATAACAATCCAGAGGGTAACCTGGGATTTCCAAATCATGTGACAACTATAAACATCATAGGAAAACATCTGTAGTTGCTATTAGTGACAGTCCCAGGTCCTGCTAATACACCGCGGCTTCTTCCTAGGTTTATGATGGAAAGAAATGTGGTGTTTTTGTTTCTAATTTGCTTATATGGTGTGTTCTCACCAGGGATGGGCAGGGGAGGGAGTGAGAAAGCAACTTCCCAGGAGGGATGGCGGCTCAATCTCTTCTCTGTTCTCCTATAGGGCTTGTGCTCTAAAGACAGAGAGAGACAGACAGAAAGTGAGAAATCACCACCCCCGGGGGGGGATGCAATCCCTTCTCCTCCTGGGATCTTGGGCACACACACCCCGTGTGAGTTTAAGCCACCAGGTCTGGCACTTGAACCGCGTGCGACTACATGGGAGTCGAGCGACAGCCATTACGCCAACTGCTGGTCCCTCCAGTGTATTTTTCAAAACTGCCTGGTCCAGGGCTTGAACCATGTGATGAGCATATGGGATCTAGCTGCCTTAACTGCCATGTCACCGGCTGACCAAGTACTTAAAGAAAAAAAGAACAGAAAGCTATCAGATTTTTTTTTTTTTTTTTGAGAGGTTTTCACTATAGGGCGCGTGCGCTCACCAGACAGACAGAGAGAGACAGAGAGATAGAAAGCGAGAAATCGCCCCGCAGGGGGGATGGTCACGCAGCAATCCCTTCTCCATTTTCCTCTCGGGATCTTGGGCACTCACGTGCACGTGCCCGGCGTGAGTTTTAAGCCACCGGGTCCGGGATGCGAACCGCGGTCGACTACGTGGGAGTCCAGCGACATAGCCATTATGCTAACTGCTGGTTCCCAGCTATCAGATTTTTTTAACATAATTTCATGGATTTCAGTTTAAGAATGTTTGCTTTAAAACATGCATTTTCTTTTTTTATTAAGAATTATTTATTTTCTTTAATTTTATTTATTCACTTGTCTATTTTAATTTGACCAGAGAGAGACAGAGAGAGAGAGAGAGGGAAAGTGAGAAAGCAAACCCACCGGGCCCGGAAGAATTGTTGATTTAATTTTATCTTTTTATTATTATTTTTAATTTGCTACAGGGCACATGTGTTCTCTAGAGAGAACAGGGGGAGAGTGAGGGACTAAGCTGGCAGGTCCAGGACTTGAACCGGGTTGATCATGTGGGAGTCTAGCACCTTAACAACCACATCACTTGCTGCCTCTTTAGTGCTCTAATTAAAAAGTGTTTTAATGGGACCAGCAGTTGGCATGATGGCTGTGTCGCTGGACTCCCACATAGTCGACCGCGGTTCGAGTCCCGGACCCGGTGGCTTAAACTCACGTGGGGCGCGTGTGCATGCGTGCTCAAGATCCCGAGAGGAGAATGGAGGAGAAGGGATTGCGGCGAGGCCATGGCGGGGGGATTTCTCGCTTTCTGTCTCTCTGTCTTGCTCTGTCTTTCTGGCGAGTGCACGCACCCTATAGTGAAAACCTTTGCCCCCCAACAAAAAAAAGTTTTAAGAATTTGGCCGACAGGTGGCATGTTGGTTAAAAGTGCTGGACTCCCACATGGCTGACCATGGATTGAGTCCTGGACGTGGTGGCTTACTTGCTTACTTTCCCTCTCTTTCTCTGTTGCTTTCTGGTCCAATTAAAATAATAATAATGAAGTTAAATAAAATAATTCTTAAAAGTAGTTAAGAATTCAACGTCTGCTTCTCTATTTTCTAGCTAGCAGTATGTCACCTTGAGCCATTTATTTACAATTTAAAAAAAAAATATAGGGAACCAGCAGTTAGCGTAATGGCTATGTCACTGGACTCCCATGTAGTCAACCGTGGTTCGCGTCCCGGACCTGGTGGCTTAAAACTCAGGCTGCGCACGTGTGCGTGTGTGCCCAAGATCCTGAGAGGAGAATGGAGGAGAAGGGATTGTGGCGTGACCATCCCCCCTGGCGGGTGATTTCTCACTTTCTGTCTCTCTGTCTCTCTCTGTCTGGCGAGCGCACGCGCCCTATAGCGAAAATATCTCCAAAAGAAAAAAATTTATATTTTTGCTATAGGGCCCCTGCGCTCACCTGGAGAGACAGAAAGACAAAGCAAGAAAATTCCCGCCCCCTAAGGGGATGGCCATACCACAGTTCCTTCTCCATTGTCCTCTGGAATCTTGGGCATGCATGCACACTTGCCCAGCATGAGTCTAAGCCACTGAGTAGGGACTTGAACCAGGACTTGAACCTAGCGGAGGCCAACTATGTGGGAGTCTAGCAATGTAACCATTCTGCCATCTGCTGGTCCCTTAGTCATTTCTTTTTAGAGAGGTTTTTCGCTATAGGGCATTTACCTTTGCCAGAGAGAGCAGAAAGCGAGAAATCACCCCTCAGCCTCAATTTTGTCTCCTTTGTTCTCCTCTTGGGATTTTGGGCATGCATGCACATGCACCTGGTGTGAATTTTTTTTTTTTTTTTTTAAAGCTACTCCATCTAATGGCAGCTATTTCTTTTTAAATTTAATTTATTTATTGTTAATTCTTCAGTTTGACCAGAGAGAGAGAGAGAGAAAGAGAATGACGAAGCAAGCCACCAGGTCTGGGACTTGAACCACAGTCACCATGTGGGAGTCTAGTGCCCCAATTACCATGCCACCTGCCAGCCCTACCTGGCATGAATTTTAAGCCCCTGGGTCCGAGACTCAACTGCATTTGACTACATGGGAGTCCGGTGACGTAATCATTATGCCATCTGCTGATCCCTAATTATTTCTGAGAATCAGTTCGACAACTGCAAAACGGGAATGGAAATGCTCATCTGATTACCTGCCTTTGGAGATGAATGATCTAAGGTCTAACAGGCCAAAGTACACAGTGTTCTTGCTTGGGGAAGGCCATGCTGTTAGCTTTGACCTTAACGTAGCCTTTGGGGCCAGTCAGTGATATGGAGGTTAAGTTTGAGTCCTGGACCCAGAAGCTTGAAAAACAATAGGATGCATACATACACAAGTGTGCCCAAAATCCCCAAGAGGAGGAGAAGTTGAGGAGGGATTGGGGTGCTTTCTCACTGCCCTTGTCCCTCCAGGAAATGTACATGCTCTTTGGCATCACTTCCTCTCTCTCCGTTTCTTGTTCTCCAAGCACACGCATCTTATAGCAAAATTAAAAAACAAAAAAAGTTAGGCAACATTTTTGCAAGATTTCCCCGAGTAGAATAGCTAAGACAAGAGGAAATTAAGCAGGTTAGCTGGACCAAGGTGGTGACTGGGTTTTAGGAGCTTTAGATCCCGATGAAAAAGAAGCCCTGCCACAAAGCCTAGAGTTCTCTGTTCCACTCCCTCCTCCGAGGCTCCCTCTCTGGGAGGTGGAAACCCACAACGGTTTCTCTTTTATCATTTTAAATCTTTTATGTACATTTCTTTATCTTTACCTGCAAATACAGATGAGAGCACATTTTATATTTGGTGGTTGGAAAAGTCTTGACAAATTTTTCTTCCTTTTTCTAGGTAAAAATGCAGCATGACTTTTCCAACAACCCAATAATATCTATCCTATTCTGCTCTTTTTGCTCCATCTGAAATAAATCGGGGGGGGGGGGGCAGAAGGTTGCAACATGGGCTTCCATGTGGCCCAATTGCAGTTCAAGTCTTAGACTTGTCAGCTTGAGTGTCACACCAGGCATGTTCGCGTGTGTGCCCCAAATCCCAGGAGGACAGTGCATCATGGCGTGACCATCCCTCCCAGGAGTGATTTCTCACTTTTCCTCACTGTCTCTGTGCGTGCACACCCCATGGCAAAAATTCTAAGGGGGGGGGGTAAAAGAAATGAATGGTGGGCAGCTTTCCTTAGAACCGCCAATATCGAGCTGCTACAGGGCCCTAAATGGAGGTTTGCTGTATTTCTTTCTGTAGGCAACAGAGTATTCATACTTTGCGTATCCTGATTGATCTAACCAGAAACTTGCATGGGCTAGGATACATCCGCTTTTGTTGTTGCTGTTAGACTGAGAAATGCTGTACAAAATATCCTTGTACCATAGACAGTAAGTTCCTAGTGAAGGAACTGTTGGGTTGAAGGAGAATTACCCAAAGGGGGTACTAGGTGGCCAGATCACCCCCAGAAGCGGCTGTTTATCTGCATCTAGTGTTAATATGTCCCTAAGAAAACTTTTTTGCCTTTTTAGTTTTTGCTATAGGGTGCATACACCGGTTGGGTAGGTGGAGAAAGTGAGACGTCACCTCTAAGGGGGTGGCCACCCACAATCCCTTCTCTGTTCTTCTCTCAGGATTTTGGGCTTGGGCATGCACATGTGCCCGGCTTGTTTTTCAAGCTGCTGGATCTGGGACTTGAATCACCTTCAGCCATGTAGGACCCAGCTGCCTTAACCACCACACCACCTGGCTGGTCCAGGAAAACTTAAAAAAAACTTGACACATTGGACCAGCAGGTGGTGTGGTGGTTAAAGGAGCTGGATTCTCACGTGACCGACCGTGGTTTGAGTCCTAGACCTGGCAGCTTGCTTTCTCACTTTCCCCTTTGCTCTCTCGCTTTTTTTGTCTGTCTCTGGTTAAATTAAAATAATAATAATAATAATAATAATACCAACAAATGGAATTAAATAAGTAATTTTTTATTAAAAAACAAGAAACTTGGGACCAGCAGGTGGCATGGTGGTTAAGGTGCTGGACACTCCCACATGGCTGACTATGGTTCGAGTCCTGGACCTGGAAGCTTGCTTTCTCTCTCTTTCTCTCTCTCCCTCTCTCTCTGTGTGTCTTTCTCTGGTAAAATTAAAATAAATGAATAAATAAAATAAATAATTAAAAAAGACTACTTAGAAAAAAAACAAGAAACTTGACACATAACTGCCAAAATCGCATATCTAGGAAGGTGCCACACATACTGCATTTTACATATTGAGAGAAATTACACACGTGGATAGGATCCATTTGGGAAGCAGGTCTCCAAATAACTTTCTCAGTTCCTAGGGGGTTCTAGGAATTGTGTTTTTAGGATGGGGGCCATCTTGTGTGTCTGTAGTTAGTGGAACTGCATCCCATGTGGCCGGGTGGCTTGAGAAACACCAGGTCAGTGTAGCCACAGGATGTCTAGAGAGCGCGTGTCATCCCAATTGCACAAGGTGGTGACATAGCCATTACGCCAACTGCTGGTCCCTAGATCTACTTTATTTAACTGTATTTATTTATTTTCATTTGACCAGAGAAGGACAAAGTGAGAGAGAGAGAGAGAATATGAGGAAGCAAGGCACCACGTCTGGGACTGGAACCATCGCCAGCCATGTGGAAGTCCAGCATCCTTAACTACCATGCCACCTGCGGGCCCTAAGTAAAATAATTCTTAAAAAAAAAAAAAAAATCTTGGGAACCAGCATTTAGCGTAATGGCTATGTCGCTGGACTCCCACGTAGTCGACCGCGGTTTGTGGACCCGGTGGCTTAAAACTCATGCCGGGCGCGTGTGCGTGCGTGCCCAAGATCCTGAGAGGAGAATGGAGGAGAAGGGATTGCGGCGTGGCCATCCCCTCTGGGGGGTGATTTCTCGCTTTTTGTCTCTATGTCTCTCTGTCTGGCGAGCGCACGTGCCCTATAGTGAAAACCTCTCAAAAAAAAAAAAATTCTTTAGAATCACACCAGGCATCTACATAGTAAGTGTTCGAGAGTTGTCTGTGATTAGGCCACACTGGTGGTGCGGTGGTTAAAATGGCTGGATCCTCCATGGCTGACTGCACAGTTCAAGTCCTGCACCCCTGGCTTGAAAAAACACTCTTGGCACGTGTGTGCGCACCCCACCCAAAATCCCAAAAGGAGAAATGGAAAAGGGATTGCGGTGTGGCCATTCATCTCCCATGAGGGTTTGCTTTCTTTCTCTCTCTCTTACTTTCCTAAGCACATACACCTTCTAGCAATTTTTAGAGATTTTTGCTATAGGGTTCATGCACTTGCTGGAGAGAGGAGAGAGGAAAGTGAGAAATCATCCCCTGGGGGAATGGCCTGGTGCAATCCCTTTTCCTAGGATTTTGGGCACCTATGAGTTTTAAGCCTCTGGGTCTGGAACTCGAACTATGGTTGGCCATGTGGGAGTCTAGCGTCTCAACCACCATGCCACCCGCTGCCCCCTCCCCAGCAAACTATAAAGTTATCTGTGACTAATATCGAGTGTCATTACCTCTGGGTCTCAGCTTTTCGCATCTATAAAGGGGCTGGTAGTGACAGGATAGAAAGACTATCACCTGAGGCACCTGCGTGGACCTGCTTTGAGCTATTGGTTATTGGGCTTATCTTTCCACTATGGATCCCTAACCTTGCACACGGGAGCGGGCAAGAAGTGCCATTGGAGGAGTAAGGCGTCGAGCGGCTGGTTATGAGGCATGGAGGGCTCGCGGTAGTCCTAGCTGAATTCACCCCTTCATCCAGGAATCTGCCTTGTGCAGTTGTGATGATGCGTGCTCTCTAGACATCCTGTGGGCTGCTCCTCCTTCATCAAGTCTGTGTCCCTGGCAGGCCAGAACCACGTAGGGACAGCGCCTGCTCCTGGCCAGCCCCCAGCACACCTTGGAAAGCTTGCCAGGGCCTAGTCTGAAATTAGTAAAAGATTAAGTCAGTTTATGAACGCTGTGCTTTAAGGTCAGTCCCTTCTCCAACCTATGGGTAGCCCCCTTCAGTCAAAGCCCATGGTTTTGGGCCAGCTGGTGGCCTGTTGGTTAAGGCGGCTAGATCCCACGTGGTCACCAGGTCTGGTTTGAGTCCCAGACTTGGTGGCTTGGAGAACATGCCAGGCGCTTGTGCATGTGCGCCTATACAAAATCCCAAGGGGAGAATGGAGGAGAAGGGATTGTGGCCATCGCTCTGGGGGGTGCTTTCTTAGTTTCTCTCTCTCTCTCTCTGTCTGTCTCTGAGCCCTATAGCAAAAATAAGAAAAACATCATTTTAACAAGAGTCCATGGTTTTGAGGGGAGTATGTAGTTACCCAAGAAGCTGAGAGAGAAATATATTCGTTTGCTAACATGCTAAGTAGTTACTTAATTATAGTGAAGTAGACCCTTCATGACTTTTGACTAATCCATTTGTAATTTTAAACACAGATTTTTTTTTAGGGGGTGGGTGTGGGGGACACACATACTCAGCATGTTTTTCAAGCTGCTTGTTCTGGGACTTGAACCTTGCAGTTGGCCAGATGGGATCTAATCACCTTAGCCTCCATGCCACCTGCTGGCATGAACCCTAACTTCTATTATGGCATGTTGTGATTGTTGTGAGGCTGACGTTAATCTCTTTTCATGCCTGGGGACCAGCAGGTGGCGTGGTGGTTGAAGCACTAGACACTCCCACATGATCAACCAGGGTTCAAGTCCTGAATCTGGTGGCTTGCTTACTCATTTCCTTTCTCATTCTCACCCTCTGTCTCTCTCTGGTCAAATTAAAAAATAAATGAATGTATAAATAAAATAATTATTTTAAAAAAATCTCTTATTATGCCTGATTTATAAGTTAGACTTTATCACAGGTTTGTATGTATAGGACAAAATGCAAATGGGGTTGGTGCCATCTGCTTTCAGGCATCCTCTGGGGGTCTTGGAACCTGTCCCCTTTGGGGAAAGAAAGACTACAGAGAATTGTGCATTTCCTGGGCTGTCTTCACTGCCGGCCACAAACTGGGTGGTCTAGGCAGCAGGAGCGTCTCCTCTCACAGTGTTGGAGGCCAGAGGGCTCAAAGTTAGGCTTTAGACTGTTTGGTCCTGCCCGAGGCTCGGAGTGAGAGTCTCGTCTGTTACCTTCTGCTGGGTTCCAGTGGTCCTTAGATGTGCCCCACCACTGCCCGCTGCCCTTGTCTTCACACGGCATTCTTCTCTGGATCTGTTTCAAATCTTCATTTTCTGTCTCTCTCTCTTTTGTTTTAAAAAAAGAGATATTTTTGCTATAGGGTGCCTGTGCTCACCAAAGAGACAGAGAAAGACAGAAAACGAGAAATCACCCCCCAGGAGGGATGACCACTCTGCGTCCCTTCTCTTCCTTTCTCCTCTTGGAATTTTGGGCATGCATGCACATGCACCTGATATGAGTTTTAAGCCACCGGGTCTGGGACTCAAACCATGGTCTACTCCATGGGAATATAACGACGTTAACCATTCCATCTGCTGGCCCCCCTCGCCTGTTTCTTAAAAGGATGCCCGTCACTGGGTTTAGGGCCCAACTTAATTACTTTTGCAGAGACCCTGCCCGAGAAGGGTCACATGCACAGGTGTAGGGCGGGGGCAGGACAGGGAAAGGTGAGCTGGGCTGGATCTTTCGGGAATGATGAGTGAAGGTCACCGAGCCTCGTTGGTGGCGTTATTTCCCCCGCATTGCGTGCTGCCTTACGGGACACAGTGACAACCTCTGTTCTGGTGTGAGTTTCTTGTCTCAAGAAGCCATCCTTTTTTGGGGTGATGTTCTTAGCCTCACTGTCTCTCTGTCATCACAGGTGCTCCAATGAGCCAGCCCGGCGACAAGACGAATGGGGACGAGGTGGCAGTGAAGCGGCTGCGTCGGGAGGAGACGCACGTCTGTGAGAAGTGCTGTGCAGAGTTCTTCAGCATCTCCGAGTTCTCGGAGCACAAGAAAAATTGCACTAAAAATCCGCTCGTCCTCATCATGAATGATAGCGAGAGCCCGGTGCCTTCAGACGACTTCCCGGGAGCTGTGCTGGGCCAGCAGCCAGCCAGCCCCAGCGGCAAGGATGACCACAGGGACAGCGGTGGCAGCTCAGGGGACATGAAGGAGAAGCTGGGGGCTGAGCCTGTCGTGTACTTAAAGACAGAGACGGCCCTGCCCCCTACACCGCAAGACATAAGCTATTTACCCAAAGGCAAGGTGGCCAACACTAACGTGACGCTGCAGGCACTGCGGGGCACCAAGGTGGCCGTGAATCAGCGGAGTGCGGACACGCTGCCCGCGCCCGTGCCCGGAGCCCACAGCATCCCATGGGTCCTGGAGCAGATTCTGTGTTTGCAGCAGCAGCAGCTTCAGCAGATCCAGCTCACTGAGCAGATCCGCGTCCAGGTGAACATGTGGGCCTCCCACGCCCTCCACTCCGGCGTGGCTGGGGCTGATGCCCTGAAGACCTTGGGCAGCCATGTGTCCCAGCAGGTCTCTGCAGCTGTGGCTCTGCTCAGCCAGAAAGCCGGAAGCCAGGGTCTGTCTCTGGATGCCTTAAAACAAGCCAAACTACCTCATGCCAACCTCCCTTCCACCACCAGCTCTCTGTCCCCGGGGCTGACGCCCTTCGCCGTGAAGCCAGACGGGGCGCAGGTCCTGCCCAACGTCATGTCTCGCCTCCCGAGCGCTCTGCTCCCTCGGGCCCCTGGTGCCACGCTCTTCCCGAGTCCTTTCAACACAGTGGCATTAGACCCATCCAAGAAAGGGAAGGGGAAGCCACCCAACATCTCCGCAGTGGACGCCAAGCCCAAAGACGAGGCCGTCCTCTACAAGCACAAGTGTAAGTACTGTAGCAAGGTGTTTGGGACCGATAGCTCCCTGCAGATCCACCTGCGCTCGCACACCGGAGAGAGGCCCTTCCTGTGCTCCGTCTGTGGGCATCGCTTCACCACCAAGGGCAACCTGAAGGTGCACTTCCATCGCCACCCCCAGGTGAAAGCCAACCCCCGGCTGTTTGCAGAGTTCCAGGACAAGATGGCAGCAGGCAATGGCGTCCCCTGTGCCCTCTCTGTGCCTGTCCCTGTAGATGAATCAAGTCTCTCTTTAGACAGCAAGCCTGTCCTTGTAACAGGGATTCCCCCTCTAGGGCTACCTCAAAACCTCTCTTCGGGGACTAACCCCAAGGACCTCATGCGGGGGCCATCACCCAGTGATCTGCAGCCTGGGCCTTCTGCAGAGGGTGAGGGTGGAACGACACTACCCGGGGTGGGACCAAGCCAGAGTTCCCCAAGGGTTGGTGGCTTCCAAGGGAGTGGGACCCCTGAGCCGGGGTCAGAGACCCTGAAGTTGCAGCAGCTGGTGGAGAACATTGACAAGGCCACCACCGACCCCAATGAATGTCTCATTTGCCACCGCGTCTTGAGCTGCCAAAGCTCCCTGAAGATGCATTACCGCACCCACACCGGGGAGAGGCCGTTCCAGTGCAAGGTCTGTGGCCGAGCCTTCTCCACCAAAGGCAACCTGAAGACACACCTCGGGGTTCACCGAACCAGTGCGTCCGTGAAGACGCAGCACTCGTGCCCCATCTGCCAGAAGAAGTTCACCAACGCCGTGTTGCTGCAGCAGCACATCCGCATGCACATGGGCGGCCAGATCCCCAACACACCCCTGCCGGAGAGTCCCTGCGACTTCGCGGGGGAATGAGCCCATAGTCGTCGGTGAGGGTAGCGTTGCTGGGACCCTCTGCCAGGAGGACATTGAGAGCATCGATGTGGACGAGATGGGCTCCCAGGACACCCCCAGCAGCACTGGGAAGGTCCTCACTCCTCTTGCCAGCGTCCACTCGGCCTCACCTACCTTGGGGTTCTCTGTGATGGGGTCCCTGGATGTCCCCGGGAAAGTGGGCCCTGCCCCTTTCGGCTTGCAGCGGCAGAGCAGCCGAGAAAACGGCTCAGTGGAGAGCGATGGCCTGACGAACGACTCGTGCTCGCTGATGGGAGACCAGGAGTACCAGAGCCGAAGTCCCGACACCGTGGACACCGCGTCCCTCCAGGCACTCTCCCCGGCCAATAGCCAAGCGGAAAGCATCAAGTCCAAGTCTCCCGATGCTGGGGGCAGAGCAGAGAGCTCCGAGAACGGCCGGCCCGAGATGGAAGGTGATAGAGCTTTGGATTTAACTTCTATCCATTTTGGGCTCAAGGTCACCAAAAAGAACCCCGGGTTGAACTCTGCAGATGGAGAGTAAGGCCTGAAGCAGCTCCTCTCTCCGTAGGCGCTTAGCCTTTCTGAGTTTGGGGGTGGAGGGAGACACGACCTTTGTCCTCGCAACAAACAGGCTTTCATTTACGGGGTTCCTGCAGCTTGGGTATGGACAGCATCTTTTTGTGCTGCTTTTTTTTCATTTTTGCTTCTGAGTCCGATGGGGGCCTAAGGGTGCTGGTGAGTGCAGTAGAAGTGTGTATGAGGACGAGGGCCCTGAGTAAGCCGCGGTTCTGGGTTCTCCTGAGTGTGATGTTCCTGAATTCAGTCACTCTTGGGGGAGAAAAAGACGAATCCATTTTAAATGTCCGTAAGTTGTGGGGTCCTTGTTGATGTGTCCCTAGTGGTAAAATAAGGGAACCGCTACCTTGTAGACTAAAAGATGGTGTCTGGGCATACTTCAATTTTTTTATGTAGAGGTTTCACCATTCAGGCGTTTCAGTGTTGCCCATGCCTTGATGCAAACCAAAGTACTGGGGCGTTTGAAAAGTGACGACGTGTTTTTCTATGCAAAAGTGCGTCATGACTTAAGCGACGCCAGGTGTTTGAGTCTTCTGTGTGTGGATCCGTGATTCAAAGGGAACTGCTTTTGGGGTGTCCATTTCCTGTAGCCATCTCCAGGCTCCCAAGCTGCCGGGCGGTGGCTGTGAAGGCCCTGGTTGGAGGAATGAGGTGTGTTGGATGATAAAAGTTTTGCGTTTTTTTTTTTTTTTTTTTTCCATTCATGTACTAGGTCGGAGCGGTCTCCCATCCACATTTATCCGAACTCAGCCCGCCTATATTAAAGTGGAAGTTCCTGGGACATTTGGGGGACCCTCAGCCGTGTCCTCCGGCATGACACCGTTGCTAGCGGCCCAGCCACGGCGACAGGCCAAGCAACACGGCTGCACACGGTGCGGGAAGAACTTCTCCTCAGCCAGCGCGCTGCAGATCCACGAGCGCACGCACACGGGAGAGAAGCCCTTCGTGTGCAACATCTGTGGGCGGGCCTTCACCACCAAAGGCAACCTGAAGGTGAGTGCACAGGCTTTCGGCGGGGTGTGGTAGCCGGGCGGCCGCTGCTAAGCATCGTCTCATGAGTATGCTCCGTGATGAATTCTCCTATTAAGATTAAATGGGGGGACCAGCAGTTAGTGTAATGGCCATGTTGCTGGACTCCCACGTAGTTGACTGCAGTTCAAGTCCCGGGCCCAGTGGATTAAACTCACGCCGGGCGCGTGTGTGCGCGTGCCCAAGATCCCAAGAGGAGAATGGAGGAGAAGGGATTCCAGCGTGGCCATCCCCCCTGGGGGGTCATTTCTCGCTTTATGTCTCTCTGTCTCTCTCTGTCTGGTGAGCGCACACACCCTATAGGAAAAAAAAAAGATTAAATGGGGTGGGAACCAGCAGTTGATGTAATGGCTACATGGCTGGAGTTGACCACGGTTCGAGTCCTGGACCTGGTGGCTTAAACTCACACATGGCGCATGTGCGTGTGTACCCAAGATCCTGAGAGGAGAAGAGATTCAAACAAACATTAAATGGGGTGGGGGCCAGCCATGGCCTGGTGGTTAAAGGAGCTGAATCCCATGTGGCCCACTTAGAAAACATACCACATGCGGCCAGTAGGTGGCACGGTGAAGGCACTGGACTCCCACATGGCCAACTGTGGTTTGAGTCCTGAACCTGATGGCTTGAAAATCACACTGGACACATGTATGTACATGCCTAAAATCCCAGGAGGAGAATGGAGAAGAAGGAATTGCAGCGTGGTCATCCCTCTGGAGAGTGATTTCTCACTTTCACACACAAAAACCTTTAAAAAAAATAAAAGAAAAACACACCAAGTGTGAGCGTGTGTGCCCCACATCCTGAGAGAAGGTGGAAGGGGAGGAGTACGGATCGCAGCTGGTCCGTTCCTCTGGGGGAGGGTGCCTTTTCCTTTTCCCTCTCTATTAGAAGCACATGTGCTCTCTGGCCAAATTTAAAAAAAGAAAAAAGAAAAAAACTAAATGAGGGCAGGGCAGCAGGTGCCATGGTGGTTGAGGTGCTGGCCTTTGATAACGGCCACCTGCAGTTCGAGTCCTGGACCTGGAGTCTTGTTTTCTCACTTCTCTCCCTCCCTTTCTGGTGAATGTGTGTGCCCTATGGCAAATTTTAAAGTAAAACATAAAACTGGGGCCAGCAGGTGTCATGGGGGTTGGGGCACTGGACTCGCACATGGCCGACATGGTTTGAGTCACGGACGCAGCAGCTTGAAGCTTAGGCGGGCACGAGTGCCCAAAATCCCAAGGGGAGAATGGGAAGAAGGACTTGGAGCATGGCTAACCCCCCACAGGTGGTGAGAAATCACTCTCTCTCTCTCTGTCTCTCTCTCTCTCTGTCTCTCTCTGGTGAGGCATGTGCCCTGTAGCAAAAGAAAAAAGACTAAACGAGGAGCCTGCCCTGTTGCCTAGTGGTTAAGGGAGCCTGATCCCCCACAGCCAACCGCACTTGGAATCCTTGTCCTAAGGGCCTTAGAAACACCCTGTGCGTGGGCCCACGTGCTGCCTGCGATTATGGGGCAGCCAGCTCCACGGGGCTGCTTTCTCGCTCTCCATCCGTGTCTGTCTCTTTCTGTCTAGGGCACATGCCTCTTGGCTATTTTTTTTTTAAAGAATTATTTTATTTAACTTTATTCATTTATTTATTTTAATTTGACTGTTGAGGGGCTGGGTGAGAAAGCAAGCCACCAGGTCCGGAACTCCGACTGCGGTTGCCAAGTGGGAGTCCAGCGCCCTTAACCACCACACCACTGGCCGCTTCCTATTTTTTCCTTTTTTTAAAGACTATATGGGATGTAAAATGATAACTCATAGCTGGCTCTTGAAATTTTTTTAAGTATATTTCCTCGTATCTCAGTATCTCAGGCTGGGATGCCGCTTCCAGTGAGTGGAGTAACAGCCCTGTGTGTACTGCTATCGGCTTTTTCTCATCCTTCCTGCTCGTAGAGGAATGGTCTGTTTACAGATGCTGCTTCCAGGCAGCCGACTGCGGGTTCCTGCGGTCTGTTTCGTAGTAAGTTGAGAGGTAGTTTTCCCTTCTGTGTTTGGGAGCCCATTGGAATGACAAGCTAACTTCTAAGGATGTCAGGAAAGAGGAAGCGAAAAGGCCCAAGAAACCCGGTACGACCACAGGAGTTGTAAAGAAGCTGGAAATAGATCTGAAATCTTGAAAGCCAGGCGGGGAGAATGGCCGAGGGAGGTGGCAGGTAGAGGAGCAGGACATGGGGCTCTTCACCAGAGACCTCGCCTCGCCTGCCGCCTGGAGAAGAAGCAGCCCTGCTCTCAGCCCTCTGTGGCCTCCCCAGCACGGCTGGTTTTCTCTGTAGTCGTGATTATCGTTGCTGTGTTCAAGGGGACTTCGAAGATTCATAAAAGGTGGAATTAATGAGTAAGTTTATTTTCATTAAAAAAATTAAAGTTCAGGCACAGGTTTTTCATAATAAGCATTTTCCATAAGCCTTTTTTTCTTTAAAATTTTGTCAGAGGGGGGACCAGTAGATGGCGTAATGGCTATGTCGCTAGACTCCCATGTGGCTAACTATAGGGACCATGGTTCGAGTCCCAGACCCAGTGGTTTAAACTCACACCAGCACATGTGCATGTATGCCCAAGACCCCGAGGGGAGAATGGGGGAGAAGGGATTGCGGAGTGGTCATTCCCCCCTAGGGGGGTGAGTCTCGCTTTCTGTCTGTCTCTCCCTGTCTTTCTGGCAAGTGCATGCGCCCTATAGCAAAAAGCTCTTCAAAAAAGAAGTTATTGTCAGAGGGCTTGTGTGTTCCCAGAACAGGAACAATATGAAAGAGAGGGAAAATGAGAAAGCACCCCACCCACCCCAGCCCCCCACTCAGGAGATGGCCACATTGCAATCTCTTTGCCATTTCTCCTCACGATTTTGGGCATATGCACACATGTGCTCAGTGTATTTTTCATGCTGCTGAGCTTGGGACTCAAACCACAGTTCTCTAACTGGGATCCAGTCGCCTTAAGCACTGTGCCATCAGCTGGTCCTTCATAAGCTTTTTGAAAGCCTCTCTTACTTAGATTTCAGGTCCATCTGGGGAAGAGAATGGGAGAATTCTCCTTTTAAGATTTTGGGCAATCATGCACATTTTGCCCAGCATGTTTTTCAAGCCACCAGGTCTAGGACTTGAACCCTGTAGTTAGCCATATGGGAGCCAGCCTCCTTTTAACCACCACACTACCTGGTTGGCCCCCAAATTACTTTTCCCCTCCTTAGTCGTGACAGCTTGTGTGAACACACATGAGAGTTAAGAGAGGGAGAAAGGGGTGAGCACCCTCCTCGTGCTATAAACCCCTTTTCTTCAGTCCTCCAGTCAAATGCCAGACATTCATGAGTCCTCGGCATGTTTCAAGCTGACCAAGCCAGGGATTTGAACCGTGGTCACCATGTGGGATCTGGCTTCTCTCTCTCTCTCTCTCTCTCTCTCTCTCTCTCTCTCTCTCTCTTTTTTTTTTTTTTTTTGAGAGGTTTTTGCTATAGGGTGCGTGTGCTTACCAGAAAGACAGAGAGAGATAGATGGAAAGTGAGAAATAACCCCCCGGGGGATGGCCACCAGGTTCAGGACTTGAACCACGGTTGACTACATGGGAGTCTGGCGACATAGCCATTATGCCAACTGCGGGTCCCAGGGATCTGGCTTCTCTTGAGCAGTGTATTACCACTGCACCACAGATCTGGCCCGCCAGAATTACTTTTTTATTTTTATTTTGCTGAAGGGTGCATGTACTTGCTGGAGACAGACAGAGAAAGTGGGAAAGTATCCTTCAGGGAGAATGGCCACCCTGCAATCTCTTCTCTTCTTGGGGTTTTGGGCGCACATGCACCCAGAGTGTTTTTCTCCATTTCTTTTATAAAGAATTATTTTTAAAACTTACTATTATTATTAGTTTAATTCACCAGAGAAAAAAAAGAGAAAGTGAGAAAGCAAGCTGCCAGGCCTGGGACTTGAACCCCATTCAGCCATGTGGGAGTCTAGTGCCTTAACCACTATGCAACCTGCTGGCCCCATCTAGAATGTTTTTCAAGCCACTGGATTCAGGACTTAAACCACACAGTTGGCCATGTGAGATCCAGCTGCCTTAACTGCTATGTCCTCCGCCTGCCCCCGAAAATTATCTTTTTATTCAAATGATAGTGGAATCACAGTGATGAGAATTGTAGAGGTTTCTTGTATTTTTACCTGAGTTTTCCCCAATTGTAGCATTTTGCACAACTAGTCCAATAGTATAGTTGGGCTAGCGACAGTGGTCTGATGTACTTAGGTTACACACACATCCCATTTACTTATACGGAGGTATGTGTATTCAGAAGTTTCCATCCTAGCACTCGTGAGTGGTCGAGATCCCGGATCGCTCTAGGTCAGACTAATGCAGCCTCTGGTCTGTTTCCCCTTTCCCCGACACTGCACACCTGGGATTTTAGTCTGTGAAATCTAATCCCTAAATGTAGTCTGGTGATGCACTGTTTGGGTAGAGCCCTACTCACGTGCAGACTGATTTGGGCTGCCCTCCGTTCTCTGTGTTGATGGAACCCTCTCTGTCCTGTCCCCAAAGGTCCACTACATGACCCACGGGACCAGCAACAACTCGGCCCGCCGTGGTAGGAAGCTGGCCATCGAGAACACCATGGCGCTGTTAGGTTCAGATGGAAAGAGAGTGTCGGAGGTATTCCCCAAGGAAATCCTGGCCCCTTCGGTGAACGTGGACCCAGTCGTGTGGAACCAGTACACCAGCATGCTCCACGGCGGGCTGGCCCTGAAGACCAACGCCATCTCCGTCATCCAGGGCAGCGGGATTTCCACGCTGCCGGTTTCCCTGGGGTCCAGCTCCGTGGCGAATAACACCACGGTCTCCAAGATGGATGGTTCCCATTCGGGCATCGGTGCCGAAGTGGAAAAACCGGGGGCTTCTGAAGGTGTTCCCAAACACCAGTTCCCTCACTTCCTGGAGGAGAACAAGATTGCCGTCAGCTGAGCTGCAGGAGAGCTGGCAGAGAAGGGACGCGGCAGAGGGGAGGGCGCAAGGGCTGGCGTGTCTGCTTGTTCTGCTCCTACCCCTCCTCCTCCTCCGGTCTTCTGTATTCTTCCCGATGTGCAGAGGGTGTTTACGGTTGTGACCTCAACCTCAGGCAGTCTTACAATCATGATTGCTGCTTTGCAAAAAGAAAGGAAACAACAAAAAAAGAAAAATCAGAAAAAGGAAAGAAATACATAGCCAAACATAAACTACACCTTTTCTCCCTCCCTCCCTCCCTCCCTCCCTCCCTCCCTCCCTCCCTCCTTCCCTTTCTTTCTTTTCTCTCTCTCTCTCTCTCTCTCTCTCTCTCTCTCTCTCTCTTTTATTTGGAAAGAAGCGGGTCTTGCAGAGTAGCTTTGTTACTTGCTACAGACTGTACACAGAAATTTTTTTATAGCCTAAAGTGACTGTTTCCAAAGACTCACCTGTTTCAGGTGGAACGGACGGAACGGAACTGAAACACGGTGGAAAAGACAACTGCTTAGCCCAGCGGGGGAGGGGCGCTGTCCACTTCCACGGTGACCGTATGCGGGTAAAGGGACAAGGTCTGTCATCTACTTTGGGACCTCTTTTTATCCTTCCTGCCCTGTGCCCATCTTTTTATTTTTCATTTTTGAATGTACTTTAAATAACAACAGAAAACTGAGGTTGTAGAGGGAGGAAATTCTTTCAGCCTTAGAGCCTTAGGTAGGATGCCCTCGATGGACGCTCGTCCTCAGGGAGCCAAGTGCGTGCGCTGCTGATGTCAACACAGTTCCGCGGGAGCCCCACGAGTGCCCATTCCTGCCCACGCTTCCCAGATGCCTCCGTCACCTGAGCGTGGGCATTCTCAGGTGATGTCCTGTCGTTCGCCAGTGCCTACTCCATGTCAGGAACTGAGTTTTCATTTTCGAACAAACTCATCGGAGGGCGCGTTTCCTATTACAGGTTCACAGGCTTGTCTTTCAGTTTCCTTGGTGCGACCTATGCCAAGTCATGAAGTTTTGTTGTTGTTGTTTTTTTCCTTGAGTATTGCATGAAGGCTACGAAGTTGGAACAGGCGAGTCCTGGGTGTGAAAGCTTTAATTTATCTACCTCATGTATTTTTATTTTTGTAGCCTTCAGCCTGTTTTACTATTTGAAGACCGCTGAAGTATTCCCAGACCCCGTCTTAAAGAGCTGATATATGGATGGGAACAGCTAGATGTTTAAGATAATTTTGTGATTTTTTTTTTTTTTTGTTTCTCTTTGTATACATAAGAATAATGAGCAAACGATGAAATGTTGCTCTCATAGTTTAACGAGGAAAGAGAAAGACCCTAACTTCCAGGCGGAGAAGTCTTTCTGGGAAGGCCCTTAGTGAAATGTCGATCAAGACTGTTACCCAAAGTTTTGTCTTTAGCTGTGCTCCTGACTTGAGGATCCAAAACATTTGTTTTGCCAAGTTGTGCCTTTCCTTCAGGAATTGTAAGTGGACACAATAATAGTAACTGTTTACACTGTGAAGCGGATATTGTTACAGAGAACACACCGGTGGCTTTCTCGCTGTTGACCCGACGTTGCCTTGTGAATGTATGACCTACGGAGAAACCCCTGTAGTTGTACCTGCTGATGCTGTTTGTCTGGAAAATAAATTTGGAATGTTTTTTTTTTCCCCCCATCAGGTGTGTATATACGTTTCTCTGGTACTTTCTGCTCTAAACCTGTGGGTTTCTACTTCACAGTCATTTTCAGTTCTACTTCCTAGACTCAAAGATGCACCTCTGGTAATACCATTTTTGACCCATTTAAACTCACAAATAACTCTTACCTGCTGGTTGGCGACTTATTGGGTAGGTGGGGGGAGTAAAAAACTTTCTTCAGCGTGATCTCATTCTGGGAAGTGTTTGCTTGTGACCAGAGAAGTTTTCATGCCTTAGATTACCCCGCATTTCGATGTATCCTAACCTGGTGCAAGTCACTGGGCACAGAGTATTTCTTTTCCTTTTCCTTTTTTTATAAAATTTGCTGTAGGGTACACACACTTATGGAGGAGAGAGTGAGAATTCACCCCTCCAGGGGGGTGGCCATGCCACAATCCGTTATTCATTCTCCTCTCCGGATTTTGGGCATGCACGCACACGTGCCCGGTGTGTCAAGCTACTGGGTACAGGAATTGAACTGCATGGTTGGCCATGTGGGATCCAGTGCCTTAACAACCATGCCACCAGCTGGCTATTTATTATCTACCATCTCAGCTGCTTAGGAAAGAATAGCTGCTGAGCTGGGAAGGGAAACGGGGACTTGGGGATGAACAGGCTCAGGAGAGCTGCTGTGTAGCATTTGCACCCATGGTCAGCAGTAATGTGCTATGGGCTTAGAAATGTGTTAGAGGGGAAGATTTGGGGACCAGCAGATGGCCACGCCCCAGTCCCTTCTCTGTTCTCCTCATGATCTTGGGCATGCATGCACATGAGCCTGGTGTGAGTTTCAAGTCTGGGTCTGGGACTCAAACTTGCTGTCGACCATGTGGGAGTCCAGCAAAGTAACCATTACACCATCTGCTGGTCCTATTGCATTGACATATTTTTAAAATAATTATTTCATTTATTATTTAATTTGAACAGAGAGAAAGGGAAAACGAGAAAGCAAGTCATCAGGTCCAGGACTTGAACCAGGGTTGGCCATGTGGGAATCCAGCACCTTTAACCACCATGCCACCTGCCGGCCCCCTACACTGACTTTTAAGAATATTCTTCCTAATTGGCCATGTCTCTCTCACTTGCAGGAAAGAAAAACAAGATACAAGCACACAAAAGGGAAAATCCTGGGGTTCTTAAGGATATAAAAGATACATACATACAAATAAATTGTCCCAGTGGAACCCCCCAAGTATGTTCTCTGTAAAAATGCACTGAGGATGGACCAGCAGTTAGTGTAATAGCTATGTCGCTGGACTCCCATGTAGTCGACCATGGTTCAAGTCTCGGACCTGGTGGCTTAAAATCACGCCAGGCGCATGTGTGTGCATGCCCAAGATCCTGAAAGGAGAAAGGAGAAGGGATTGTGGTGTGGCCATCCCCCCTGGGGGGTGATTTCTCACTTTCTGTCTCTCTCTCTTTCTGGCAAGCGCATGCGCCCTATAGCAAAAACCTCTCCAAAACAATTACACTGATGAAAACTTGAAAAAGGCAAAAGCAAATAATCACCTGTTGTAGGACCAGCAGATGGTGTAATGGTATGTCACTGGACTCCCACATAGTTGACCGGTGTTTGAGTCCTAGATCCCACAGCTTAAAACAATGGGCGCCATGCATGAGTGCCCAAAATCCCTAGAGGAGAATGGAGAAGGAATTGCAGTGTGGCCATCTCCCCTGGGGAGTGATTTCTGGTTTTCTGTCTGTCTGTAAGGCAAGTGCACATACCCTATAGCAAAAAAAAAAAAACCTCAAAAATAAATCACCTGTCTTGGGGGCTAGCAGGTGGCGTGGTACTTAGGGGCACTGAACTCCCACATGGTTGACTGGTTTGAGTACCAGACCTGACGGCTTTGTCACTTTCTCTCTCTGTTTCTCTCTCTCTCTGTCCCTTTCTGGTCAAATTAAAATGAAGTTGAGTAAAATAGTTCTTTTTTTTTTGGAGAAGTTTTTGCTATAGGGCACATGTGCTCGCCAGATAGACAGAAAGAGAGAAATCATCCCCCAGGGGGGATGGCCATGCCGCAATCTCTTTCTCCTCTCAGGACCTTGTGCACGCACGCACACTCGCCCAGTGTGAGTTTTAAGCCCCCGGGTCCAGGACTCGAACTGCGGTTGACTACGTGGGAGTCCAGCGACATAGCCATTATGCTAACTGCTGGTCTCAAGTAAAATAATTCTTAAGAAAAACCAGGTGTATGTGTGTGTGTGGCCCAAATCCCAACAGGTTGGAGATAGGGAATAGGGATTGCAGTGTCACCCAGCTCCACTGGGGGATGTGCTACCTCCCTCTCTTTTATCTGGTGTGCACTTACGCTATTTGGAAGAACAAAAACAAACAAAACATTAGAGGAAAAAGTAGACGTATCAAAAAAAAATTTTTAAAAAGAAATATAAATCTACTCGGATGTACCACACTAATGTAAAATGTTGATAGAGACGGAGCCAAGGCTGACGAAAGGTAGGTTTGTATAAGGGATATATGGTATGCTATGGTTTCCTCGAGTTTTCTGTATTTCAAAAACGAGGCCAGGGGACCAGCAGGTGGCATGGTGGTTAAGACGCTGGACACTTCTACATGGCTGACCATGGTTTGAATCCTGGACCTGGTAGCTAGCTTTCTCACTTTCTCTTTCTGTGTGTCTCTCTCTGGTCAAATTAAAATCAATGAATGAATAAATAAAATTAAATAAATCTTTTTAAAAAACCCCAAAAACTAGAGGCCAGAATTTGGTGTGGTTAAAGCATTGGACTCCCACATGGCCAACCATGGTTTGAGTCGTGAACCTGGTGGCTTGAAAATCACACTGGGCACATGTACGTGTGTGCCCCAAATCCCAAGAGAATGGAGGAGAAGGGATTGTGGTGTGACCATCCCCCTGGAGGTGCTTTCTCATTTTCTCTTTGTCTCCAGTGAGCAGTGCTCTATGGCAAAAAGAATCTAAAAACAACAACAACAAAAAACTAAAGTCTAGTAACTAAGTCTTATTTATTTTTTTTAGTTAGCTATAGGGCACACAAGCTCACCAGATTCAGAGAAGTAAAGTGGGAAAGCACGTCCCAGACGGATGGCCATGCTGCAGTTCATTCTCTATTTTGGGACTTGGGGCTGGCCTGCACATGCGCCTGATGTGTTTCTCAAGCCTCTGGGTCTAGGACTCAAACCACACCATCAACCATGTAGGATCCAGCTACTGACTGGCTTTTAAATTATATTAAAAAAAAAATCCACCTAGAATATTTTTTTTTTCCCCCAAAGACAACCATTGGTGATAGGACGGTATTCATTCTTTTATTAGTTGCCAGGGGGCCCCTGTGATAATCAGTTGTGTGGGATACTTCCTCTGTGTGCAGGCCTTTCTAATTGCCATATGTTACATGGCACAATCCTTCCGCAGTCTTACCAGGGCTTATCAATGTCCTCATTTTACAGATGAGGAAACTGGGGCCCTGCAAGTTTGTAACCTGCTTCAGTCTCCACAGCTGAAGAAGGTGGATGTGGTGGAGGCCCTGGGAGGGGACAACTTTCTTTGTTACTCTACACTTTAGTAAATGGGGCACAGTGTAAGGAGAGTGGCCATAGGGGGTTTCCACACGAACTCCAGGGAGCTTGAAGGTGCTGGAATTAGGAAGTTAGTGCCTAGAAGTGTCATCATAACGCGTCCGCATGGCCACAGGAAGCCATTTTTCTTGCTTTTAGGGGCATGAAAGACCAGGCCTCAGGGCCAACTGGTGGCATGGTGGTGAAGGTGTCTAGATCCCACGTGGAAAGCTGTGTCCCAGACCCAATGATTTAAAACATGCCAGGCATATGTGTGGGTATGCCGCAAATACCAAGAGAATGGATTGTGGTGTGGCCATGTTCCTGGGGGTTGCTTTCTTAGTCTCTCTTTCTCTCTCTGGTAAGCACTTGTACCGCATAGCAGAAACTAAACAGACAAAAACAGGCCTTGGTGCTCAACCTTGTTTCTTGCTAACCATGTGGCTCTGTGCAGGCCGCTTGGCTTCACTTCCTCACTGCAAAATGGGTTTGATATTTAGACTTCGCTGGCAGGGCTGTTGGGAGATGAAATGTGCAATTCCATGCGTATTTTAGGTACTTGAGAGAAGCGATAGCTAATGTTTATTGAAAACCAGCTGCATGGGGTCCCCTCGGTATTATCTGGTTCCCTGTATGGTAGTGGAGTAGAGAGGGTTTGGGGCTTGAGAGGGGATGCCTAAGGGGGCAGCTGGGAGAGGGTGGGATCTCTGAGGCTGTAATTGGTGTCAGTGTTGACGCTTTGTCCACTAAGCAAGCATTCGTTGGGTGCTGTGTGCCACGCCATGGGTTAAGTGCCATTTGAGGTCTGCATAGGGAAGAGCAGGACACCACGCCGGCCAGGTCTGTGGGCAGAGGGCTGCTACTTCCCCTCCCAAGGGGCAGTGCAGCAGCTTCTGATAAGATTCTTTCTTTGGGACATGAGAGAAGGCACACTTCTCAGTTGGGGATCCCCCTCGCTTGTCTTCCTTTGCCCAGAGACCCAGACCCTGGGATATTTGGTGACTCTGCCACATATTGTAGCAAACATGTATTAGAAGGCACTCACACCCAGCATGAATTATTAGGTTTAACTGCTGGCAAGTTTGCTTCAGCTGTAACTGATTACTTTACTTGGGGTTATATTTTGGGGCTGTTTAATTATATATTGATGTTTAACCTCCCCGCTCCCAATAATTTTTTTTTTTTTTCTTTTTTCCCTATTTGTGGGTCTGGGGCAGTTGGGAGGTCTGACTGACTGAGGTCTGAGGGTGGGGCACATGTTCAAGCCCAGGCGGGGGCTGGAGGAGCAAGTGTGAGCATGGAGACCTGCAGGTCAGGGTGAGGGTGTCTGGATGAATGAGGGGTGTGTGTCTGCCAGCAACTGTGAATTCCAGGAGTCCAGATGGAAAGGGAGGGTGAGGATGGGCAAGGAGGGCCGGCCAGCAGGTCTGAAAGCGGGAGACCATGTGTTCCAGTGTGACTGATCTCTGGGGGGCATGCACGCCGAGGTCTAAGATGCGGGATGTATGGATGACCGCGATCAAGGGGCTGTCTGTGGCAGGGTGTGTGTGCACGTTTGTGTGCTTGTGAAGTGGCGGGTGGGGGAGTGTGTTGGACTGTGTGTGATCGTGTCAGTGGGGGTTGAGCGTGGCAGTGCGTGTGAATGTATTGGTGAAAGCGAGCGAGCACTAGATGAATGACATGGGGTGAGTGTGGCAGGGTGTGCGTGTGATTGTGAGTGTTGGATGTTGGGGGTTGGCTGCAAGGTGCGCGCGCGCACGGCGGGGCGTGGGCGGGGGGCGCGTGGCCGGGTGGGCGCGCGTGGGGGGCGGGGACACTGCGGCGGCGGCGCGGACACGGCCCGGCCGCCCCCCGTGGCAGGCGCGGCGCGAGCGGGGGCAGCGCGGAGCTCGGGCCCATGGTGCGCCCGTGTCCGTCGGTCGGGCCGCGCGGGCGGCTCCGCGCGTGGCCCGGCGCTCGCGAGCTCGCCCCCTCGCTGCGGGCCCGGCCCGCCCGCTGCCGCCGCCTCCTCCCCCGGGGCGGCGCGGCGCCGGCGGGCGGCGGCGCGGAGGCCGGACCGGGCGGCGGCCCAAGCGGCGTGGGGGGCGCGGCGGCCAAGGCGGGCGGCGCCGCGGACATGACGGACAACATCCCGCTGCAGCCGGTGCGCCAGAAGAAGCGGATGGACAGCAGGCCCCGCGCCGGGTGAGTGGGTCCGGCCCGGCCGCCCCTTTGTCCGCGCGCGCCCAGGAGCCGGCGCTCGGGCCGGCCTGGCCGGGCCTGACAGCTTGGCTGCCAGCCGCGCCCGGCGCCATGACCCGGGAGGGGCCCACTCCCAGCCCCGGGCCGGTGCCTTTCGGGCCCACCCCCCTTAGAAGCCCGTAGGAGCCGGGAGGGCGCGGGCCGTTTACGCGCGTGCGGAATTAGGATCAGCTGTGCCTCTTCGCCGTTTTATTTCGTGATTGCTCCTTGTCGTTTTCGCTAGGATTTGGCCAGTGTCACTGTGCTCCGCGCGCGGAACAGTCCCTGGGAGCCGGATATGCTCAGCTTATCCGGGTTGGGGGGCACGGCCTCTGCCGCAGGGTTTCCATCCGCTCCTCGGTGCCCGGCCCCAGGAGGCTGCGCCCAGACCGTCTGCGCGCGGATGGCTGCGGACCCCCGCCCGGGTCGCCTTCCCGGGGTGGACCCGAACCCAGCAGCCGCGAGGGGGCGGGAGGGGCTCCTCCTGGCGGATTGGTGACGCTTCCCTCTGCCCCCTCCCACACACAATTTGGGGGGGAGGAGCCCTTGGTTAGGGGTTGCCACCTGCTGTGCCCGGCTGCCGCGGCAGACCCCGAGGGCATGCGTGGAAGGGGCGTGGGGTTTCCCCTCCAGGAGAGCGAGGACCGGCTGGTATCCTGCGCCGGTACGGAGAACGGAGTGACCTGTTGGGGTGTTGGGGCGCTGTGGCATCTCTCGCTACAGACATACTGGGGGGGTGTGGGGTAGGGTGGGGGTGGGGGCTGGTGGAAAGGCAGACTCCCCGGCCCCGCCCATAGCCCGCCAATCAGAGTTCGTGAGCGGGGTGGGACCTGGAGAGGTGCCTTTTCACAGGCTGCGCAGGTGAGGCTGACGCCCACTGGCGGGGATGGCAGCTGGGCGGGGCCTGCGGCCTGTCCGCCCCGCCCTTCCCCTCTGTGTCGGGTCTTTGGGTCCTGCCCGGGAGAGGCGCGGGAGGGCTGGGAGGGTGAAGGCCTAACGCCTAACGTGAATTTACCTTGTGTCAGTGGAATTACAAAAAAAAAAAGGGTGGAGGAGTGTTGCCAGCTGCCATTTTGTTGGGTCTTTGACCTTGGCTTCCTGGAACCCGTCGGTGAGGAGGCCCCATTGATGTTATGGAAAGGAAGCTGCAGTTTAACGAGGTTAAGGGCTGCGGAGAAATGCTCCAAGATGGAGTTGATGTCTGGGTCGCCTGACCCAAAGACAGCCGGACCTCGGACACCCCTTCCTTCGCCGTTCTGCTTAGTAATGACCACAGTCCCCGTGAGCTCTGTGCCCGGGAACAGAGCCTGGTGCAAAGTACACCCTCAGTAAGTGTAATCAATTAATACGATGGGTGGATTCCATGCCCTGTCGTCAGTTCACGCCCTGAACAATTACAGGTTGTCTGCCTGGCCCATGCCAGATGATGGGGCTGCAAAGGAGTGACACCTGCCCTGCACTGGACTCACCTGGAGAACCTAAGGACCTACCATCCCCTGCCCCATTCCAGACCTTTTAAACAATATTCTGGGGCCTGGCCTGGGGATATGTTTATATTGATATTTTATTTTCCCCCAGACTTTCCCCAAACATTTTTTTTTTTTGGAGAGTTTTCTTAGTATAGTGCTTGTGCACTTGCCAGAAGGACACAGAGAGACAGAAAGCGAGAAGTCACCCCCCCCCCCCCAGGGGGATGGCCATGCCACAATCCCTTCTCCGTTCTCCTCTTGGGATCTTGGGTATGTTCGCACACACACCCAGTGTGAGTTTAAGCCACTGGGTCCGGGACTCGAACCGTGGTCAACTACATGGGAGTTCAGCGACATAGCCTTTACCCTATCTGCTGGTCCCATCCCCAAACATGTTAATATGCAGTTAATAGTTGAGAACCTTGATTCAGTGCATGAAAGAAAAATGCAGCTAATTATTTAAAAATGATCCTTAACATGATGGGAATATGCACTCAGTATGGAGACCAAGAAGGAGTGGTACAGATAATTTTATTTAAAAAATAAAATGTCTGCTTGGTATTGGGTTGAGGATCATACCCCCTTTAAAATCTTCCAAGTTTGGCACTGATTTATTTCCTGAATGGGGACACATTCACGTTCAAATCCCGCATCTGGAGGGCCGTGCACTTGCATATGTGTTCTTGTATGATCTGCACTCTGGGAGTGGCAGTGTCAGGGTGGGTCTCCTGACATGTGGAAGCAGAGAGAGCTAATGGAGTGGCCTCCTGAAATACAGGGTGAGGAGAATGAGTTTGAGGAAGAATGTTCTCTGCTGGACTCTCGAGAGCATTTATTCCCACAATGATTGAGTTTGGGGGCTAACTTCTCCATTTTATAGACAAGAAAACTAAGATTCAGTGTTGTTAAATAATTTGTTCCAAAATTTAATTTGTTCAAGGTCCTAGAGAGAGGGTGAAAAGGATTGGAATTGATCCTGGCCCCTCATTTCACTTAATGGTTCTAGGCCATAAAGCCTTGGAATGGTTGGGGGGTTTGTGGTAAAAAAGAAACAAAAAAACAGAAAACAAAGTGCTGCCTGATCCAGGGGACACTTCGTAATTAATTCTGGGGTCACTCAGTGGATGTTGCTAAGACATGCAGCTTATTTGCTGAAAGACTCGGCTCTCTCTTCTCTCTTGAGAAAGTGACCACTCTGATGCCGACAACTGTTGAAAGAGTTGAGTTCGGAAACTCAGCCCTGGACCACGTTGCTGGACACCATTCTGCTGGTGTGTCCTGTGCTCTGAATGGAGCCCCCTCTTGGTGAGACACCAGGGGTTGTGAGGTGTGTGGACTCGGGAGTGGAGGACCTGCCACCTGTTAGATATGTTATCTTGGGAAAACTGGCACCTCTTTGGGTGCTAGTCCTACTTTTTTTTTTTCTGAATGTATCTTAATTTCTTTAAAAAATTTCTTTGGAGAGATTTTTGCTATAGGCCATGTGCCTTCACCAGAGAGACAGAGAAAGAAAGTGAGAGATCATCCCTTCCCGAGGGGGATGGCCACGCCACAATCCCTTCTCTTCCATTCTCCTCTCGGAATCTTGGGCACGCGTGCACACGCGCCCGGCATTAGTTTCAAGCTTAGTGTCCAGGACTCGAACCACAGTCAGCCATGTGGGAGTTCAGCAATGTAATCATTACACCATCTGCCACCCTCTCCCTTTTTATTTTTATTCCCAGAGGGCTTGTGCACATGCCAGAGAGAGAGAGGGGGAGAGAGCACCCCAACGAGGCCCGGTCACGCATCTCCGTCCTGCCAGGATCTGAGCGTGTGCGTGTCCATGCCTAGTGCGTTTTTTCAGCCTCTAGGGCCACACTTGAGCTGCCCTTGGCCTATGGCATCCTGCCCCCTCTGCACAGCGCTTCTCCCCTGAGCTGCTGGCCGGCCAGAAGTCAGCCTTTCATCTGTGAAGTGGGAATGGAAACAGTTATGTTTGTCTCATAGGGTTGTTTTTTTTAGCTTTATTTATTTATTTTAATTTGACCAGAAAGGGACACAGAGAGAGAGAGAGAGTGTGTGTGTGTGTGTGTGAGGGGGAGAGTGAGAAAACAAGCCGCCAGATCTGGGACTCGAACCACTGTCATATATGTGAAAGCCAGCACCCTTTTCCCCCATACCACCTGCTGGACCTATGATCATTAGCTGTTGTATGAGGTTTGTTCTTTTTTTTTTTTTTTTTTTTTTTTCTTTTTTGGAGAGGTTTTTCCTACAGGGCGCATGCGCTCGCCAGAAAGATAGAGAGAGACAGAGAGACAGAAAGCGAGAAATCACCCCCCGGGGGGATGGCCACGCCGCAGTCCCTTCTCCTCCATTCTCCTCTTGGGATCTTGGGCACGCATGCACATGTGCCCGGCGTGAGTTTAAGCCACCGGGTCTGGGACTTGAACCGCGGTTGACTACGTGGAGTCCAGCGACATAGCCATTACGCTAACTGCTGGTCCCGAGGTTTGTTCTTAAGGGTCTCTAGAATGTCCTTTTGAGAGGAGGAGGCCTTCGATGGTGGGAAATTTAGAAATACTCTGGCCTTCATTGCTTTTTCCTGATCCATTTCAGGACCGTGGATAACTGGACCAAGAATTCTATCCAGGCTTGCAGAGGCCTTGTGTGATATTTAGGAAGGGCAAAGTGCTTTGGCCCTAGCCTCGTGAAACTTTGTTTCATAATAATTCTGGGTTTTGTGGCCAAATCGGACAGGGGTACTTTGATGCTTGATGCAGTTGGACTTAGGGGAGTAGGAGGTTTTGGCTCTGAACTGGTTCGAGAAAGAAGAGCTAAATACCTATTCAACTTCCACCCCTAGAATTACTTATTTAATTTTATTTGTTGTTGTTATTTTTTAACTTGACCAAAGAGAGAGAAGGGGAAAGTGAGAAGGCAAGTCATCGAGTGTGGGACTCGAACCTCAGTCGACTCTGTGGGAGTCCAGTGCCTTGCCATCATGCCACCTGCTGGTCCCTCTACCACTTTTCTAAAAGCCAGCTTTCTGGAGGCAAACTTTACACAACATATCCACTGAAAGAGTACCTTTCGTTGATTTAAAAAAAGACGACATTCCTGGTGGGCCCTTTGCGATGCTGTCCGAATGTGCCCTCCTGAAGCTCCTGACGGAGAGCTGAAGTTTCTCTCATGGCGTGATAGATGCCATCGTGTGGCCGTGCCGTGCGGTGTGACTCGCGCAGCCCGGTGGCCGTTCAGGCCCCTTTCAGTTTGGGCCTACTATAACTCACACTCTCGAGCTTCCACGAGGCGCCTCTCGGAGCACCGCTCCTCTCTTCAGAGCTCTTTGGGTTGGGGGCCAGCAGGTGGTGTAATGGTTACAGTGCTGGACTCCCGTGTAGCTGACTGTGGTTCGAGTCCTGGACCTGCCGGCTTAAAACTCACACTGGGTGCATGTGCTTGCGTGCCCAAGATCCCAAGAGGAGACTGGAGGAGAAGGGATTGCAGTGTGGTCATCTCCCCTGGGGGGTGATTTCTTGCCTTTTGTCTCTCTCTGAAGGCACATTCTCTGTGTCAAAAAATCTCTCCAAAAAAAAAGAAAGAAAGAAAGAAAAGAAAGAAAGAATTGGCCAGCTCTGAAGGTCTTGTCAAGGTATCATAAAACGCAGAATGCATAAAATACTGACAATACAATTTATTTATGTGAATATTCTTTTTTTTCCTTTTTTTGCTAAATGCCCTGTTTATTCTGCAAACGAGATTCAGAAATGTACAGACACAGCACGTAGGCTGAGCGGCCGTGTGCGGTTGTGACTTCACAACTACACAGGCAGCAATGACGACTTAAGGGCACATTAGCCAGCCACGTGTTTAATGCGAACGCGGTGAGAATGGATCACAAACGGTCTGTTCCTCTGAGTCACGGGCACATTCTTCTGCTCTAATCTTTAAGAACAAGTGGAGCCTTCACTCGGCCGGCCACCTCCTTGCCGCTCAGCACCTCAACAACCGCGAGAGCAAATTCGAAGCTGGTCCAGGACCACGGCTTGTAAGAATCAGACTATCCTTCTCCACTCGATTCTCAGAGTAGCTGTAATGACTTCCATTCCTTTTGTCTTTAGCGAGTGGGTGTGTTGTAACTTTGCTTCTGAAGCCCGTTTCATGAGCCAGCAGGGCAGTAGGCCCTGCACAGAGGGCAGCTACGAGGCCCTTCCGCTTCTCCTGCTCCTTCAGGGTCTCTTTCACGGCGGCGGACTCCATAAATTCTGTGCACCCAGGTTACCTCCTGGTAGAACCACCACGTCATATGGTCCCTCTTTTTTTGCATCTTCAAGACTGGCAGCAGGACAAATGACATCACGACTACACTGCACTGGGTCTTTTCCAGCCAGGCCGGCAACAGTGACCTTAATCCCAGCTCGCCTCATGACGTCTACAGGATGACTGTCTCTGTTTCCTCGGCTCCTTTAGCCAGGATGACCAAAGCTCTTTTTGAAGCCATTTTTATGTTTTTTTTTCCTTTTGTTTTTATTTTTAAGACATACATCAGGTGTGAATATTTTTATAAAAACATACTAATAAAGATTCAAGAAGTTGGGACCAGCAGTTGGCATAATGGTTATGTCGCTGGACTCCCATGTAGTTGACCACGGTTCGAGTCCCAGCCCCGGTGGCTTAAACTCACACTGGGCGTGTGTGCGTGCGTGCCCAAGATCCCAAGAGGAGAATGGAGGAGAAGGGATTGCAGCATGGCCATCCCCCCTGGGGAGTCATTTCTCACTTTCTGTCTGTCTGGCGAGCGCGTGCACCCTATAGCAAAAACCTCTCCAAAAAAAAAAAAAAAAAAAAAAGATTCAAGAAGTTAAAAACTTAATGGAAAAGAAGCAAATAATGGGAAATTGATATTTTTCCCGAGGTTACATAGAAAGGGTTTTCACACACACGCAGCTCTTTATGCTGTGGACCTAATTCTGCCACCATCACAGTCCAGACGGCTGTAATGCACGCACGGCTCTGTGTGCTGCGCACCTGCTCCCACCTCCCTCAGAGCCCAGAACGTGCCTTCTCGTTGCAGCTCTTAAACCATGCAGTCATTTTGGGACCAGCAGTTAGCGCAATGGCTATGTCACTGGACTCCCATGTAGTTGACTGCGGTTCGAGTCCCGGACCCGGTAGCTTAAACTCACGCTGGGCGCGTGTGCGTGCATGTCCAAGATCCCAAGAAGAGAATGGAGGAGAAGGGATTGTGGCATGTCCATCCCCCTGGGGGGTGATTTCTCACTTACTGTTTCTCTGTCTCTCTCTGTCTTTCTGGCGAGCGCACGTACCCTATAATGAAAACCTCTCCAAAACAAACAAATGAACAAACAAAAATCCATGAAGTCATTTTCATGGTCTGCTTCTGTCATGTTTCTTGTATTATTATGCTTTTCCTTGGTCACTCTGCTGACTTTTTAATGCACCCACCTGCACCCTCATGGTGCTGAAGTGCTGGCTAGTGTCCCCCACCCCAGATGGTCTGGGATGTGCCTTTCAGAGAAAATACATGAGTGAGATCAGCTTCTTCAGGCAGGGGGGGCAAGTGCTATTGGCTGTGCGTTCAATTTTTTTTTTTTTTTTTTTTTTTTTTTTTTGGAGAGGTTTTTGCTATAGGGCGCGTGCGCTCGCCAGACAGACAGAGAGAGACAGAGAGATAGAAAGCAGGAAATCACCCCCCAGGGGGGATGGCCACGCCGCAATCCCTTCTCCTCCATTCTCCTCTCGGGATCTTGGGCACGCACGCACACGCGCCCGGCGTGAGTTTAAGCCGCCGGGTCTGGGACTCGAACTGCGGTCGACTACGTGGGAGTCCAGCGACATAGCCATTACGCTAACTGCTGGTCCCCAATGTTTTTTTTTTTTTCTTTTTTTTTTTTGGAGAGGTTTTTGCTATAGGGCACATGCGCTCGCCAGACAGACAGAGAGAGACAGAGAGACAGAAAGCGAGAAATCACCCCCCCAGGGGGGATGGCCGTGCCGCAATCCCTTCTTCTCCATTCTCCTCTCGGGATCTTGGGCACGCACGCACACGTGCCCGGCGTGAGTCTAAGCCACTGGGTCCGGGACGCGAACCGCGGTCGACTACATGGGAGTCCAGCAACATAGCCATTACGCTAACTGCTGATTCCCGTGCGTTCAATGTTAATGCCAACAATGTGTGTGGTGTATTATTAGGGGGACTTACTTATTTTAAGGGTTTTGCCATAAGGCGCATGTGCTTTCCTGAGAGACAGAGACAGTGAGAGGGAAAGTGAGAAATCCTCCCCAGGGGAGATGGCCATACTGAAATCCTTTCTCCTTCATTCTCCTCTGAGGATCTTGGACATGCATGCACATGTGCCCAGTGTTAGTTTCAAGCCGCCAGATCCGGGACTCGAACTGCTGTCAACCATATGGAAGATCAGTGTCTTAACCACTATGCCACCTGCTGGCTCCAGTAAGGGGTCTTTAAACAGAAACACACCTAAGTCAAGGATCTGTATTGATTAATGGATGAAAACCATTGTAACCAGAGACTTGAAGGAGCCTATCCTGTAAATCCCCCAGGAGCGTCGAGTCAGGATTCTGTAATTTAGTGCTCGCTGTGACTCTACAGAACACCTTTAGAGAACTTTATAGAACTCCTGTGGAAAATAACCCTTTAGAGTTGGAAAACACAATGTCCATCATGTCAAAGAGAAAGGGCATTTTAATTTCCTTATCAGTGAAACAAGAATAAAAAACAAGGATTAGAAAAAGCCAGCATCAAAGGGCCATTGTGCAGTGCCATGAGAAAACACCAGCCCAGAGCCCAAATGCTGCAGATCCTGTCTGTTTTTCTCCCCGTCAGGTAGCGAGTCTCCCACGCAGTCCGCTGAAGTTCTGTGCTCTCGAGCAAGATGTGATCAGGAGCCTGGCGGTGCCTCTGATGCCCCTGCCAGGCGGGCGCTCCCTGTCTAGACCCCACCCCCTCCACGGGATGCGCATTTTTGTGCAGGAGCCTGTTCTCGAGGACCACAGCATGCCCCGTCTGAATTAGCTTTCCTGTTGCTGCAGCCAATTACCGCAGGTGTACTGGCTTAGAGCCACATAGTCCAGCCTGGTGGTGTGGTCCACAGCATGCTGGACCACAGTGCTGGAGGCCACATGGCTGACTGTGAGTTTGGATCCCTAGCCCAGCCGACCTGAAACACGCCAGGTGCATATGTGAGATCGGAGCATGACCAGAGCCTTTGAGGCTGTTTTTTCCCTCTCGCTCTCTCAGGCTTGCGTGCACACAGGTTCTCTGGCATCAATTAAAAATAGAAGATTCTGGAGGTCAGAAGTCCAACGTGGGTTTCATGGGGCTAAAATCAAGGCATCGGTGGGGCTGTGTGCCTCTGGAGGCTCCCGGGGCAAATACAGGGCCTTACCTTTCCCAGCCGTAGTGGCCCCATCTTTGCAGCCTTCCCCTCTCGGACTCCGAGCCTCACTCCTGCTTCCACCCTTCACCTTTAAGGACCTCGTGCTTACACTGGGCCCACAAGGATAACCTGGGGTGAGCTCCCCAGCTTGAGAGAGTTCATCGTCTCACCTCTGAAGGGCCCTGTGCCATGGACTGTACCAACCTCACAGGTGGCGAGACCGTGGGCGTCTTTGGGGACTATTTTTATGCCCACCACACCATACGTGCTTTATGGTGTGAGAGCTGCAACGAGAAGGCACTTTCTGTGCTGGGTCGAGATGGTGTCAGGTGTACACCGCACAGCGCCGTGTGTGTGTGTGTGTGTGTGTGTGTGTAAAATCCTTTCTGTGCTGGGTGGGGGTGGTGTCAGGTGTACACCGTACAGCGCCGTGTGTGTTAAAATCCATTCTGTGTTGGGCGGGGGGTGGTATCAGGTGTACACCATACAGGGCTGTGTGTGTATTAACATCCTTTCTGGGAACCAGCAGTTAGCATAATGGCTATGTCTCTGGACTCCCATGTAGTCGACCGCGGTTCATGTCCTGGACCCGGTGGCTTAAAACTCACGCTGGGCACACGTGCATGCGTGCCCAAGATCCCGAGAGGAGAATGGAGGAGAAGGGATTGCGGCGTGACCATCCCCCCTGGGGGGTGATTTCTCGCTTTCTGTCTCTCTGTCTGGCGAGCGCACGCGCCCTATAGCAAAAACCTCTCAAAAAAAAAACCCACAAAAAAACAACAAAAAAAAACATCCTTTCTGTGCTGGGTGGGGTGGTGTCAGGTGTGCACTATACAGGGCCGTGTGTGTATTAACATCCATTCTGTGCTGGGTGGGGGTGGTGTCAGGTGTGCACCATACAGGGCCGTGTGTGTATTAGCATCCATTCTGTGCTGGGCGGGGGTGGTGTCAGGTGTGCACCATACAGGGCCGTGTGTGTATTAACATCCATTCTGTGCTGGGCGGGGGTGGTGTCAGGTGTGCACCATACAGGGCCGTGTGTGTATTAACATCCATTCTGTGCTGGGCGGGGGTGGTGTCAGGTGTGCACCATACAGGGCTGTGTGTGTATTAACATCCATTCTGTGCTGGGCGGGGGGTGGTGTCAGGTGTGCACCATACAGGGCTGTGTGTGTATCAACATCCATTCTGTGCTGGGTGGAGGTGATGTCAGGTGTGCACCATACAGGGCTGTGTGTGTATTAACATCCATTCTGTGCTGGGTGGGGGTGGTGTCAGGTGTGCACCATACAGGGCCGTGTGTGTATCAACAGCCTTTCTGTGCCGGGTGGGGATGGATGAGTACACAGCATGTAGGGCTGGGTGTGTGTGAAAATCCATTTTGTGCTGGGTGGAGGTGGAATGAGGTCCCAGCATGGAGCAGAGTATTGGGGCAGGGGGTTGTGCTGAGGGTGAGATCCAGAGACCCTCTGCAGACCCTGCCCTGTGGGACTGAATGGAGGACTCTGTAAACAGCTCTGGGCTCCCCTGGGATGAGAACAGTAGGCGCAGCCCTGGCAGCGACCCATCCGGAAGTGCTCTCTGCGTCCTCTGTCAGCTACCCAGCTGCACTCGTGCCATCCGCTTCCAGTTACCGAGTCCCTGCCCTGCCCTGCGCTGAGCTAAAGCAGACCAGGCACTCCCTGGCCACGTGGAGAGCAGGGGATGTGTCATGAGAAACCCAGGTAGGACGCTGCAGGCCGGGTGTGGGTACAGGAGCCGCTTCCTCCTCCTCGATGCTCTGTAGCCAGGGGGAGGGGGCGGGCTGTGTTCTAGTCCCCAAGGAGATGGGCAGCCCTTTGACCTTGACTTACCCACCCTGCAATAAATTGGGAGGAGGAGGAGAGGTCTTGAACCATCCATTTTTGGACTGTTTGCCATTACTTCTCAGAACAGAAGGTTCTTTGAGAAGATGAAAGGCAGCCATGGGGGCCGTCTGTATTTATGCCTGCCTTTGGGAGTGGTCGCAAAGTGCCTTTAGCTTCACACATGAAAGTGGACTTTGGTTCAATTTGGAAAGAAAAAGTCTGGTGGTAACATTTTGTGGATGACTTTTACCTACACAGTTACAGTGTTGCTTATTTTAACTATTGTCTATTTAATTTGTGTGAATTTGAAAAATTAATAAAAGCATTCAGGGTATGGCAGGTGGCATGGTGGTTAAGGTGCTGGACTCCCACATGGCCAACCGAGGTTCGAGTTCTGGACCTGGCAGCTTGCTTTCCTACTTTCCTTTTCTCTCTCTCTGTATTTTTCTGGTCAAATTAAACAAATAATAATGATGATAGTAAATGAAATAAAATAATACTTTTTACAAAATTAAAAGAAAAAGTATTCGAAGATTTGGCCAATGGGAATCTTCGCTAAAGATAGCTTTGGGTGGCTCAAAGCCAGACCTTTAAAGTTAGCAATTATGTGTGTCCTCTGGTTTATGCCGAGTGATACTTGTTTTCTCTGTGTAGTAGTGGAGAAGTTTCCTTGGAATATGTTTAAGTAAAGGGGCCAGCAGGTGGCTTGGTATTTAAGGGCGCTGGACTCCCACATGGCCGACTGTGGTTTAAGTCCTGGACCTGGGGGCTTACTTTTTTTCTCTCTCTCTCTCTGAAAATATTGAAATAATAATAAATAAAGTTAAATAAAATAATTATTAAAAATAATATGTTAAAAAAAGTGAATCAATTTAAAGAAAAATATGAAGTCAGTGATAGTTCGGGAGGTATGTAGATGCCCCAAGTCTTGCCTGCCATAGGGAAGCGGTGGTGTATGCTAAAATGCTGTTGGTTTAAAATAATATTATTGCTACAAGGGGAAGGAGATAAGATTATCTTGTTGTGCTCATACATGAACAACATTGTGATTTTTTTTTTTACCAACTTGGATAGCTAGTCATGAAAAGCATATTTTGTATAATTTGTAAACAGCAGTGAACCAGGTAGATTGGGGAATCTTTTTTTTTTAATTGCCAGAAGGTATGTGCACTTGCCAGAGAGTGACAGAAAGCATCCTCTTTCCCAATTGGAGTATAGACATACCACAATCCTTTTTCTTCATTTTTTTTTTTAAAGAGAGGTTTTTGCTATAGGGCTTGTATGCTCGCCAGAAAGACAGAGACAGAGAGGCAGAAAGCAAGAAATCACCCTCCAGGGAGGATGGCCATGACGCAATCCCTTCTCCTACATTCTCCTCTCAGGATCTTGGGCATGTACGCACACATGCCCAGCGTGAGTTTAAGCTGCCTGGTCTGGGACTTGAACCGTGGTCAACTACATGGGAGTCCAGTGACATAACCATTATGCCATCTGCTGGTCCCTCCTCCATTTCTTTAACCTGTCATGGTTTTGGGCATGCATACTCATGCATGTAATATGTTTTCCTTTTTTTTTAAAAAAAAGAATTATCGGGAACCAGCAGTTAGCATAATGGCTATGTCGCTGGACTCCCACATAGTCGACCGCGGTTCGTGTCCCGGACCCGGTGGCTTAAGAAACTCACGCCGGCCGCGTGTGCGTGCGTGCCCAAGATCCCGAGAGGATAATGGAGGAGAAGGGATTGCGGCGTGACCATCCCCCCTGGGGGGTGATTTCTTGCTTTCTGTCTCTTTGTTTCGCTCTGTCTGGCGAGCTCACGCGCCCTATAGTGAAAACCTCTCCAAAAAAAAAAAAAAAGAATTATTTATTTAATTTTATTTATTATTGTTATTTAAAAATTTGCTATAGGGCATTGCATTCATCAGAGAGAGAAAATGAGAAAGCAAGCCACCAGGTCCAGGACTTGAACCACAGTTGACCATGTGGGAGTCTAGCGCCTTAACCACCATGCCACCTGCTGGCCTCCATCTGGCATGTTTTTCAAGCTGTCAGGGCCAGAATTCAAACTGTGGTTGGCTATGTAGGGTCTGGCTCCCAGTGCATAGTGCCTAACCACTGTGCTACTGGGATGCCCCTGGGCCTCCCTTTTTAATGAGGTTCATTTTCTCCCATGAGAGACAGACTGATGGTCCCCTCCACAGGTCCTCACACTGCAGTCAACCCCAGCTTCAGTCAGCCTGCATTGCAGACATGCGTGTGCCCTGTGGGCTGAAGGTGGGGTCCAGTGTGAAGCCAGAACCTTCCCCTGTGGGTGCACCTTGCAACACACCGTGTTACCAGCAGGCCACTGTGGCTGGCCCCTGATTGGGAGTCTTGTCTTGTCTTTCCTTCTCTTCCCTTTCTTTTCCTTTTTTTTTTTTTTTTTCCAGTTTTGGTATAGGGCGCATGCACTTTCCAGAGAGAGAGAGAGAGAGAGAGAGAGACGAGAGAGAGAGAGAGAGAGAGAGAGAAGGGTAGTGAGAAATCACCCCCCAGGGGAGATGGCCACGCTGCAGTCCCTCCTCCTCCATCGTCCTCTCAGATTTTGGAAACACATGCACACTTGCCTGATGTGACTCTCAAGCTGCCAGGGCCAGGACTCGAACTGTGTGGCTGACCACGTGGGATCCAGTGCCTTACCCTCCGTGCCACCTGCTGGCCCTCAGATAGGTGAATCCTAAAGTTGCTCTTAGTTTGTCTAGACAAGATAAGCGTTTAAGGGGACGGTGGAGGAAAAAAGGCGCCCAGTGCGAGTTGGGAGGGCAGGCAGAGCGCTCTTCTCCACCTCGGTTACGTCTCCGTGCCACGTGTCAGGTGCCAGGAAAGATGGCCGCCCTGTGGTGGGAACAGAGCCCTGCTGCTAGCACGGGCCTGGCAGTTCGCGCTGACGAGAGGTGAAGTCATGCTGGGTCAGGTGCGGCCTCAGGGCCCCTCAGCCTCGGCACCATGGCTGTTCTTGGGTTTGAACGTTCTCCGCGCTGGGGGCCGTGTGCACTGCGGGGTGTTGGGAGCACCCTGGCCTCCACACGCTAGATGTCCCCCTCGGTGCCGTGACAACCAGAAATGTCTCCAGCATTGCCAAGTGTCCCACAGGGGACATAGTCGCCCTGGTTAAGAGCCCTGGACTAATGAAATGGTCACTATGAGTGGCCTTACTCCTCCTGTCCTTTCTCGGTGTCTCAGCCTGTTTAAAACAACAACGAAACCCCAAAACCAAAACACCTGTTGGGCTAGAAATTCTCTGGACGCTTGTTGCTGACTCTGGGGCTGGCTCTCTGGTATAATCAGGAGGAAGGAAGCCTTGTGCTGTCAGAGGAGCGTTGGGAAGTGCCGGGTGGAATTGTATCCCCTCCCCGAAATTCATATGTCCAAGCCAGAACCCACAGCATCTCGAATGTGGCTGTATTTGGAGACAGGGCCTTTAAAAAGATGACTGATTTAAAAGGAGGCTGTAAGCGTGGGCCCACATCTGGTCTGTGCCCTTCTGAGAAGAGGCTGTGAGGACTCACAGTGATTTTTGTTGAGGGAAAAGGAGATGGGAGTTTATGAGGCCTCAGTGATCCGTGGATAAGCATGTGTGCATTCTGTTGATCCTGGTGGAGGCTTATGAGCAGAAAGAAGGTGACAGAAAACTCTAGAAACTTCAAATTGTCCCACTAACTCTAAGTTCTTCAGAAACAGTATCTTTCAGAGTGACATAGTGATCCTTATTTATTTATTTTTAAAGATTTATTTATTTATTTAATTCCATTTGTTGTTGTTATTTTTCAATTTGACCAGAGAGAGAGAGAGAGAGAAAGGGAAAACGAAAAAGCAAGCTACCAGGTCCAGGACTTGAACTGCAGTTGGCCATGTGGGAATCCGGTGCCCTTAACTACCGTGCCACCTGCTGACCCTACTTTTTAAAATTATTTTAAGGGAGACTTTTATTATACAGCGTGTGTGTTTGCTGGAGAGACAGGGAGACAGAGAGACAGAAAGTGAGAAGTCACCTACTAGGGGAGATAGCCACGCCGCTATCCCTTCTCCTCCATTCTCCTCTTGGAGTTTTGGGTACGCACACACACCCAGTGTGCGTTTTCAGCTGCCAGGTCCAGGACTCGAATCATGGTCGACTACTTGGGAGTCCAACAAGGTAACTATTCCACCACCACTGCTCCCTTTGGGTCGTTATTTTTACTGCCACCGCCCTCTGTATGGGCTATGTTCATGGGGCAGGGTGGTGTGGCAGTCACATGATGGCTGCGAGGCTGACCACGGGGAAGGTTCCCCATTTGTGCCTGTGACCCTCCCTGACGATGCGGGCATGTATGTGTCCATGATCCTGTCTGGGTAAGGCTGGGGTAGATAGGGGTGTGGTCTCCCTCTTTATCTCTCTCTCACTCATGGAGGAAACAAATAAATAAAACTTTTAAAAAGGACATGATGAGTCAGTAGATGATGTGGAGCTTGGGGCAGCTGGATCCCACACGGTCTATTCTGCTGTTTGAGTCCTGGACTTGGTGGCTTAAAAATGAAGCCCAGGGCGTGTGTGTGCATGCTCCAAACCCCGAGAGGAGAATGGAGGAGAAGGGATTACGCATGGCCATCCCCATGGTGGGGGGCTGGGGGAGGACTGTGATTTCTCACATTTTTTTCCCCTCTCTCTCCCCTCCCCTCACCCCGGCAAGTGCACATACTCTGTAGCAAAAACTAAAATGTCTTTACTCTTTAACAAGAAATCATCAGAATCAACATACTTTAAGCTTTTTATGGTTTTCTCTCTCTTTTTTTTTTTTTTCTTTTGCGGGGGAGGGGGGAGCTTCCATAGGGCACATGTGCTTGCAGGAGAGAGACAGAGAGAGAGATTTTGGGCATGCACACACATGTATCCGTTGTGTTTTTTAAGCACCAGGTTTGGGAATTGAACCTCAGAATTGGCCACATGGGGTTCAGCGCCTTAACTACCATGCTACCTGTTGGCTGGAGATTAAGTTTTTAGATATCTATAGTAGATTAACTGGGACCAGCAGGTGGCGTGGTGGTTGAGGCGCTGGATCCCACATGGCTGACTTCAGTTTAAGTCCTGAACCTGATGGCTTTCTTTTTACTTCCCTCTCTCTGTTTCTTTCTGGTCAAATGAAATGATAATAATAATGAATAAAACTAAGTAATTCTTTTTTTTAAATAATTGTTTTTATGGGACCAGCAGTTAGCGTAATGGCTACGTCGCTGGACTCCCACGTAGTCGACCGCGGTTCGCGTCTCGGACCCAGTGGCTTAAAACTCATGCCGGGCGCGTGTGCGTGCGTGCCCAAGATCCCGAGAGGAGAATGGAGGAGAAGGGATTGCGGCGTGGCCATCCCCCCTGGGGGGTGATTTCTCGCTTTCTGTCTCTCTGTCTGTCTGGCGAGTGCATGCGCCCTAAAAGCAAAAACCTCTCCCCCCCGAAAAAAAATTGTTTTTATTATTTTAACTTTATTTATTTATTTACTTAAATTTGACCAGAAAGGGAGAGAGAGATAGAGAGAGAGGGAGGGAGAGAGAGAGAGAGAAAGAGAAAGTGAGAAAGAAAGCCACCAGGTCTGGGACTTGAACCGTGGTCAGCCATGTGGGAATCCAGCGCCCTTACCCACTATGCCACCTGCTGGCCCCAAATAAAGTAATTCTTAACAAATATATAGAGATTAGCCAAGTCATAGTAGCACTGAACATAAACTGGCAAAGCTGTCATACCAGGGTAGCTTTTCCTTCTCTGGATCTCGGGTCCCAGGACTTGACCAAGCACTCTCTCTTTCAGTTACTTCTTCATCGCCTGAGGGCATGCGCTATTGCTAGAGAGAGGGAGAGAGAGGAGGAGAAAGTAGCACTCCCATCGTGGTCATATCGCAATCCCTTCCTCACCATTTCTCCATCCTCTTGGAATTTTTTTTTTTAATCTTTTTTTTTGAGAGGTTTTTGCTATAGGGCGTGTGCGCTCGCCAGAAAGACAGAGAGAGACAAGAGAGAAAGCAAGAAATCACCCCCCGGGGGGATGGCCACACCACAATCCCTTCTCCTCCATTCTCCTCTCGGGATCCTGGGCACGCACGCACACGCGCCCGGCGTGAGTTTAAGCCACTAGGTCCGGGACACGAACCGCGGTCGACTACATGGGAGTCCAGCGACATAGCCATTACGCTAACTGCTGGCCCCCATCCTCTTGGAATTTTGAGCACACACGTGACCGGCGTGTTATTCAGGTTATGAGGGCCGGGACTGGAACCACTCGGCCCTGCGAGAGCTTTCTCTGTTAACCACTAGGCCACAGGGCTAGCCCTTTAATTTTAAAAAAAAAGTTTATTTTTTCTTCCATGTCTGTGTGTGTGTGTGTGTGTGTGTGTGTGTGTGTGTGTGTGTGAAAGAGAGACAGACAGAAAGCCAGCACTCCCCTAAGGGCCTTATACTTGGATCCAGCCCCAGGGCCAGCCAGCCCTGGATAATGGGCACACACACACCTGGTGTACTCGGGAGATCTCTAGATAAGAACCTGCCCACTAGAGACCAGCAGTTAGCGTAATGGCTATGTCGCTGGACTCCCACGTAGTCGACCGCAGTTCGAGTCCCGGACCCGGCGGCTTAAACTCACGCTCGGTGCGTGTGCGTGCGTGCCCAAGATCCCGAGAGGAGAATGGAGGAGAAGGGATTGCGGCGTGGCCATCCCCCCTGGGGGGTGATTTCCTGCTTTCTATCTCTCTGTCTCTCTCTGTCTGTCTGGCAAGCGCACGCGCCCTATAGCAAAAATCTCTCCAAAAAAAAAAAAGAACCTGCCCACTAAGTCAGCCCTGCAGAGCGTCGCGTCTTACCACTAGCCCCCAAGCCCTTTCTTCTTGGGTAGTTTACTTATGAAGGAAACAGCATAAGTGTGTCAACTTTATTTTCCTTTAAGTGAAAATGAGTGCATTGGGTCAGCGGTGTGTGTGAGTGTGTGTGTGTGTCGTGGTTTAAGGTGCTGGATGCCACGTGGCAAATTGCATGGATCGAGTCCTAGACCTGGTGGCTTGAAAAATATGCTGGGCATATGTATGTGTGCCCAAAATCCAAAAAAGGAGAATGGGGGGGAGGGATTATGGTGTGGCCATTCTCCCTGGGGGGTGCTTTCTCACCCCCCCCGCACTGATGCCCCTATAGCAAAAACAAGACAAGAATTCATTATTAAGAAAATTTAGGGGACCAGCAGTGTGGCATGGTGGATAAGGTGCTGGGCACTTCCACATGGCCAACCATGGTTTGAGTCCTGGACCTGGTAGCTTCCTTTCTTACTCTTTCTCTCTCTCTGGTCAAATTAAAATGAATGAATGAATAAATAAAGTTAAATAATTCTTTAAAAAAAGGCGCCAGCAGGTGGTGTAGTGGTTAAGGATACTGGACTCCCACATGGCTGACCATGGTTCGAGTCCCGGACCTGGCAGCTTGCTTTCTCACTTTTCTCTCTCTCTCATTCTGTTCCTCTCTGGTCAAATTTAGATAGATAAATAAATAAATAGATAGATAAATAAATAAAGTTAAATAAAAGAAGAGAAAAATTTGAGAAGAAAACTGATAAAAGAAATAACTTCCTTCAAAGACAGCCACAGTGAACACAAACGTTTTGGAAGGTGTTTTCTTCTGTCCTGTGTCTGCATAGTTTGATGAGACAAAACCATGTAAACTGTGTACTTTTATGTTCCACTGTTTTCCTTAGCATTTTTTTTAGCTCTAGGGCACGCAAGCTTGCCAGAGAGAAAAAGTGAGACGTCATCCCTCCACCCTCTGTGGCGGGGAGGGGCTATGGCACAGGTGCCTGGCATATTTTCCAGGCCACCAGGTCCGGGACTCGAACGCTGCAGTATGCCATGTAGGATCCAGCCACTTCAACCGCTGCACCAGCCGGCTGGCTCTCCCCTTAGCATTTTAATGTAAGGCGTTTTTTGCATCCTGTCAGACTGTGCAAATGACGTTGAAGTGGTAACATATTATTTCTTGGAGGCCACATCCCTCTCTAGTTTTCTTAACCTGTCCCCACTGTTTCTACAAGTTGATTCCTGTCTTATTTTCACTTTACAAGTAATGTTTCAATTACCAATGCGGCTGGCTGTCAAAGCAGTTTCTTCAAAAGCAAACAAAGGGCAAGTTGAGGGAAGTACTTTACCCCACGAAGCCGTTACACACACACGTGTGAGCGCAATCACACATGCCAGAAGGTAGTCGCTCATCTGGATCTGGATAAGCTGTCAATAAAGTGACAAAAAGCAGTTTTGTATATGATATCACGGAAGACTGTGCTTAAGAATCTTAGCCTTGGGTGGGGGCCGGCAAGTGGCATTTGCTTAAGTGCATTGGACTCCCATATGACCGACCGTGGTTCTAGTCCTGGACCTGGCAGCTTGCTTTCTCACTTTCCCACTCTTGCTCCGTCCCTCTCTGGTCAAATTTAAATAAAGTTAAAAAAAAAAGAATTATTTAGGGGACCAGCAGGTGGCATGGTGCTTAAGGCACTGGACACTCCCACATGGCTGACCACGGTTTGAGTCCTGGACTTGGTGGCTTACTTTCTTGCTTTCCCTCTCTCTCTAGTCAAATTAAAATAAATTAATGAATACATAAAATTAAAATGAATAACTTTTTTTTGTTTTGTTTTGTTTTTTTTTTGGAGAGGTTTTTCGCTATAGGGCGCGTGCGCTCGCCAGACAGACAGAGAGAGACATAGAGACAGAAAGTGAGAAATCACCCCCCAGGGGGGATGGTCACGCCGCAATCCCTTCTCCTCCATTCTCCTCTCGGGATCTTGGGCACGCACGCACACGTGCCCGGCGTGAGTTGTAAGCCACCGGGTCTGAGACGCGAACCGCGGTCGACTACGTGGGAGTCCAGCGACATAGCCATTACACTAACTGCTGGTTCCCAAAATGAATAACTTTTTTAAAAAAATAATTATTAAAAAAAATCTTAGTCGTGGGGCCAATGGTGGCGTGGTGCTTAAGGTGCTGGACTCCCACGTGGCTGACTATGGTTTGAGTCCTGGACCTGACAGCTTGCTTTCTCATTGTCCCTCCCTCTCTTTGTTTCTCTCTGGTGAGCTCACGGGCCCTATAGCAAATTAGAAAATAATAATAATAAATAAAATTAAATAATTCTTAAAAAAAAAAAGGAATCTTAGCTTTGGGCCAGCAGGTGTTATGGTTAAGGTTCTGGATTCTGTGGGGCCCACCGTGTGGTTTGAAACCATCCTGAACCTGGCAGCTTCAAAATTATGCTGGCCACGTGTGCATGTGTCCCCAAAATCCCCAGAGGAGACTAGAGAAGAGATTGCAGCATGGCCACCCCCCTAGGGGTTTCTCACTTCCTCCCACCCCCCTCCTCTCAGAGAGTGCATAGCGCCCTACTGGGGAAAAAAAAAAAAAGAATCTTAGCTTTGACTCTTGGACATTTCAGAGGATTACCAGCTGTTTGAAGGGTATTCCGATCTCAAAGCTGTGCGCATTTGCAAAACATTAATGGATATTTACAGCGCGGAGGCTGGAAATAACTGCCGCTGATTCATCCATTCACTCCCTAAATACTCACCAGGCACTCACACCGGCTCTGGCAGGTTTCATGTCGGGGTAGAGCAGAAAGCACGAGGTAAACATTCCCACCAGCGTGGCACTTCCACACTAATGACACGCAGCGGGTCCTGGAAGGAATTTTACCTCTGCTGGTTTCTCAGGTGTCAGTGTCACTGTCGGATGTCCTACTTTAAGCAGATTGTCTAGTGACAGCTGTGTGTAGTCCAGTACTAGGTGTGATTATTCCCTTTTCCTGGCTTAGAGGGGTTCGGGAACTCACCCCGGGTCACACAGCGCCGAGGCCACTGCCTTCTTGTCTCCGGGATCAGCCTGTCTCTTCTTCCTGGAGTCTTTCCCAGACGCCTTGCTGAAGGCGAAGGTGTCATTTCCCACGGGGTGACGTACTCGTGTTTGTTTCCCGCTCCAGAACGTAGGCTTCATGAGAGCAGTGCCCTTACTCGTCTTGTGACACAAGTCCCCGTGCTTGGCACAAACGCTGACACATGGTAGGTTCTCAATCCATATTCCCGATCGATGGAATGAGAGAGAGAGTGGAGAACAGCTCCAGCCAGGTCTCCTTGCCTGCAGTGGCCTTAGCCTTACCCCGGGACACTCGGAACCCCGATGGGCTGTGCCTCCCTGATGCATCAGAGTGCACGTGGTGGCAGGGCCGGTGGGCGTCATGAAGGCTTTGAGGACCAGAGCCAGAGGAGGAAAGCCACAGAACTCCCTTCTGCACAGAGGAGAACGAGAATCCAGACCCTTTCTTCCTTCTGCCTGGCCTCTCCTCCATCCCCTTCCCTTCCTTCTCCACACAGCCTTTCATTTCAGAGTGAGCCACCAAGGCAGCCCCTGCCCTGGTCAGACGCCTGGACTGCATCTCGTGTTGGTCCCGTATCTGCCTCTCGGCTGAGGATGCTCTTGAGACAGTCCCAGCAGCTTCCTTGGAGCAGCTGTGTCACCAGGACTGCTAGAATTCCAAGCAGTTGCAGTAACTGGGGCTGAGTCTTCACCAGACGAAGGCAGCACTGAGTAGCAGTGGCTGTTTTGTGGCAAGGGATGGAAGAGGACTTGTAGGACCAGGGCCGCCCTGGAGAGGCCCCAGACTGGGACCCTCAGAGCCCTGCCTGAGAGCCCTCCCCAGCTCCGGGGTTGCACATAGGACTTTCAAACACTGGGGTTTTATTTTTCCCATTATGAAAGTACTACTTCCTGTTAAAGGAGAGTTAAAGATGCAGTAGCCAGGATTATTTAAAGCTCTGAGGCTGGCAGGTGGCATGGTATTTTAGGAGCTGGATTCCCGCATGGCTGACCGTGGTTTGGGTCCCAGGCCTGGTGGCTTGCTTTCTCACTTTCCCTCTCTCTATTTCTCTCTGGTTAAATAAAATAATAATAATAATTATTATTATTATTCTTTTAAAGAAAAGAGTGATTTAAAACTCTACCGTCCAAGGCCTGGTCTACATTTAGGTCTGTTTCCTTCCAATCTACGTCTTTAACAAATGTCAGTTAAGTGGCATTGTTTCAGGTTATCTGTGCTGTTGTCAGCTATGACTCCGTCTAGAGAGGGGATCTCGTTACACAGACATTCCCCTACACGTTGGAGTGTTTTCATAGGCTGGGCTCCCACGTCATGGGCCCGTGGAGTGCATTTGGTTCCTCCCAGGTGTTCGAGGGCTCTGAGTGTACGTCTCTACGTGGCTTTCTGGGAGGGCTCTGCTGTCACACTGCAAGCCTGGATCTCCCCGTGCTCCCGGAGCAGGGTTTGGATGACGGCTGCTGCACCTGAAAATTTATACAATTACCGCTTTGCCGACGTCCAGAATGGGCTGAACTCCTGGCATGTCAGGTATTGATTTGAGATATGTGTGGGAGGCTACAAGCATCCCACAAATACTTGTTGAAAGAATAAAAGAAAGTCTTCTCACACTTTCTTGTGACAGGGCCAATACAGTCACATCAGGCCTCCCCGCAGAGGTGTGCTTCATGGCATGAGCTGAGCCCAGGGTCCACTCCCCTGCAGCAGGGACTCGGGAAAGGTGCGAGTGTCCTAGTGCACTCACACACGTGCTCTCCTTGGACTAGGCCCTTAGCACCTCACTCTGTTTCTAGAGGTAAACACCTTCTCAGGAACAGGTATTATAACTTACAGTATTTCACAAGCGGCCTTGCAGACATTTCCCATGGCCTTCTGGGGCTGTCCCCGTGCTGAGGCACGCCCAGGTGGAGTGATCGGCGGTGTGGCTGCTGCCCAGGTCAGTCTCCATGGGAGCGGACACAAACAAAAGGGCTCCTGGTGGAGGTGTGACTCCCAGGCAAGCCTGGCTGCAGAAATCTGTGGTGTTTTTTTTTTTTTTTTTTTTTTTTTTGAGAGGTTTTTGCTATAGGGCTCATGCACTCACCAGAAATACGGAGACAGACAGACAAAGCAAGAAGCAAGAAATCACCCCCTGTGGGGGCTGGCCATGCCATAGTCCCTTCTCTTCCATTCTCCTCTTGGGATCTTGGGAACGCACACACATGCACACGCACCCGGCGTGAGTTTAAGCCACTGGTTCGGGACTCGAACGCTAGTTGACTACACGGGAGTCCAGTGACATAGCCATTACGCCATCTGCTGGTCCTAGGCTGCAGAAATCTTGAGAGGAGAAGTGTGTGGGGTCAAGCAAGACTGCCTTGGCTCAGTGGGGGCTCTGCCCACTCCCAGCAGCAGGCCCTGAGGCAGGCGAGGTCCCTCTCTGACAGATGAGGTAACAGTGCTCCACGCTGGGTACCGCACGAGTTCCTGTGTGCGGTTCTTACAGCCCAGATGTGTGGCCCTCGGACAGTACCATGGCAGTGTCAGCCCCGGAAGCAGGTTGGAGGGATAGGCCAGGTGGGCCGGGGCAGGGCTCCTGCTGAGTCCCTGCCATTGGTCATCTAGACAATTCAGAGGGTGTTCTCAGGTACCACGTGGGGCGACGTGCCACGCTCCGGCTCCGTGGCCAGCCTGCCTGAGTCACAGCCGGCTCTGCTCCTTACCAGTTGTGGGTCTCCGAGGCGCAGTTTTCCCTGTAAGAGAGGACAGTAAAGGCCTCACCGTCAGGCCTGTCGGGAAGGTCAGGGACACGGTCCTTACAGAGGGCTTCGCCGGAGTGCCTGCAACACACGAAGTGCGGGACGAGTGTCTCGCTCGTTGTTTTGGGGTCTGAGGAATGGCCTTCCACCGCACTCTCTTCCCTGCTCTAGCATGTGTAGGCCGGTGCTGTGCCTAGATCTATTTTAGATTGATGAGCAAATGGCCTAGATACGGTAGAGGTGCCTGAGGTGGGGGTGGCGCTGGGGCCTGGGCGTGTGGACGGCCCCGGGGTAGCCAGTCATCGGCCCATGCGTACTGACGGGCACCTTCTGTGGACCGGGCCGGATGGCGTCTGGCCTCAGGGAACTCGGGGCCCAGATCTGAGCCTGCAGACTGAGTGTTATTCAGGCAGCAGGTGGAGCTGCTTATTTTTCATCTAAAAAAAAAAAAGTCTGTGGCTGGCTGTGTGGCCTAGTGAGTAAATAGGGAGCTAGATCTACATGGCCAGGCCATGGGGCTCAACTCTGGGCCTGGTGCCTTGAAAATCACACTGGGCACATCTACATGTGGCCTCCAAATCCTGACAAGATGGAGAAATGGAGGAGAAGGGATCGTGGTGCGACCCATGCCCCATCGGGAGTGCCTTCTCCCTCCCCACCCCACTGGGCCAAGTGCACGAGCCCTTTGGCAGTTAAAAAAAAAGTTTAGGGGACCAGCAGGTGGCATGGTGTTAAGGTGCTGGACTCTCCCACATGGCAGACCATGGTTCAAGTCCTGGACCTGGTAGCTTGCTTTCTCACTTTCCCTCTCTCTCTCTTTGTGTGTGTGTGTCTCTCTCTCTGGTCAAATTTAAAAAATTAAATGAATGAATAAATAAAATTAAATAAATAAATAATTATTTATTTATTTATTTTTTGAGAGGTTTGAGACGACAGACACACAAAAAAGGAGTTATTTATTTAATTTATTCATTCATTTATTTTAATTTGACCAGAGAGAGAGAGAGAGAAAGAAAGTAAGAAACCAAGCCACCAGGTCCAGGACTTGAACCGTGGTCAGCCATATGGGAGTGTCCAATACCTAACTACCATGCCACCTGCTGATCCCCAAATACAACTTCTTTTTATTATTATTTTGAAGAGGTTTTTGCTATAGGGTGCATGAGCTTGCCACAAAGAGAGAGACAGGCAGACAGAAAGCGAGAAATCACCCCGCAGGGTGGATGGCCACGCCATAATCCCCTCTCCTTCATTTTCCTTTTGAGATCTTGGGCACGCATGCACATGTACCTGCCATGAGTTTAAGACACTGGGTCTGGGACTCGAACGACTATTGACTACGTGGGAGTCCAGTGACATAGCCATTACACTAACTGCTGGTTCCCATAAATAATTCTTAAAAAAAAAAATAAATAAACACAGGGCCTAGAGGAACAAGGGCACACCTCCAGCCCCTGCCAGAGCAGGTCCCTACACAAGCCTGCATTGCAGACCACAGAGGTAAGGCACACGCTCTACAGTGCGAATGCTCCATTTTTACATGTTGACAACCGATTCCATTTTTAAATAGTTTGCAAAACTAAAACCACACACTGAGATATCATTTTGTACTCAGCAAGACAATGATCAAAGTCAAAAAGCTTGGGCAGGGGCCGGCAGGTGGCGCGGTAGTCAAGGGTGCTAGATTCTCACACGGGAGACTGTGGTTCAAGTTCTGGACCTGGCAGCTTGCCTTTTCTCTCTCTCTCTCTCTCTCACTCCATCTGTCTCTGGTCAAATTTAAATAAATAAATAAATAAATAAATAAGTTAAATAAAATAATTGTTTAAAAAAAATAGCTCAGGCAGGCTCTGTGGCACAGCCCACCTAGGAGAAGCTGACTCCTCCATGGTGCCTGTGGTTCAGATCTCTGGCCCGATCACCCTGAAACGTGCGGGGCATGTGAATATAAACCCAAGACACAGGCCCAAGGTCTGACAGGAGGACTGCAGGACGGGGATCGCGGCCTGACAGGCCCTCAGAAGGTGCCTCTGCCGGTCTCTCTCACACTTGCTGTTTGGGATGGGCAGACAGGCCTTCCGGCTGCTGGGCAGGGCCTAAATCACCCCAACCTAGAGGAAGGGCTATTTGGCTTTCAAATAACAAACGCTTGCCCAGCAGCATGGCTCAGGGCAGTGCTTGCTGGAGGCCAGATGGAAAATCGAGGTTCGAGTCCAGGTTGACCTACAGATGCTGGGCATGTGTGTGCGGCCTTGGCCCTGGCTGGCTGGAACAGGCTGGGGGGAGTCCAGCGACGTAGCAGTATGCCATCTGCTGATTCCCTCCCTGTGTTCATTTCTGTTCATCGAATCTTTCGTTTGGCTTGCTGGGCCCTGTAGGCTTGAGTCGGCTTGCCCTGGTCTGGAGAGAAGCAGACCAGGAAAGTTGAAAGGAGCCCAGAGCTCTTCTTTTTCTCTTTGTGTGAAGAGCACGGAGTTGGGGTTTGAAGGATAAGTAGGAGATAGAAGGGGCTGGACTCTCAGGAGGAGGTCTGGTGTGACCAGGTCTTACAGAGAGGCCAGGCAATTGGGAAAAGTGGAACGAAGAGGGGACAGGGCATGTCTGCCCCGGCTGCAGGAGGGTGGGCCGGTTATAGATGAGCTGGGACTCAGTCCTGTAATTACCGAGTCTTCGTGGGGCTGGGAGGCCGTGTGGAGGGCACTTTTTCACACAAGGAGTCGTGGCCTGCTGGCAGCAGGAGACCAGGAGGGAAAGACTTAGGAGAAAGGGAGAGGGGACAGCTCCCACCACGCACAGCTGTCCCTTCCCTCAGGGGAGCTGGTGCTCACAGTCCGGAGTGGGGCGTGTGGGTTTCTCAGTATTTCCCCATGCTTGTGTGAGCATGTTAACATCGGAATTGCAGCGTAGGATGGTAACTGACACGCCGCCTGCTTTACGGCGTTTTCTTCCACTCACGCCCTTGGATCTTGCTCTGCTGTCTGTCTCTACCTCATCTTCTTACTCGCTGCGAGTCCATGTACGGGGTCCCCACAATGGTCATTTATTGGGAAATTTATGGGGCTTTCCTCTCTGTTGCCGCTGTGAGTATCCATGCATGCTTCTGGTTGCTAACTAAGGCCAGAACGTGCGCAGGGTACCCCCTCTGGGAAGACTGCGGGGCGAAGGGTCCGAGCGTTGCAGTGACTTTGCCTTTTAGGGCATATGCGCTCACTGGAGAGAGAGAGAAAGTTAGAAATCACCGCCATCCCCGACCCCGGGGAGGCCCCATTGTAATCCCTTCTTCTCCATTCTCCTCTTGGGATTTTGAGTACATACGCACGTGCACCTGGCATGATTTTCCCTTCGGGTCTGGGACTTGAACTACGGTTTGCCGTGTGGGAATCAAGAACCTTAACTACCACACCATCTGTTGGTCTCATGACTGTGCAATCTGGCCCCATGCTCTCCTACTATTTTTAAAAAAAGTAGCACTGGGACCAGGTGATGGTGTAATGGTTACGTCACTGGACTCCCACATAGCCCACCACGGTTTGAGTCCCGGACCCAGTGGCTTAAAACTCATGCCAGACAGGACCAGCAGGTGGTGTGGTTAAGGTGCTAGATACTCCCACATGGCTAACCACAGTTCGAGTCCCAGACCTGGTGGCTTGCTTTCTCTCTCTCTCTCTCTCTCTCTCTGTGTGTGTGTGTGTGTGTGTGTGCCTCGCTCTGGTCAAATAAAAATAAAAATAAAAATAAATAAACAAAACAAAAACTCATGCCAGGCATATGTGCGTGCAGACCCAAAATCCTGGGAGGAAAATAGAGGAGAAGGGAGTGCAGTGTGGCCATCTCCCTTGGGGTGTGATTTCTCGCTTTCTGTCTCTCTGTCTCTCTAGTTAGCACATGTGCCCTGTATCAAAATTGTCTCTCAAAAAAAAAAAAAAAAAAAAAAAAAGCTAGCACTTACACACGTTTGGAAGGAAGATGCAAGTTCCCCTTCATATTTTCCCATCCATTCCTACCCTCCTTCCCAACATTCTACCCCACCCCCAGGCTTCTGTGTTTAAACAATTCCCAGCATAGTAACCAGTAGGGCCAGCCCCGTGGTCCCGTGGTTAAGGGAGCCAGCTCCCATATAGCCAACCTAGGTTTGAGTCCAGCCCCAGGGACTTTAGAAGCACACCAGACACATGTGTATGTGTGCCCCAAATCCTGGCAGGATGGAGAAATGGAGGAGAAGGGATTACAACCTGACCATGGCGCAGTTGGGTGTGCTTTCTCTTTCTCCCTCTCTGTCTCTCTGTCTCTGGTAAGCACGCATACCTTCTGCCAATTAAAAAAAATGGCAGTCACTGGATGCATGTGGCTGTTTAAATCGATTAAGTTAATGGAATAAAATTGAACTTTACATTTGGAGTGCTCAGTGGCTGAGCGTAGCTGTTGAGAACAGGTTTTAAGTGTACCCACCAGAGCCAGCGGGTAGTGTGGTAGTTAAGGAAGGTGGATCCCATGTGGCCAACCCACCACTGTGGTCTTGGACCTGGCGGCTTGAAAACCACACTGGGTGCTTATGTGTGTGCCCAGAATCCCGAGAGGAGAATGGAGAAGGGACTGTGGCATGGCCATCCTTCCTGGGGGTTAATTTCTCACTTTCTCTTTCTGTCTCTCTCGTGCCCTACGGCAAAAATGTTTTGCTTTTGTGAGAGATTTTTTTTTTTTTCCCCTGAAATTGTGAGAGATTTTTGTTATAGGGTGTGTGAACTCACCGGAGAGACAGAGAAAGACAGAAAGTGAGAAGTTATACCCCTGGGGGATGACCATGCTGAAATCCCTTCTCCTCCACTCTCCTCTTAAGATTTTTGGGAATGCATGGACATGTACCTGGCATGAGTTTCAAGCCCCTGGGTCTAGGACCTGAATTGTGACCAGCCACGTGGGAGTCCAGTGCCTTAACCACTGTACTGCTTACCGGCCCTGGTACAGTGTAGGAGAATGTTTACACCACTGTAGAAATGTACTGGATGGTGCTGCTGTAGGGCCAGTTTCTCTGCCTTGGTTCAGCTGGCATTTGAGGCAGGATCATCCTCTTTTGGGGAGCTGTGCTGGGCATTGTGGGATGTTTAGCAACCTCTCTGGGCTCCAGCAGGTGTAGCACCCTTTCTGCAGTTGTGGCAAGTAAACGTATCTCTGGACGTTTCTAAAGTCCCTGGGAGGAAAAGTCACCTCTCTCCTCTCAGTGAGAACCACTGCTGTGCACTGTGGTCTCCATATTGCTTTTGCTTTTTCCTTGTATTCTTCCTGCATCTGCAGTCTCAATGCCAGGACTGTTCTTCCTAGACTCTGGTTTCCTGAAAGGTTAGTGTGTCCTGCAGGCAGCCCAGCAAATATTTACCCAGTGCTTGTCGATAGCAGGGGCCCTCAGAGCGGAGCTGACCATGCCGGTCCTGCCGGTCCTGCCTGGGCGGCCAGCTCCTTGTTACGTCATTAGGTACCTGCTTTGGAAACGTCTTTTCCTCGGTCCTTCCTTTGTGATACCCGCCTTCCTTTGCATTTCGGCCGATTGCAGACCAGGCACATTGGTTAGGAGACTGCTTGCTGTGAAAACCTTTGCTTTAGAGTCAAGTCATAAGAAAATTCCTCCTGGTAGGACACAGAAATGGTTTATTACCTGTCGATGATGACGTGCATAGTATTCTCAACTGGACTGGTCTGAGGTGTATTTCATGTTGGGTAAATTCTTTTTACAAGCCAAATGATGTATGGCAATCGAATGTTTAAAAAAAAAACAAGAATTATAAAAATAAAATCTAAAAAAGGAAAAGAAAATTCCTCCTGGTTTTCCCTTATCTTAGTGGTCTAAGCTGGACAGGACAAAATAAATTATTTCTGGCCCTACCTCTTTTTTTTTTTTTTTTAAGGGAGATTTTTGCTATAGGGTTTGTGTCCTTGCTGTAGAGAAAGACAGAAATACAGGAAACGAGAAATCACCCCCCAGGGGCATGGTCACTCTGCAATCCCTTCTCCATTCTTCTCGAGGGATTTTGGGCATGTGCATGCATTCAGCATGTTTCTCAAGCCACTGGGTCTGGGACTTGAACCACAAAGTTGACCATGTGGCATTCACTGCTTTAACCACCCTGCCACCTGGCTGGCCCCCAAGCTAATTAAACTCACGCTGGGCGTGTGTGTGCATGCCCAAGAACCCAAGAGGAGAATGGAGGAGAAGGGATTGCGGTGTGGCCATCCCTCCTGGGGAGTGATTTCTCACTTTCTGTCTCTCTGTCTCTCTGTCTTTCTGGCAAACACATGTGCCTTATAGCAGAAACCTCTCGAAAAGAAAAAAAAAATGTGGAATTCATTCTTCCAGAAGCATGGTAGGATGGGGAGGAGATTTCACTGGTCACGGAGTGGTGTGCTTCCATCAAATGAGTCTTCCTTTCCTTCCTCCTGCTCTCCATTCCTCCCTCCCTTCCCCTCCTCTCTCCGTTTTTCATATCCAGTGAGTGCCCACGAAGGCTGCTGTGGGTGATTTGCACCTGGCTGCAGGAGTAGGGAGAGGGGCTGACTCCTGTGGCTTCTGTGTGTCTTTGGCTTTCCAACAACTTGGAAAGGGGCCTGCAGGCATCAGTTACTCAGAGTGCAACCTGCCTCCTCAGGGCCACACCCCACCCTGGGCTGGCTTACTGGAATGAGGGTGCTATTTTTAAGAAGGAGCATTGTCTTTCATCATGGAAATTTTGGATGTCTGAGCAGGCCGCTTGCTGGCTTGCTCTTCTCGAGAGCGGTGATGCCTGGGGACTGTTGCCCTGCTCTGTACCCCAGCATCCCTTTAGGACCCGGCCTGCAGGAGGAAGGGGAGAAGGAAGGTCTGCGGCAGACAGGTCATTATGTAAGTGATGGTTGCTGTGTGTGATAGGTTCGTTCCTGGTGACATCTCAGGTGACGGGCAGGGCTGGGACTCTCCTTTTCCTTGTGCCTGTGTGTGCGGGGGCAGTGAGGTAAGCCATTCGGCCTCAGGCATTTTCCTTGCCCTGTTGTAATTCTCGAGCAACCTGTTTTCGAGTTCCCTGGAGGACAGGATGCCCTTTTTGGAGATTCTTAGAGTAACTGGGTTTTGCTGGGGTTTCCAGGTTCCCAGGTATCCCTTGCCTCGCGCAAAGGTGACCTGGAAGTGAGTGCCGGGCTGGGGGGCAGTAGTTGGGGTCAGCTGGCCCATATGGCACGTGGCCCACGTCCAGGTCAGGCTGGGCTCTGAGACATCGTCTTTTGGCTTGCTCTTCCATGTGTCGCCAAAAAGGAGAGCCAGGAGTGGAGAGATGTTCCTTTCTTTCTATAGAGACCTTGGGGCAACTGCAGCTTTGACAGTATGGGACAGTGGGACGATCCTAGGCTTTGGGGTAAGATCCACATAGACTTGGTCGTTTCTCACATCTCAGCAAATCTGGGATTGTTTGTTTATTTTTTAAGAGAGGTTTTTGCTTAAGGTATATGTCACTGAAGAGACAGACAGAAAGTGAGAAATCACCCCCCCAGGAAGGATGGCCATGCTGTAGTCCCTTCTCCATTCTCCTCTCGGGATCTTGGGCATGCATGCACATGCGCCCAGCTTGAGTTTTAATTTGCTGGGTCCAGGACTTGAACTGCAGTTGACTACATAGGAGTCCAGCGACATAACCATTATGCCATCTGCTGGTCCCAAATCTAGGTTTATTTAACTGTCTTGAACTTTCATCTCTTATCTATAAAATGTGAAAGTAACAAGAGTGCTTATTGTGCCATATTTAGCTTTTAACTTAAATCTTTTTATTTTTAAATGAATCCTGCTGTTGGAAGTAAATCATTTGATCCACAACATCTTGGAAACTTCTACTCTGTTTTCCCGTCTTTGGGCCACTGAAGATACCTTAGAGGAAAATGTTCTGAGAAACCTGGGGTAGATGTGGGCGTGGCCTTGGTGGTGGGGGTGGGGCCTCTGGTGGGTGGGCGTGGCCTCACGGTGTGGGCATGGCCTTGACCCTGTCAACCTGTCTTTCCCCCAGGTGCTGTGAGTGGCTGCGATGCTGTGGCGGAGGCGAGCCCAGGCCCCGCACTGTCTGGTTGGGACACCCGGAGAAGAGGGACCAGAGGTATCCTCGAAATGTCATCAACAATCAGAAGTACAATTTCTTCACCTTTCTTCCTGGGGTACGTGCATGCAGGGACCACACCCACTCTCTTTGCCACCACAAGTATATATATGCCATGCTACTAGACTCAGAAGACTGGGTCCCACCGCGGATCTTGCAAACCCCTGGGGCTTCTTAGCACCATCTTAGCCCCTGGGCCTCCATCCTTCCTGCCCTGAACATGGAGGGAACTGTCTTCTTTTTTTGGGAGAGGTTTTCGCTATAGGGCACATGCACTCGCCAGAGAGACAAAGAGCGAGAAATCACCCCCCGGGGGATGGCCACACCTCAATCCCTTCTCCTCCATTCTCCTCTTGGGATCTTGGGCATGCACGCACACGCGCCTGGCATGAGTTTAAGCCACCAGGTCTGGGACTCGAACTGCAGTCGACTACATGGGAGTCCAGCGACATAGCCATTACGCCAACTGCTGGTCCTGAGGGAGCTGTCTTCTGTCCGTGAGGCTGTGAGACCCCACCTGTTCAGTTAAAATAACTCCATGTTTATTTGGTGTTTTGAACCTGAGAGTACAAAAGGTATTTTGGGACCTAGTGTTACAAGGGGGCTACAAAACATATGTGGAAAAATAAATGAAAGTATGAATTTATTTTGGTGCCAAAAGAAAGTTGGAATGCATGCATAGACTTTTTTGTTTGTTTGGGTTTCTTTTTTAGAGATATTTTTGTTATAGAGTGTATGTGCTTGAAGAGGGACAGAGAGACAGAAAGTGAGAAATCAGCCCCCATGGGAATGGTCACTGCAATTTCTTCTTCATTCTCTTCTCAGGATTTTGGGCATGCAAGCACACATTCCTGGCGTGAGTTTTAAGCCACTGGGTCCAGGACTCAAACCACAGTTTACTCCGTGGGAGTCCAGCAACATCACCATTATACCATCTACTGGTCCCTCCATGCATAGTTTTTGCATAATACTTATTTTCTACAACCTTTTTGAAGACCCACCTCATGTAACCAAAATGTTGAACATTGGCAGTTCTTAAATTTTTCTCCCTATTGTCATGAGGCACATACTCAATATAGGCAAATTTGCAGGTAAAAGTATATAGAAAAAAATAAAACAAATTTGAATCTTACTATCTAGAGAGAGAAGTTCCATTAACATTTTGGATAGGGGTCAGCAGGTAGCATGGTGGTTAAGGTACTGGATTCCCACATGGCTGATCACAGTTCAAATCCTGGACCCTGCAGCTTGAAGATCACAACAAATAGATAAATAAGAATAAGTGTTTAAAAAAATTTGAGGGAAAAAAATTGGGGATAGTAAATGTATCATACTGTATCATTATACTCCTATATTAACCTACACAAATCCATGGACATGAACTCAGCAACCTTCCCTCTGACACACATAAATTAAATAGCTTTATTATTATTTTAAAAAGATTTTTGCCATAAGAGCACATGTGTTTGCTAGACAGAGATAGAGGCAGAGAGGGAAAGTGAGAAACCACCCCCTGGGGGGATGTCCATGCTGCAGTCCCTTTTTTTCCATTATCTTCTGGGGATTGGGGCATGCACATGCCTAGTGTGTTTTTCAAGCTGCTCGATCTGGGACGTGAACTATAAAATTGGCCATGTGGGATCCAGTGCCTTAACCACTTTGTATCTACTGACTCTAAATAGCTATTTTTATCCAGCATGGGCTCCAAACACATAACAGTTGACTTTAGGGACTAGCAGTTGGCATAATGGCTATGTCGCTGGACTCCCATGTAGTCGACCGCGGTTCCAGTCTCAGACCTGGTGGTTTAAATGCATACCAGGCGCGTGTGCCTGCATGCCCAAGATCCTGAGAGGAGAATGGAGGAGAAGGGATTGTGGCATGGCCATCCCCCCCTGGGAGATGATTTCTCGCTTTCTGTCTGTCTGGTGAGTGCACGCGCCCTATAGCAAAAACCTCGCATCTCAAAAAAAAAAAAAAAAAAAAAAGGAAAGAAAAAAGAAAAGAAAAGAAATTGACTTCAAAGGAAACTTTTTTGATGATTTATTTTATTATTATTATTTTAATTTGATCACAGAGAGAGAGAGAGAGAGAGAGAGAGAGAGGGAAAGTGAGAAAGTAAGCCACCAGGTCTAAGACTTGAACTGCAGTCAGCCATGTAGGAATCCAGTGTCTTAGCCACCATGCCATCCACCGGCTCCAATAGTTGACTTTATTTTTTTAAAATAATTATTTTATTGAACTTTATTTATTTATTTATTTATTTTAATTTGACCAGAGAGGGACAGAGCAAGAGAGAGAAAGGAAAAGTGAGAAAGCAAGCTGCCAGGTCCGGGACTCGAACCATGGTTGGTCATGTGAGAATCCAGCGCTCTTAACGACCACACCACCTGCCAGCCCCAATAGTTGACTTTAGAAGCCAAAGCAATAGCAGTCAGTGCCAGTGCAGACAGGAAAACAATGGTAGCATTCAGTATTGAGTGATAATACAGAGGCATGAAAGTATTGTAGTTCAAGATTTGAATTCTTTTTTTTTTTTTTTTTTTTTTTTTGGTGAGAGGGCATGTGCACTTGCCAGAGAGAGAGAGAGAGAGAAAGAGGGAAAATGAGAAAGCACCCCTCAGGGGGAGTGGTCATGTCTGAATCTCTTCTCCTCCATTTCTCCCTGCTTTCAGGTTTTGGGTACAAAATATGAACTTAGAATATTTTTCAAGCTGCCAGGTCTGGGATTCGAACCACATACTTGGCCACGTGGATCCAGCCACTTTTACCACATCACTGGTTGGCCCCATCTGAATGTTTTTTTTAAGGGTAATTTAAAATGGATTCATTGCTAGCTATTTCAAACCCTTTCCTGGAATCTCAGTATCTTCAGCCAGGAAAAGGTTTATTTCTTATTCATAGCAAGTCTGATGCAGGCTGGCTGCCCGCTTGCATCTTATAGCTGTGCTGTCTGGAATGTGTGACTGCACTGTCACCATGGAAGGCGAGAGTCATGAAGGCTCTCACCCACCTTAGCTTCGAAGAGACTTGCACTAATTGCCCATTGGCCAAAGGTAGTCATGTGATCTCAGCCTCACTCCCAGGGCACACAGGAGCAGTCACAACTCTGCCAGGCCCAACTGCCACCCAGGGTGGAATTCTTTATTTTATTTTATTTAATTACTTTATTTATTTGGAGAGTTTTTTTTGCTATAGGGTGCGTGCTCTCGCCAGAAAGAGAGAGACAGAGAGACAGAAAGCGAGAAATCACCCCCGGGGGGATGGCCACGCCACAGTCCCTTTTCCTCCATTCTCCTCTTGGGATCTTGGGCACGCATGCACATGCACCTGACATGAGTTTAAGCCACTGGGTCCAGGACTGGAACCACAGTTGACTACATGGGAGTCCAGCGACATAGCCATTACACTAACTGCTGGTCCCAGAATTCTTTATTTTTTAAAGAATCATTAATTAATTAATGAATTAATTAATATTATTATTATTTTAACCAGAGAGGTAGATTGGGAAAGTGAGAAAGCAAGCAGCCAGGTCTAGGACTCGAACCGCAGTTGACCGTGTGGGAGTCAAACACATGGGAGTCCAGCGACATAGCCATTACGCCAATTGCTGGTCCTGGAAGGTGTTTTTCTTTATTTCATGAGAGAGAGGTGAGTAGGCCTCCTGGACAGGGTTTTGCCATGCTGTGGCCCTCGCCCTGCCTCTCGGCCGTCCAGGATCAGGGGCACGTGGGTGCGCCTGGCACCGTCCGGTGGATCCAGGGTCCAAACCCAAGCCTCCGTGTGGCTCCAGCCTCCCGCTGCAGCACCCTGCCTCCTGCCCCACTGCGGCTGGCCTGACCGTGACGTTTTTCTGAAAGACAGATGGAAGTGTTTCGGCCTCGTAGGAAAGGCATCACATGGGCCGTCATGGCGGGTCAGGACGTTTCTGTCACTCACTGCCCCTCCACCTCGCTGAGGGGCCCTGACTGTCTCCCCCTGTCTCCACGTTCCAGGTGCTGTTCAACCAGTTCAAGTACTTTTTCAACCTCTATTTCTTGCTCCTCGCCTGCTCCCAGTTTGTTCCCGAGATGAGACTTGGCGCGCTCTACACCTACTGGGTCCCCCTGGTGAGTCAGTCCTGTTCCCGCTCAGTCACCTTGGAGGTTTGTCTGTCTCAGCTGAAATGGGACAGCGGCCGTCCACCGTGAGGATGCTCTCCAGCCACGTGTTGCGAGTCCCCGAATTATAACGCCGAAGCTGCGTTTTATGCGGTGACGGGATCAACTGCCGGCAAGGCCTGTGGTTCACTTGGCCGGTCGGCTGGCCTGTGTCCTGTGTCTGTTAATTCAGCAGGTATTTCTAGTGTGTTCCTCACGTAGGCACCATCTTGACTGGGGGGTGCAGTGGCAAGTGAGAAGGACAAAGCCTCCCCATGAGTTGCATCATTTCTGTTGTCTCTGAGCTCACTTTTTTTTCTTTTTTAAATATTTATTTAATTCCATTTGTTATAATTATTATTTTTCAATGTGACCAGAGAGATACAGAGATTGAAAGAGAAAGGGGAAGTGAGAAAGCAAGCTGCCAGGTCCAGGACTCAAACCGTGGTCAGCTATGTGGGAATCCAGCCCCTTTAACCACTGCACCACCTGCTGGCCCCTGAGCTCACTTTATTTTGAGAGAGGTTTTTGCTATAGAGTGCGTGCACTTGCTAGAGAGACAGAGAGATAGGAAGTGAGAAATCACGCTCCCCGGGGGTGGCCACGCTGCAATCCCTTCTCCTCTCAGGATTTTGGGCACGCATGCACATGCACCTACTATGATTTTTAAGCCGCCATATCTGGGACTTGACCTGTGTTCAGCCATATTGGAATTCAGCACTTTAACCACTATGCCACCTGTTAGCCCCATTTTTTAAAAATTTGTGCTCCTTTGTAAGAAAGACTTAACTTGTTTCTTTTCTTTCTTTGGAGAGGTTTTTGCTATAGGGTGCGTGTGCTCGTGCCAGAAAGTGAGAAATCACCCCCCTCCCCAGGAGGATAGCCATGCCATCACCCCTTTTCCTCTCGGGATCTTGGGCATGCGTGCACATGTGCCCAGTGTGCGTTTAAGCCACCGGGTCCGGGACTTGAAACGCAGTCAACTACATGGGAGTCCAGCAACAGCCATTACACCAACTGCTGGTCCCAAAAAGACTTAACCTGTTTCTACACATGGGAGTCCAGTAACATAGCCATTACACCAACCGCTGGTCCCAAAAAGACTTAACCTGTTTCTACATGTTTTTATATTTAATGTCAAATTAGAAGTTTGAAATAAATTTGGAACGAGCCCATGGCCTGCCTGATACTTAAGGTGGCTGGATCCCACATGGCCGACTGTGTGGTTCGAGTCCCAGACCTGGTAGCTTGGAAAACCTACTAGGTGCATATGTGTCGGTGCCCAAAAGGAGGAGGAGACGGAGAAGGGATTGAGGAGTGGCCATTCCGATGGAGGGTGGTTTCTCCTCTCCTTATCTGTCTTTATCTGGCACACACCCTCTGACAAATTAAAAAAAAAAAAAGATGAGAAATGTGTCATTGCTGAAATATCTGCATTTTTAAAAAACTGCTTGAGGGCATGCGTACTTTCCAGAGAATGGGAGAAAGAGAGCACCCTCCTGTGGGCGTGTTCACACCACAGCCCCTCCCCCGCCTCTCCATCAGGTGGGGATTGGGCACGTGTGCACACGCACCTGATGTGTCTTCAAGCCGTGGCCAGGGTGCGAACAGCAGTCAGCGGTGGGATGCACCTCCCTGAGCTAGGCTACAGGGCTGGCCCGGATTCTGCCAACTCTTGACTGTACCTTTTTGTATTTTAAAAGTTAGTTTTTCTTCTTTCTTTCATGAGAGAGAGAGGCCAACAGCTGAGCAGGCAGATGCCCCCACAGGGTCTCATCTCACTGCAGTCCCCTCCGGCCGGCCAGCCAGGGTTGCAGGTGTGCCAGGTGTGTTCGTGCTGACCCTAGATCCGACTCTGGGGCTCCCCTCTGTCTCCAATGTTGTGTGGCGATGCCCTGCCCCCCATGCCACCACGACTGGGCCCTCTTGACTGTACTTTAAGAAGGTGGGTAGTCCGTGGGCCAACTCCATCGCGTGGTAACCCAGGTGGCTGGATCCCACGTGACCAACGCCACGATTTTAGTTCCCGACTTGGCAGCCGGGAGCACGTGTGTGCCCCAAATCCTGACAGGATGGAGAGGTAGAGAAAAGATTGCAGTGTGACCATTCCCCACAGGGGTGCTTTCTCCCTCTCCCTGTCTCTCTGTCTCCCTCTCTTTGATGAATTCACATGCCCTCTGGCAAATTTATTTTTAAAGAATTTTTAAAATTTAACTTTATTTATTTACTTATTTAAATTTGATGAGAGGGAGAGAGAGAGAGAGAGGAAGTGAGAAAGTGAGAAAGTAAGCCGCCGGGTCTGGGACTCAAACTATGGTCGGCTATTTGGGAGTCCTGTGCCCTTAACCACCTCATCCTCTGCTGGCACTCTGGCAAATTTTTTTTTTTAAGTTGCATAATTTGAACAAGGCTACTTTTCTAAGCCTCAGTTCTATCATTTGTAAAATAGAGACAATCCTGTCTGCTTCCTCGGCTTGTTGGGAGGTTTGAATGAATGACCTTGAGTCAGATGCTCCATCTAGCATCTGACTTAGAGAAAACTCAGGAAATGTTCTCATTACGATTTTTTTTTTTTTTGGAGAGGTTTTTGCTATAGGGCACATGCGCTCACCAGAAAGACAGAGAGAGACAGAGAGACAGAAAGTGAGAAATCACCCCCCCACACACCAGAGGTATGGCCACGCTGCAGTCCCTTCTCCTCCGTTCTTCTCTTGGGATCTTAAGCACGCACACACATGTGCCTGGCATGAATTTAAGCCACCAGGTCCGGGACTCGAACCGCAGTATGGGAGTCTAGTGACATAGCCATTACTTCAACTGTTGGTCTCTCTCATTCTGATTTTAAGTTCTGCCACTGAAGACATTATTGTTGATTGTCTGATGCCATTTTAGCTTGTAGTGGCCTTTTTCCTGGTACTAATATATTAGGAGGAGAAATTCCTTAAGAGATAGTGAAAATAATCTATAATATTTTTTATATGAGGCCCAAATAATCTATTTTTTTGTGATTGTTGATTTTACATAGACCCTGGGTACCATAAAGCACGCAGATCTTAAGTTTTCAGTCCAGGGAGCTCTGACGTTTGTGTATATCCACGTAAACATGACTTTAGTCAAGGCGTAGAACACTCCTGTCACCCCAGAAAGTCCCTGAGTACCCCTTTCCCGCCACCACCCCTTCACCGGGCAGCTGCTTGTCTGATTTCTGTTTCCCATGGACTAGTTTTGCTTTAGTAAATCTATTTTTGATGTACAACTTTACAAAAGAGGCTTAGCACCTTCAGAATTGCTTGCCTGCTTTATCAGGGCCTGTGATTGTTTTACAAGCTCAGACAACCCTGACTCCCTCCTCCCCCATTAAAGCTTCTTTCTAAATATCTATGGATATTAAGGACCTCCTAAGTTAGACAGTTGGGATTTATTTCTGGACTACATTTGTGTCTCTTTGTAAAGCAGTTTCTAGCCTGAGGGGCGGCATGTCCTCTAGGATTAGTGAGAAGCGTGTGTGTGTGTGTGTGTGTGTGTGTGTCTAGCATAACTTTGGAGGCAGTATTTATTTGCAGCAGGAGGTGAATGAATGGCTCGGTCTTTGTGTGAACACACATTCTCCATTACCATCAATGGGATTTAGCCAGGCCCACGCAGAGAGAAATAGAAACTGGGACATTTGAGAAAACAAACAACGAGAACCCGGGTTCTGGCACAGAGCAGCCCAGTGGCAGCATGGGGCGAGGACGTGGGTGCTCTGCACGCCAAGTCCGCTCCTCCCAGATCAGGTGTTCTCCCTTCCCCCTGTGGTCTGGCTGCACTTCTGTTCTGGAATATACTTTTTTCGGACTGCAGTGTGTGCTTTCTGTGTGATTGGAGACAGGAGCGATCCTCTGATTGTCAAGATGTGTGGGTCTTTGGGGAAATTTCACAAAGCAGCCCATCTCTGGAGAGATGTACGGAAGAGATGGAACTTCCTTTGAATTGAAGTTAAAATATGTATTTATTTATTTTTATCTAACTTTATTTGTTAGCTTATTTTAATTTTACCAGAGAGGAACAAAGTGAGAGAGAGAGAAAAATAGGGAGGGAGGGAAAGTGAGAAACCAAGCCACCAGGTCCAGGACTCGAACCTCTGTTGATCACATGGGAGTCCAGTACCCTTATCCACGCCCCCTGCTGGCCTCATATATATATGTGTGTGTGTGTGTGTGTATCACACACACACACACACACATATGCATATATATGTATATATATAAAATATATTGCATATGTAATATATATATATTTTTAAGAATTATGTTTTATTAATCTTTATTTATTTTAATTTGACCAGAGAGAGACAGAGTGAGAGAGAGAGAGGGAAAGCGAGAAAGCAAGCCTCTAGGTTGGGGACTCGAACAGTGGTCTACTACTGGGAGTCCAGTGACATAAGCATTATGCCATCCGCTGGTCCCCGTATTGTTTCTTTATATTTATTAAAAAAAAATCTTAAAACATTACAGATGAGGCTGAAGTCCCTTTTCGTCCCCGCCCACCCCTCCTAGGCCTTTCCCTTGCAGAGAAATCTAACCAGCGGTTGAGGACACTGGAAAATCTCGAGGGTTTCCAGAATGGTATAAGCGGCATCTTCCGAAGGGCATCCCCACGCGGAATGGTACGGCAGGGTGACCTGCCGGTCCATCTCCCTAAGCTTCTCCAGGGTCAGAGTAACTGGCCAGGAGCAGGAGATACCTGCACCCACATCCCTGCGTGCCGCTTAGCTGTGTGCTCCGGCAGGATCACCTGACCTTGCTGAGCCTCAGTTTCCTCATCTGCTTGGGATCTTGGTCGCAGGGTGGATGTTGAGGGGTTGCCGCGAGGATGACGCACTTCCAGTAGTGCCAGCACGTGGCAAACGAGAGGCAGCTGTTAGCAGTCCCCGTCACGTGGGTCACACAGTTTGAGTTCCCACCATGTCACCCTCCTAGACCCCGTGTTGGTGAGTCTGAATGTCCTCGGACCTGTGTCAGTGAGTATTTCTGTAGGGCAGAGTTCCGTGTGTGTGTGTGTGTGTGTGTGTGTGTGTACACGTGTGTTCTCTGGCTTGCCAGTGCATGTGCATTGGGAATAACTCACAGCTAAGTCCAGCCCTGCTGCCCTCCCCAGTGGCCTCTCGCCTTTTCTGCCCCCGGCACCAGGAGAGGACAGTTGGTTTCAGCAGGGCTCACTGTTGTCCCCTCTTTCCGCAGGGCTTCGTGCTGGCTGTCACCGTCATCCGAGAGGCGGTGGAGGAGATTCGATGCTATGTGCGAGACAAGGAAGTCAACTCTCAGGTCTACAGCCGGCTCACAGCGCGAGGTCAGCCTCCTGGCCCGGGGCCCCAGGGTTGCACTTCAGTCATGGGCTGCTCTTAACTGGGGAGGAGAGTTCGGGGCCCGTGCTGCGGGTATGCAGGCGCCGCGTGCCAGGCAGCTACTCGATTGCTCTGGCTCCAGGGAGACTCGGGCTGGGGATCGGTGGGACTGGAGCAGCATGCCAGGCCACTGCGGGCCTTTCAGAGTTGCTCTTGTCAAATGGCTTGTGTGTCCTCAGCCTGGAACCGAATTCCATCCGTCTGGCATTCTGGCTTGCTGATCCTGTTCCCTTTCCCCGCCAGGCCAGGCAGAGGAAGAAAGGAGGACACCCCTCCTGCTCTTAAGAGAGACTGAGAAAAGCTTGAAAGATAAACAGCTTTCAACAGTGATTACTTTAAAATCAAACTGTTGCAACGTTAGTTTTTAAAAGGCAACAGATTTACATAAATACTATATGGGTGAAGATTTCTTGGAAGGTAGTTTATAAATTCCAGACATTGAAGTGTGGAGAGCATGGAGTCTGATCAAAGAGGAATGACCATGTAACTTTTGTTACTGACCTTCCCTTGTGGGGGGATTAAATGATGGATTTAAAAACCCACTCCAATACGAAGGGACTTGAGAAAGTTTGTGGAGAGATGGAATTACATGATAAATTCATTTTGGTGTAAAAACATTTTTGAAATTCATAAAGTTTTCATTGTCTGCATTTCCACAGACTTTTTTTTGAGATGTTTTTGCTATAGGGCACGTGCGCTTGCCAGAAAGACAGAGAGAGACAGAAAGCAAGAAATCACCCCCTGGGGAGGGGACACACTGCAATCCCTTCTCCATTCTCCTCTGGAATATTGGGCACGCCCGTATGCACACCCAGCATGAGTTTTTAAGCCACCAGGTCCGGGACTCGAACCTCAGTCGACTACATGGGAGTCCAGCAACATAGCCATTATACCAACTGCTGGTCCCATCCACAGACTTTGTAAAGACCCCATGTACATTCTTAGAGAAGTCACAGAACAACCCAGCCAATGTTGACTTCTGTTGCAACTGGAATAGATTTGTTCGAAGATTGCGCTCAGGAATGAGAGAATTTTACTGAAAGTTTGCCCATTTGGCTGAGGATAGACCTGATGACTGAGACCAAAGATAACTGATCCCATTCAGGGAATAACACTATGTTAGGGGAGGCAGAGGGGAATACACACTATGCGCTGCCTTCAGGAAATTGAGGATTCTGAAAGTTAAGAGGGAGAGGTGTTTGGAGGACTGAGGCCAGGAGCCCGGGTCTGAACTGCTTTGCAATAAAGTTTTAGCTCCTATGAAGCAGTCCATCCATGGTTGCAGGGCTTTAGGAAGTGTTTTTCTTCTAGGAAAAATGTCAAAGGAGTTTGTTTGAATAACATTTCTTGAGGGCATGAAAATATTTTGTTTTAGTGCATTTGAATACATTTTCATGGTTGGTGGTCTTAGAAATGTGCAAGTCTTTGGGAGAAGGGGGAATTTAGAGTTGGTATAGTAATGTTTTAAGAATACTAAACTACTGTATTTAGGACATTTTGCTCCCTAAAAGAAAAAAAAATAAATTAGCATCCTCTTTGCGATGGCAGGTGGCCTGGACTTTCCACGTGGGCACTGAAAGGACCCCTTTGGGGGACGTTTTTTGTGGTTTGTGTATATTAAATCCTCCCTTAATAACATATTCTTACTATAACATTTAAAATGCTTGGCAACCGACAAAAGCCCCGTCAGAGAGGCTGCGGTGGATCTCTTTAGAGCTCCGGAGAAGGGGCCTTCGGATTCCATCCATTCATCTAGCCAAGCCGGGCCTTCTTTGGTTCTTTTCATATTGCAACTGCTTTTCCTGTGAATGATTTTTCTGCCCTCCCCTCCCCAGCTCTGGGTTTAACTTCGCTCCCGTTCTTCAAAAGGGCCTAAGGAGCACTGGCAGATGGCTCTAGCCTTAAAAATGTGTCCTCCTTTGTTGGTCTCCTTTTGTGGCCCTCTGTGGCTATTGTCATGCCAATGCGACAGTAGGGGAAAACAGAGCACAGTTCTGAATATTAACCCGCGCCCAAACCCTGCAATTGGTTTTGAAAGTCCAACAAAATGCTGAAGAAACTGTCTGCTTAGGAAATGCTGGAGGCAGGTTTAGTTGTTTGATACACTTTGGGGACACGGGGACAGAGTAACCAGCCCAAACAAGACGATGCACGAGGGGCAAGAACTAGACGCCTTTTTTGACTTTACTGTTGAATGACCTACTTCTATCTTCAACGAAGCTTTTTTGATAGCATCTTCATTTAGTTAAATTCAAAAGCAAAATGAGACGAAGATGCGTGAGGAGACCTGAAAAAGTTTGTGGAAAAGTGGAATTAAAGTATGAGTTTATTTTGGTGCAGAAAATTAAAAAAAAATACATAAGTTTTTTCTTACAAATTGCATAATTTTTTTTTTTTTTTTTAGAGATTTTTGCTATAGGGTGTGTTTGTTTGCTGTAGAGACAGAGAGCAACAGAGAGACAAAAAGAAAGAAATCACCCCACAGAGGTGACGGTTATGCCGCAATCCCTTCTCCATTCTCCTTTTGTGATCTTGGGCACACATGCACACACACCTGGTGTGAGTTTTAAGCTGCCGGGTCTGGGACTCAAACTGTGGTCGACTACGTGGGAGTCCAGCAACGCAACCATTATGCCATCTGCTGGTCCCAAAAGTTTCATTATTTTTTCTACAATTTTTTCCATTAGTATGTTTTCCTACGATTTTTTCTGTGATGTTTTTGAAGACTCGCATATGTATGTTCATGAAGGACAGTTTCTCTTTATCACATGAAACCTTTTTCTTTTTTTCATTTGCTAGAAGGCATGTATGTTGATGGAGGAGAGAGACACAGAGAAAGAAACAGAGAGAGAGACAGGGGAAGTAGAAATGTACCCCCATGGAGGATGGTCACCCACAAGCCCTTCTCCTCTTGGGATTTGGGGCTTGAAAAGTGCACTGGGTGGGACTTGAACTCAGTTGGCCTTGTGAGATCCAGCCATTTAATCATTGAGCCAGCCACTGCCTAGCCTCTGTAATGATTTCTTTTCTTTTTTAAGAGGTTTTTGCCTTAGTGTGTGTGCTTCCGGAGAGAGACAGAGACGATGAGAGGGAAGGTGAGAAATCGCCTCCCAGTGGGGAAGGCCGCGCTTCAATCCCTCTATTCTCCTCCTGGGATCTTGGGCATGTAAGCATATGCGCTCTTTCAAGTCACCAGGTCTCGAACTGTGGTCAGCCGTGTATGAGTCCAGAGGTGTCACCACTACGCCCTCTCCTGGCCCTGTCTGTAATGATTTCTAACTACAAGAGTTGAAGAACTCAGAGAACTCTTGTATGCCCTTCTCCCAGAATCACCAGTTGTGCTAACATTTGACATTTTTGCTTTATGCTTTTTTTCTTTCTTTAGTGTTGCTATGGGGTGCATGAGCTTGTCAAAGACAGAGATAAAGGGATAGAGAGAAAGTGAAATCACCCTCTTGGGTGCCACAGTCCATTCTTCTCTGTTCTCCTTCAGGATTTTGGGCACTCATACATATGCGCCCAGTGTGATTTTTGTTTTAAGCTGCTGGGTCCAGGACTCGACCTATAGTATGTCATGTGAGAGTCCAGAGTCTTACTGCCACACCATCTGCTGGCCCCTGTTTTGTTTTTTTAATAGCTGCTTCAAATTTTTTTTTTTTAATCTCATTAGGTGATTGGTAAAGTCATGACTTATTTTTCTATATTTTTCTGTGCAAAGTGCATCATGACTTTTCCTGACAACCCAGTATTTCATTCAAGGTTTATCTACAGCAACATACCAGTTGTATTAATTTTTAATGCAGCCATCATGGCTTAATAAGTATTTGAAGTATTTTGGCCCTACACTAGCTGTCCACATGGGAAAAACCTTTTATTCCTGTAAAGAATGTTCAAGACTCCCTCAGGATCCTAGTGAGCGATAGGCTTCTGCCCTACTGAGACCTGGGGCTGCAGGGACGTCACAGCCCAGGGAGACATCAGGTACTTAAACACATCACAGAAGTAACTAGCACTGTTTCATGGCGTGGGTGCTGTGACCCTCATAAAGCATGTCTACCGCACCCCTTTTTCTAAGCACAGTTAGTGGCAGGAGACAGTAGTAATCCCAGGCTTGTGTCTGCGTGGGTTCAAGTCCTGCTTCCAGCCCTTCCTGCTGTGTGGGCAGCTCACTTAACCTCTGACTGTCACTGAATCAGCAGTGACAGTGGTGCCTATGGCACCCATTGTAGGGGTTGCTGTCAATGTGACCCTTGCATGGGAAGAATTTAGCACAAGCCTTGGGACACGGTGTAGCTGCACGGTGTAGCTACACAAAGCCCAGTGCCACTGGCATTGCCGCAGGGGCTGGTCAGGTGTGAATGCATGGAAATGGGGGCCCATCAGAGAGGACCTGATGGTTCCTTTCTGGAGGAGTTGACCTTCATCTTGAGTTGCACAGGGTGAAAGTGAGCAGGGACTGACTTTGTGATTGTTGGGGCTCCACATAAAATGAGCATGTGGGCTCTTGTTCAGAAGATACTAAGAATTTCAGGATAGGGACAGCAGAGCATTAAACCAAGGGGGGAGACCTGCTGGTCCTGGGACCCTTCCCAGTACCTAATTGGCACACCTGGGAAGTTGGCCCTGGAAGAGAGGTCTCCAAGAGGAGCCTCAGGTTGAGCCCACGGCCACACTGTGGTGGCTGCGGTGTGGGTTGCAGAAGCATGTTCTTCCCAGTGGGCTGTTTGCTGAACCTTTCCTCCCAAGAGAACAGAGTAAAAGACCATGCAAGCTGATGCAAACTCAAGGCTCCGGGAGGTTGATTCTGTCACCTAAGTATTCACATAGAGGGCCAGCTGGTGGTGTAGTGGCTAAGGTCCTGGACTCCCACATGGCTGATTCTGGTTCAAGTCCTGGACCCAGCATCTTGAATATTATGCAGGGTGCATGTGTACCCAAAATCCCAAGAGGAAAACAGAGATGTGATTGCGCTGTGGCTGTCCACTCGGGGGGGGGGGGGGGGTGTGATTTCTCACCTTCCCTCTTTCTCTTTCTTTCTCTCTGGTGAGCACACATGCCCTATGGCAAAAATCTATCTAAATATAAATGAAGAATTCACATACAAAGCATGCTATAGGGAGAAAGTGACTTTGTAGCTGTTAGAAGAAAAGCCACCCAGGGGCCAGCAGGTGGTGTGGTGGTTAAAGACACTGGACTCCCACATGGTCAACTGCAGTTTGAGTCCTGGACTTGGCGGCTTGCTTTCTCACTTTTTTTCTCTCTCTATCTCTCACTCTCACCTCTCTGGTCAAATTTAAAATAAATAAATAAAACAAAACAAATAAAATAAAATATTTAAAAAGAAAGAAAAGCTGGGACCAGCAGGTGGCATGGTAGTTAAGGTGCTGGACACTCCCACATGGCCAACCACAGTTTGAGTCCTGGACCTAGTGGCTTGCTTTCTTTCTCACTTTCTCTCTGTCTCTTTCTCTCACTCTGTCCCTCTCTGCTCAAATTAAAATAAATAAATAGGTAAAGTTAAATAAAGTAATTCTTTAAAAATAAATAAATATGGTTGGAGATGGAAGAGTAGTTATTAGATCTTTATGAGTGTTTAATTATTATTATTATTTTTATAAATCCTTTTTAAAACTTTATTTATTTTAATTTGACCAGAGAGGGATAGAGTGAGTGAGTGAGTGAGAGAGAGAGAGAGAGAGAGAGAGAGAAAAGCAAGCCACCAGGTCGGGACTCGAACTTTGGTCAGCCATTAACCACTACGCCACCTGCTGGCCCTCTTAATTATTATTTTTTTAAGTTTTTTTTTCTTGGGTGGGGGGAGAGAGACAGACAGACAGACAGACACAGCACCTGAGCAGTGTCGTGATGCTGCGATGCACCCCTGGGTCATTGGCATCTGTGTGCACCCAGCCGTCTTAGGGAGATCTCTGGACCCAACCTGGAACCTTTCCATGTGGGTCAGCCTACAGAGTGTCATGTTTTACTGCTGCCCCACTGTCTGGCCCTTTTTTGGGTTGTTATGGTTTTAATTATAGAGCTATCTACCCAAATTAATAACATGCAGCAGCACTGGAAATAAAGCCAAAAAAGAGAAGATCTTGAAATAGTAGCAAACCCAGCAAAACTTAGTTTCGTTACTCAAAAGATTTGGGTTGGGTCAAGAAGGAGCAATCCATCGCTGAATCAGGTCTGTTTATATTTGCCTTCCCCAAAGCATGAGTGTAATTCTGGAGTTTGCGTGTGTTGGGGAGGCACTCTGCCCTGATTATCACAAGTGCTGAGGGAGATTGCATTTGCATTTTCACAAGATGTATTCTGAATTCCGTGGGTCTTCATACCAGGAATGCTTTCCCAGACTAACTTCTGATGAAGGGCTAAAAGAAGCAGGGGGATAATTAGCCTTGAAAGAAAGTGCAAACAGAAGCATAATTAATGCGGTTGCTGTGCTGCTTTCCTGCTGGGGGCATCTGGGCAGATGGTAAACTGTAAGTCACCCGCCAAGGGGCCCTGCGAAAGAGGGGGTCCCTCTCCCCATCTACGAAAAGGAGTATGCAAAACCGACCTGATTATCTCTCCTCTCCCAGCTCCTTTGAGACAGTCCAGCCACCCTCTCCGTTCAGGCTTTCCCAGTTACAGAAGCATTGCAGGGGCTCACCTCCATTTGCAAATGTCTTTCTTTCAACTGAATTCAAAAGCCACCTTGGGCTATGACGTGGCTGCAGACATGTTTTTCTTTTGGGGAGTTAGATTGTCTCAGAGTTATTAGAAGTACAGTAGGCTAGGGAAGATGCGCTTCTTAGTGGGGAGTAGTTTAGTTAATTTACTAAATTGAAACTCTGTTCCTGAAGAGTACTGTTTTTATCTTTTCGAAGTATAAACTTTGTTCAGACATGGGAGAACACTGCGATCTACTTTATGATTTTTTTTTTTTTTTAAAGAAGAGTGTCACAGTCATGAATTCTTTGGCCTTATTGCCCCAATAGTACTGCAAAGGTTCTTTTCTGATGATGTCAAGTACAGTTTGGTGCACACATAACTCCCCTTCCTATTTATGAGCCTAACAGATTTTGCCAATACTTTCTCCTCTAACCCCTGTCAGATGCAAAGTTATCTCACATCCATAAGGTTCAGTTTTCCTTTCTGAGTCTTCAGTTTCATTGTATTACAAATCATTGGTCAGCTGATCTGTTGTCTAATTTGAAACAAAAACAAAAAAACAAACCCTGAAAATGTCACGTGCAAATCACCCTGTTAATTTCCCACACGGTATTTCCTCCTGCCAGGGTGGTAGTCTCCTTCATTATTTTTGGGACCTATAAGCTCGCAAGACCATTTATATATTGATTTTTAAAAGCCTCTGCTGGGTGTAAACGTGTCACGTTTAAGTGTCAGCCTTTTTTTTTTCTTTTCCCCTTTCCCCCTCAAGAGTTCCCACTGTTTTAAACAAAAGCCCCAGGAAGTGGTAGGGATATTTATAATGATACTTTTCAACCTTTGCCTGTTTTCAAATAACAGTCTTTTCTTAGGCTTTGGGGAATGCAGACATCTCTATTTAAATATGAAAATTTCAACTTTAAACCTCTGAACTCTGCTGGGTCTGCAGAGGCGTTTTAATGTCAACCCCAGGAAATGTACACACAGAGCAGGATTTACAACTCATCACTGTCACAGTTAGATTAGAGCGGGAGTTAAAGAGTGATACATTAACCAGGGGGAGCGCATGGAGCGTGTGTTAGAGACCCACAGAAACAGTCAGTGTCCTGTATGAACAACCGAAAATAGAAGTATAGCAGGGGGTGTTTGGGGTCAAAAAATAGGCCCACCATTCTCGTGCCCTGGAATTTATTTAAAATTTAAAAAAAAAATTTTTTTTTTTTTGCAAGCTGTTCTGCAGTTTGACTGAATTGTCATTTGCTTGTTTCTCCTCAGGGAAACATCTGGCTTCTCCCTGCAGTGTAGACAAACTGCTCTTATTCTGAAGCCGTCATCCATGAAAGGCACGGTTTGGGCTCAGTAGGTTTGCTTATGAAAAGCTTGGGGTCCATCTCTACAGAAATAAACGGCTTGAGCCACTGGGAGTGTGTTCCTGTTATAAACTTTGACTGTGGCACGGCTTGGGTGAGGTGGTGAAAGCTGAAAGGGATAAATTTATTAGAAGACATTCAACGATTTAGGTTGTGGTGGACAGGGGATTTTGTACTCCTTTTTTGCAAACATCTCTTACTCAGTATCTCTAAAATTTCTGCAAATGCATTTAAAAATCTTAGCGCCTGAGGCCAGCAGGCAGCATGGAGGTTAAGGCACTGGATCTCACATGGCTGACTGTGCGGTTCAAGTCCTGGATCAGGCAGCTTGGAAATCACACCGGGTGTGTGTGTGTGTGTGTTCAAAGTCCCAAGGGTAGACTAGAGGAGAAGGGATTGAAATGTGGTCACCCCCCTGGGGGGTGATTTCTCTCCTTTTCTCTCTCTGGTAAGCACATGCACCCTATTGTAGAACTTAAAAAAAAAAATCTGACTGCTTGTAAGTTGGAGATGGGGTGTTAGAAGACCCTAAGTTCTTACGATAAGACCAGGTTTTCTGCTGCATTTCATTTATTTTTTAAAAAGAATTATTTTATTTAACTCTATTTATTTATTTAAATTTGACCAGATATGGGGAGAGAGGGAGAAAGCTGCCAGGTCCGGGACTTGAACCATGTCAGCAATGTGGGAGTCCAGCGCCCTTAACCACCACGCCACCTGCCAGCCCCTCTGCTGCACGTTATGAAGATGTTATTGGTGATTTTTACTTTACTTTGAGACCAGCATACTTTGTGGGGCTCAGGGCCAAGTGAGTATGTGTGGCTCTTTCCAGAAAGTCTGAAAGTTTTAAGATGGTCTAGAACATTTGCTTACACGCACAGCCTGTGTGAATACACAGGGCACACATCTGCTGGGAGGCTAGTCTCACTTTTGTCTTGGAAGTCTCTAGAGGAGGCAAGACAAAACAAAACAAAAGTAAAAACTAGGGGCCAACAGTTGGTGTGGTGGTTAAGAGCGTTGGACTCCCACATGGCCAACTGTGGTTCGAGTCTCAGACCTGGCGGCTTGCTTTCTTACTTTCCCCCTCTCTCTCTCTCCCTCTGTCTCTCTGTGATCAAATTAAAATAAATAAATAAAGTTAAAAAAATTTTTACAAAGTGAAAAATAAAATAGGAGTGCTCAGAGGCGTCCCTGCTATTTTCTCAGTGGAGCACCTGCTCTCTTCATGCTGGGAAAGAATCGTCAAGGTGCTGTTGTTTTCACTCTTGGCTCCAAGAATGTTTGCAAAAACATTCTTTTTTTTTTCAGGAATGTTTGTAGAAGATGCAGAACGGTGGTGATGGCAGGTTGGAAATCACGTGTGTTGGGGCCTTTCCACAACCTTAAAGTGCTTTTATCCTGGAAGTCAGCCTCAGCCACCCCACGTGCTGTTCCTCACTTCTAACCTCGGTTCCTCTTTCTTTTCCCTCTCCTTCCTCCCTCCCGAGGAGCTGTGTGTCCACCCAGCCCCTGAGCTCCTTCTCAGGGTCCTTTCATCAGGTGACAGTCCTCACGCCTGGCTCGCAAGTCCCCAGCAGATGTGGGAACATGGATGTCATATCTGCTTTTACATCTCGTCTCCCTCCCTCCCGCTGCCTTTACTCCGCGTCGTTCTTCTGGTTTTATCTTTTCTCATTCAGCACACGTGCACCATGTCCAGCACGCAGCTCGAACTCTTCTTTTTTGATCACTAAGAAAACGGCTACATGAGCTGGGAATTCCAAAGCTGTGGGCAGCGTCCTGCATTAGCCCAGTAGGGTGAGACTGAGCCTCCTTTCTCATGGAGGCTGCAAGGCAGAGGCTCAGCCCCCGCCTCCCGCAACTTGGCTGAGAAACACAGTGACCTCAGGGCGGCTTGGCTCCCTGCCCTCCTCCCGAGCGGCCGGAGACCTGTTGGCTGGCGGACTGTCCAGTCCGGTACAGTAGGAGTGTTTGCATGAAGGATTGGCCTGCTGGGGTTACTCAGAAACCGCTCGGCAAACACAGTGGATTAAAGGGTTTTTGTTGGGGCAGAGCAGATGGACAGAGAGAGGCAGAGTTCAAATTAACTGATTGTAAATCAGCACTCGGTTGCAGACGGGAAAAATCTGGTCAGTAAAAAATTCTAGCTAATGTAATTTATTATTCTTATTAGAAAAGTGACTTCATGCTTATTGTGAAAAATGAATGTGGAGTATTTGGAAATACATATGCCAGAGAAAGGGACCTCATGTCCCCGGAAGGAATCGCTGCTGATCCTCTTAGTACAACCCTCCTAACTTTGCCGTCTGTCCCACGAACATGCACACATACACAGAGGCAGATACTATTTAATAAGAATGAAGACAGGGCCAGCTGGTGGTGTGGTGGTGGAGGCATCTGGACTTCACATGACTGATCGCACAGCGCAACTCCCAGACCTGGAGGCTTGAAAAGCACACTGGGTGAATGTGCATGTGTGCCCAAAATCCTGAAAGGAGAGGTGAAGGGACTGCCATGTGACCATCTCATAGGGGGTACTTTCACTCCCCACCTCTTCTTTCTCTCTGGCCAGTGAGCATAAGCACCCTCTGGCTTTTTTTTTTTTTTTTTTTTTTAAGAGAGATTTTTGTGATTGGGTGCATGTGCTTACCAGAGACACAGAGAGAAAGCGAGAAATCACCCCCAAGGGGGGATGGCCATGCTGTCATCCCTTTGCCATTCTCCTCGGGATTTTGGGCATGCATGCACATGTGCCCAGTGTGAATTTTAAGCCACTGGGTCCAGGACTCGAACTGTGGTTGATTATGTGGGAGTCGACTGACATAACCATTACATTACCTGCTGGTCCCACTCTCTAGCAAATTAAAAAAATATATATTAAAAAAAGGAATTAAAACATGTGCTCTTCTTTGAGTTATATTAAACTTATTCACTAGGTCTTGAAGATCTAAACACAGGCATGATTGTTTGGGTCAGGCCACCAGCATAAATTTTAGTAATAAAACCAAAGACAATGTGTAAATTTATGTTTGGGGAAGTCGGGGCGGCTCAGGTGAAGGGAAAGTTCACTGGTGCTGAGGGCCACGTTGAATTTACGACCTTGCTGAGGAATGCCTTCTTCAGAAGCTTCCCCAGGAATAGCCCCTCTGTGCGTCCTCACCCCTGCCCTCTAGTGGAACCAGAAGAGAGTTTCAGGCAGTCAGAGTTTTGCCAATTAGACCTTCTTTACCCATTTCTAGTTATTTCTTTGGATTAGTGAATATTCTCCAATCCCTTTGTAAATATGAGGGTACTTCAGAAAGTTCATGAAAAAAATGGATTAAAGTACATTTATTTTTGGTGCCAAAAAAGAAAGTTGAAATCCATGCATAATTTTTTCATAAAATATATTTGCCACTAATGTTTTAGTTTTTGCTGTAGGAGCATGCACTTGTCAGAGAGAGGGAGAGGGAGAGCAGAAAGTGTGAAGGAAAGCGGCCATACCGCCGTGCTGAGATTTTGGGCATGCACACACATGTGTCCTGCGTGTTTTTCAGGCCGTTGGGTCCAGGACACCAACAGCACAGTCGGCCTTGTGAGATCCAGCCGCCTTCACCACCACACCACCGGGTGGCTCCTGCCATAAACTTTTGAAGACCTCTTGAGTAGTGACTAAAGCCCAGGACATGACGCAGCTTGAGGCTGGGAGGGTCTCTCCTGGCGTGCCAGCTACGGGACTAGCACCCAGCTTTATGCAGATGAGGCGTCTTTAGGTGTCTCACTTGGAAGGGTGAGACACTCATACTTGGAGAAGCAGTCGTCTCGGTAGCAAGGGGGGTTGGTCCATCTTGTCACTGTTTGCTGAGTGTTGTCTGAAAGTCCGTAGTGCTTGTATGTAAATTTTTGGTGACAGTTTAGTTATTGTTAAGACAGAATTTTAGATTCTTTTTTTTAGGTTTTCACCATAGGGTGTATGCGCATGTTAGAGAGACACAGAGAGAAAGTGAAAAGGAAAGAGGGAAATCACCCCTCCCTCCCCACCCCAGAGATGGCCATGCTGCAATCCCTTCTCCTCCTGGGATTTTAGGCATGCATGCACATGCGCCCAGTGTGAGTTTCAAGCTGCCAAGTCAGGGACTCGAACCATGGTGATCTGTATGGGAGTCCAACGCCTTAGCCAGTGTGTCATCTGCTAGTCCCGTTATGAAAGAATTTAATGAAATATTAATACAAAACCGAGTTAAAACTGAAACCTCATGAAACTTACAGTGAAGAATCATTTAGGGGCCAGTAGGTGGTATGGTGGTTACGGGTGCTGGACTCCCACATGGCCAACTGTGCTTTGAGACCAGGACGTGGTGGCTTGCTTTCTTACTTTCCCTCTCTTTCTTTCTCACTCTGTCCCTCTCTGGTCAAATTAAGCATAAATAAATAAATAAATAAATAAATAAAAGTTAAATGAAATAATTATTTTTTAAAAAGAATCAATATAAATAAGGTGAAAAATCTCAGTGGCAGTGAATTACTTAAAAAAAAAAATGTTAAAAAAATACATGGGGGAACCAGCAGTTAGCATAATGGCTATATCGCTGGACTCCCACATCGTCGACCGTGGTTCGCGTCCCGGACCCGGTGGCTTAAAACTCACGCCGGGCGTGTGTGCGTGCGTGCCCAAGATCCCGAGAGGAGAATGGAGGAGAAGGGATTGCGGCGTGACCATCCCCTCTGGGGGGTGATTTCTTGCTTTCTGTCTCTATGTCTCTCTCTGTCTGTCTGGCGAGCTCACGTGCCCTATAGCGAAAAAAAAAAATACATGGTATTGGGCCAGTAAGTGGCACGAACTCCCATATGGTCGATCATGGTTTGAGTCCTGGATCTGGTGGCTTGCTTTCTCACTGTCTGTTTCTCTCTGTTTCTTTCCGGTGAGTGTACATGTCTTGTAGCAAATTAAAAAAATAAAGATGAATATTGGTGGATAAAATTAAATAAATATATATTTTTAAAGAATTATTTATTGTCATTATTTTTTAGTTTTGACGAGAGAGAGAGAGAGAGAAAGAGAATGTGCAAGCTGGCAGGTCTGGGATTTGAACTGCAGTTGACCATGTGGGAGTTCAGCGCTTTTTTTTTTTTTTTTTTTAAAGGTTTTTTTGCTATAGGGAGCGTGAGCTCACCAGACAGACAGAGAGAGACAGAAAGCAGGAAATCACCCCCCAGGGGGGATGGCCACGCGGCAATCCCTTCTCCTCCATTCTCCTCTCGGGATCTTGGGCACGCACGCACACACGCCCTGCGTGAGTTTTAAGCCACCGGGTCCGAGACTCCAACTGCGGTCAACTACGTGGGAGTCCAGCGACATAGCCATTATGCTAACTGCTGGTCCCAGGAGTTCAGCGCTTTTAACCATTATGCCACCTTCCAGTCCTGAATAAATAATACTTAAAAAAAAATACATGGCATTAAATCATATTAAAATTATAAAATACAGTGAGAAATTATAAAAATACAGAGTTGTGCACTCAGATTATTTCATAAATGTTTTTGAGTTTTTTTTTTTTAGAGACTTACTTAATTTTATTATTATTATTTTAGTTTGCTATAGGGCATGTATATGAGAGAGAGAGAGAGAAAGCAAGAAAGCAAGCTGCCAGGCCTGGGACTGAGACCACGGTCAGCCATGTCGGAGTCCAGCACCTTAACCACCACACCAACTGCTGGCCCCCAGGCTGCAAGCTTTTTGGACTGTTTATCTTTGAGTCTCTAGGACATGGTACTCAGCAATACTTTTTAAAGTTTATTTTATTTGTTGGTTCTGTGTGAAGGAGACAGAGGCACCACAGCAGGGTCTTGATGCCATGGTTTCTCCGAGCCTTGGCAGCCGTATCCAGCGTCCTCAGGACACGAACCCGAGCCTTCCCACGCGAGTCAGCCCTACAGAGCTCCGAGTTTACTGTTATGTCCCTGTCGGGCCCTTACCAGGCCCTTACCAATGTTTTTTGAGTTGAACTGAACTTACTGTTTATTATTCCACACTCTGAAGCGGGACATGAGCGTGAGTCCCGCCACCAGCCTTTTGTAACTCAGACACTGGGGGGAGATTAGTGTCCTGAGCCTGCTTTCCTGATCTGCAAACTCTCATGGCTGCTGTGAGGATTAAATGGCACCACGAGTCTCTATACAGCACTCAGCACAGAATTAATTTAGCTGTAGTTGAACATTAGCTTTTGTTTATCCAGATAAATATTCAGAAAATAAATCCTATGAACAAAAAACTGTATAGTAGTCGTATGTTGAGGAATAAACCAGTCATTCTGAGTTACTTTCTTTTTGGTAATGTCAAAATTTAAGAATTGATTTTTTGGTGGAGTCAGTAGGTGATGCGGTGGTTAAGGGCACTGAACTCCCACATGGTGACCATGGTTCGAGTCCTGGACCTGGCGGCTTGCTTTCTCGCTTTTCCTCACTCTCTCTCACTCTGTCCCTCTCTGATCAAATTTAAAAATATAAATAAATATGGGGGCCAGCAGGTGGCATGGTGGTGAAGGTGTTGGACATTCCCATATGGCTGACCACAGTTCAAGAACTGGATCTGGAAACTTGATTTCTCACTTTCCCTCTCTCTCTCTGTGTCTCTCTCTGGTCAAATGAAAATAAATGAATGGATAAATAAAATTAAATAATTCTTAAAAAAAGAATTTTTTTTTTTAAAAAGAATTGACTTTTTTGGGGCTGGCAGGTGGCATGATGGTTGGGATACTGGATTACCACATGGTGGTTCGAGTCCCAGACCTGGCAGCTTGCTTTCTCACTTTTTTCTCTCTCTTGGGTCAAATTAAGGAATAATAATTATAAATACAATTAAAAAAATGGACTTTTCCCCATGGATCTCTTAATTTTCTTCCCCTTCTCCCTCCCTCTCTCTTTTTATTTTTGAGACAACCAAATCTTCTGTGATGCTGATTTAGAAAAGCTTCTAAATCACAGTTAAGACAGACATTCTTTTTTAAGAGAGATTTTTGCTATAGGGTGAATGTACTTGCCAGAGAGACAGAGAGAGACAGAGATACAGAAAGTGAGAAATCCGCCCCCCCCAGGGGGGATGGCCATGTTGCAATCCCTTCTCTCCATTCTCTTTTCAGGATTTCCCATGGTGAGTTCTAAGCTGCTAGGTCTGGGATTTGAGCCACATTCAACTACTGGGAGTCCAGCAACATAACCATTATGCCATCTGCTGGTCCCAAGACATTCATTCATTCATTCTTTTTTAAAAAATAATTATTTGATTGAACTTTATTTTATTTATATATTATTTTTTAAAATAATTATTTTGCTTAAGTTTATTTATTTATTTATTTATTGGAGAGGCTTTTTTTGCTATAGGGCGCGTGCGCTCGCCAGACAGACAGAGAGAGACATAGAGACAGAAAGCGAGAAATCACCCCCCAGGGGGGATGGTCACGCCGCAATCCCTTCTTCTCCATTCTCCTCTTGGGATCTTAGGCATGCACGCACACGCGTCCGGCATGAGTTTTAAGCCACCGGGTCCGGGACGTGAACCGCGGTCGACTACGTGGGAGTCCATACGCTAGCTGCTGATTCCCAACTTTATTTATTTTTAATTTGATCAGAGAGCGACAGAATGAGAGTGTGAGTGAGAGAGAGAGAGAGGGAAAATGAGAAAGCAAGCTGCCAGGTCTGGTACTTGAACTGCAGTCGACCATGTGGGAGTCCAGTGCCCTCAACCACCACACCACCTGCTGGCCCCATATTTATTTATTTTTAAATTTGACCAGAGAAGGACAGAATGAGAAAGAGAGAGAGGGAGAGAGAGAGAGAGAGAGCGAGAGCGAGAAAGCAAGCCGCCGGGTCCGAGACTCAAATAGCGGTCAGCCATGTGGGAATCCAGCGCCCTTAACCACCGTGTCACTTGCCGGCCTCCAGACATTCTTTCTTGAAGGGCATACTTTATTCCAGGGTGCTCTGAAGTATGGGGTTTAATTTCTGGGGAGTCACTGCAACATGAACCCTTTTTTTTTCCTTTTTCTTTTAGATTTTTGTCATAGAGCGTGTGCATTTTCAGGAGAGAGTCAGAGGTGGAAAGTGAGAACTCACCCTCCTGGGGGGATGGCCACACCACATTTCCATATCCATTTTCCTCTGGATTTTGGGCATGCACACACATGTGCCCAGCACGACCTTCAAGCTGCCAGGTCCAGGACTCGAAATGTATTTAGCCATGTGGGAATCCAGCGCCTTCACCACCACGCCACCTGCTGGCCCCAAATGAACCTTTTCTTAGAGAGGCAGGAGGTGATGCTGGGGCACATCCATGTTCTCCTGGGGGAGCCCTCTTGGCTTTGTAGGCTCGCAGGCCCCTGTGACGACACGCTGAGTGGACAGGGACAGTGATGTGTCTTGGACCTGTTGTTTGCAGGGACAGTGAAGGTGAAGAGTTCCAGCATCCAAGTTGGAGACCTGATCATCGTTGAGAAGGTGAGTGCAGTCTGGCAGGTCGTGGCTGTGTGTGTGTGTGTGTGTGTGTGTCCTAACATCCACTGTGGACCTGTTAGATGAATTGCATGATGCTGTTTGTTTTCCCTTGAGAATTAATTAATTAATTAATTATTATTATTCAGTTTGACCAGAGAGAGACAGAGATGGAGACGGAGAGAGAGAGAGAAAGGGAGATTGAGAAAGCATGCTGCCCAGTCTGGCACTTGAACCATGGTCAGCCGTGTGAGAGTCCAGCGCCTTAACCACCATGCCACCTGCTGGCCCCTACATGATACTTTTTGGGATTCTAGTCAACAGCTTTGCCTGGGAAGAAAAATCTCTTCCCCATGCAACATGCACAAAAACATTTTTTTCATAGTTTACGTTGGCAAGAAATCTTATTTTGAAACACAAGTGCAAGTTTCAATTTCCTGTTTAATGTGTTTATTGTGCTGGGATCAAAACCCTGATCGTAAAATCTTTCCTAGAATTCTGCTTGTACACAATGCCTTAAATAGTTATCGAATTTACCTCTGGGTGCTGCTGGCTTGCATTTTCTGGCTTACACTCTGTGCTCATCTAACCATCTGATGGAGAGAAAGGGTTAAGTGTAATGTGAAAACGTAAAAAGGCCAAAAAATGTACCTGTAAGAGTCGCGTGTTCATAGGCCTGCTACTTCAGCACATGCTCATTTCTCTTTTTACTGCGTGTATTTGGAAGGTACTGGATTTTGGGGGTGACCTTGGAGAGTCTCGGGGTAATATCTAATTAGGAAAGGATGGTCTCTACCTCGTTTCTGTAGGAAGTAAACTGTGCTCTTTTAAAAGGATTAAATCCAAGAACTCACAGTTGACTTGAGGTGGAGTGAGACTTTGGGATGGTCGCTCTGCGGGACCACACACTCCCTTCCTGTCCCTTCCTGCTGTCACGTACTAAGTGGCAGCAGCAGAGCACTTTCCTCTTTTTTTTTTTTTTTTGAGAATGGCTTTCGTTGCTTCTTACTACTTTATTTTCTTATTAAAATCTCACTCAAAGCCAAGCACGAAGCTGGAAAGTTGTGGGAACAGAAGGGTGAGCAGAAGCGTCTGCAGGGTCAGCAGACAGCCTGCAAGAGAGCCAGCCAGGTGGCAGCTTTTAGGCTTCCGTCCTTGGCTGGAATCTCGGGAGCTAATGGCTGGATTTGCCAGAAAACTGGAAGCGCTCTTTCTGAGATAAGATTTCCATAGGGGATTACTGAGGGAGTAACAGACAGTATGCAGATTTTTCAGATTCAAAACAAAAGAAATCCCCAAATCTGTCTTTGACAAAGTATTTACTTAAAAGAGACTGTGGGTCTTGGTTGCTCCCCTCTGTGTAGAGGGGCTGGGAGTGGGGAGGGGCAGACCCCCCTCACCTGATTTGACAATAACAGGCCTTCTCCTCATCACACAGAACCAGCGGGTCCCTGCCGACATGATCTTCCTGAGGACGTCAGAAAAAAACGGTAAACATCTGAGATCAATTTAGAAAATAACCATTAACCTTTCAGTGGTCTTTTGGCAAAGCAGTCATTTGAAAATGGAACAGAAGTAGATTACCATTCGGGAGCCATGGAAGCGAATCAGAAACATTTTTCTAATAGAGCAGCCTTTTAAAAATGCGTTGTTGATGCTCACAGGTCATTAGGTTTCGGTCATTAGGAAGATACTGTGAGCCGGTTGCCTGCTGCCTCCCAGCTGGGACGTCACACAGAGGCCCCCTTTCCCCTCTGGGCTGAGTTCATCTCAACCTCAGGAACTGGTGGGACAAGGAGGCAGGGCTTAACCAGGGGGTGCTTTGCACCCCCGCCCCAGGAGATGTGTGATGAGGGGGGCATAGGGAAACTGGGGAGAAGGCAGTGTCTCTGCTGCCCTCTGGCCTGCCTGCCCCCATTTCTGTCTTTGTTTTCTTTTCGATTTTTGCCAGAGGGCTTGTGGCTTGCAGGAGGGGGCGGGGAATGGCCCTACCACGTTCCCTTCTCTGTTCTCATCTCGGGATTCGGGGCACTTTGTACATGTGCCCGGCATGTTTTCAAGCCATTGGGTCTGGGATTTAAACCACTGAGTTGGCCAGATGGGATCCAGCACCTAACGACCATGCCACCTGCTGGCCCTCTTTTTTATTTGCTATAGCTTGATTTGCTGGAGCCAACCTTCCATGTCTCTTAACTTTTTTTGTGTGTGTGCCAGAGGACATACATGCTTGCCAGAGAGAGACAGTGAAAGAAAAAGAGAAGAAGAAAGAGGGAAAAAGTAATGCCCCCATGGGCTGTGGCCATGTCACAATCCCTTCTCCTCCATCCCTCCATCCTGTTGGGATTTGGGGCATGCATGCATCAGGCAGGGCCAGGACTCGAACTGTGTGGTCGGGCCTGTGGGACCTAGCTCCCTCAGCTGCTAGGCCGCAGGCGGCCCTTGCAGGTCTCTTACATGACGGTTACTTGTTGCGGGTGTTTTCTGCGTGGCCACCATCGCTTGCTCGCCGTCAGTCGGGTTAAAGTCGCCTCACTTTTTGCTTTTGGCTATTTAAGCTCTTCTGAGGAAATGAGGCTGTTTTTCTTGCCTTGCTGACACAACCATAGATTTTTGAACATATGAAAAATTTGCATTCATATTCCTCTGAGGTTGCTGCAACCTATTTTCATTATGAATCAAATGAGGGGTTTGCATAAAATTTTGTACTAATATTGTCATAGGAGAGGGGATTAAAGCAGTCTTCTGAGCACTGTCGCTTTGTTCTCCATTGGCTCCTCTGTCCTGTTTGGTGGAAGTGGAGCATTCTGGGTTAGGGCCTGACTGTTCTTCCCCGCTTCTGGAGAAAGTAGAACAAGCATGTTCTTCCCGAGCAGTTGTCAGAGGTCTGACTGCGGTGTCCGTGAGCTGAGTACTCGGCCTGGCGCTGGGCGTAGGCGGTTACGCAGGCTCATGTGTTAGACGGGAGCAGACAGCTGTGGACTGTGCAAGCCAGTGCCGACGGCCGCATGGAGCCGGTTCTGGCCCTGCCTGGCTGAGCTGAGCGCCTCGCATGGCTCTGCTCTCAGACCTGTGGCACCCCCGCAGGGTTGGTGTTCTCATTGTTTCTGTTTTTGCATACGATGGAGCTGAGGCTCAGTGAGGGTAGTATCTAGGACACCCAGGTAGTGAGTGGCAGAGCACAGACCTGAACCCTTGGCAGCCGGGTTCCTCAGGAGATGCTCTTAAGCCCTGGCCAGCCTGTCGAATGTTGGCTACACTGCACCAGCCGTCGCTCTGTCATTCTGCTGAGTCCCTACCACACACGCAGGTCAGCGCTTCTTCCTGTTCTATAGACAAGGATGCAGTGTGCTTAGCAAGGTCAGGAAACCAGTCAGGATCCCACAGGAAGTAGAAGAGTGAGGATTTGAACTCAGCTCTTTCTGACCTGAGAGCTTGCAGAGGAAGTGGGAAATAGGATGCATATATTTTTCCTTTTGGTCACCGGCTGGCCATGGATTGGCTGTTTTTTTGGTAAAGAATTATTTATTTCACTTTGTTTATTATTATTCTTCAATTTTGCCAGAGAGAGACAGAGAAAGAAAGAAAGGGAGAGTGAGAAAGCAAGTCACCAGGTCCAGGACTCAAACCATGCTTAGCCATGTGGGAGTCCAGCGCCTTAACCACCATGCCTCCTGCCGGCTCCTGGGTTGAATGTTTTCACAAGAATGAGAGCAGGAGCTGCCCGGAGCTGCCCAGGATGGAATTCTCGGATCGCCCGTGACCAGAGGGTGACTATCTTCCTTCCACAGGGTCCTGCTTCTTGCGGACAGACCAGCTGGATGGGGAGACGGACTGGAAGCTGAGGCTCCCCGTGGCCTGCACGCAGAGGCTGCCCACTGCCGCCGTGAGTAGCTCGCCCCACTGAAGTGCACGCTAGCCCCTGAGGCATAGCCAGGTCCTCAGACCCAGCTGCCCTTTGGGCCAGACATGGATGTCACCTGTGAAGTGGGCTGGTGGGGAGTGTGGGGGTGCAGACCCTGCGTGCAGGGAGCAAGCCTTCGCGGGAAGCCTAAGAGCATAGGAAACCGGGATGAGATGTCCAGCCAGAAATGACAGGGAAGCCAGAGCCTGGGCCTCTGTGCAAAGCCTCCAGGGGCTTCTGTCCCCAGGTGTGGGCTCTGCAGTCCCTACTGTCACCTTCTGTCCCCCTGCCCCCTCCTCTCTCACCTCCGCTTGGTCAGGCACATTTCAGCCTTCGGTATTTACACTTGCCGTTGCCTCCACCAGGAGCCCTCATACCCCAGAGGTCTGCCTGGCTGGACATCCCCCACCCTTCTCTTGGGCGGTGCACCCCAGGTCCTCAGCAGATGCATCATCTGAATTATTTTATTTAACTTTATTTATTTTTAAATTTGACCAGAGAGGGACAGAGAGAGAGAGAGAGAGAGAGAGAGAGAGACAGAGAGAGACAGAGAGAGAGAGAAAGCTGCCAGGTCTGGGACTCAAACTCTGCTTGGCCATGTGGGAGTCCAACGCCCTTACTCACCACGCCACCCGCCAGCCCCCAAGCCCCCCGCAGAGGCGTCTTCTGACACCCTGTCCTTGCACCTCCACTGCTCACCTCCACGTGATCGGGCTCTGTGTGTTTTCTGCTGTGTCTCAGGGCGTGCCGCAGTGAGCATGGCGTGGGATGGCCACAGTAATGTCCTGAGACCCAGCCAGCCAGTGGCATGGTGGATGGGGGCAGCTGGATCCCACATAGCTGACCATAGTTCAATTCCCAGACCCAGTAGCTGGGTGTGTGTGCTTGCCCAAAATCCTGAGAGGTGAATGGAGAAGAAATTGCAGTGTGGCCATTCCCCTTGGGGCGATTTCTCACTTCGCTTCTCTTTTTGTGTCTCTCTTGGTTGAATAAATGTCCTGAAGCTTGCATGCCACATGGTGGCCTGGAAGGATCAGGCGTATTGGAGGCTTCTCCTGTGCCGTAGCGTGTGTGTCACCCCAACTCCATTCCGTGAGGGAGTGGGCATGTCTTCATGGAGTTACCGTAACAGTAAATGTGGCCGCTGCAATCCTGATCTTTCATGGCTCATAAAAAGTGAGAAGGCACCATTGTCCCCGTTAATTTTTAAACCAGGAATTCTGTAGGCACACGTTTCTAACTGCAGCCGAGGAGTCGCTGGGAGCTTTTAGAAGGCCCTGGAATGCTGCGAGACGAAACGAATCTAACCGTGGGGCTCTGATTTTATCGGGGGGTGGGTTTTGCTTCCTGGTCAGAGTCAGCCGAAGAAAGGATTCTGTCCCTCAGCTTGGCTTGGAGACGGTTAGACAGCGCGGAGGAGCCCGGGAGGCGAGATGCCGGCATGTGCTGTAGCAGGCTCCTCCCGGGGGTGCGTTGGAAGCAGCACCCAGCTTGATAAATGGCCACTTTGCCCCATCTCTGGCCACGCCTGGGCTGGGACGCAGAGAAAGATACAGTTTGATTGAGGGAGCCCTTGGCCTCAGTAGGCCCGAGGGAGTCTGGGTGGGAGACTGCCCACCCCCTGCTTTTCTCTACGAGCGCTTTTTTGCTGTCAAGCACGTGCGCTCGCCAGAGGGAGACAGAGAGACAGCGAGAAATTGCCTTCTGGGGGGATGGCCATGGCGCAATCCCTTCTCCATTTTTCTGTTAGGATTTTGGGCATGCACGCACATGTACCTGGCGTGTTTCAACCCTCCGGGTCTGGGATTCAAACTATGGTCGGCCCTGTGGGAGTCCAGCAACATAGCCATTGCTCTATCTGCTAATCCTATGGGAGAGTCTCATTTTAATAAAATTCTGGATTAAAAGAATTATATGAAAAGATTACCTGAATGATATAAAAATATAAATATATATGTAATATTTTTTTGGTTATTGTTATTTTTTAAAATGTTTGCTATAGGGCATGTGTGCTCACCAGGGAGAGACAGACAGACAGGGTGAGGGAAAGAGTGAGAAGGCAAGCCGCCAGATCCTACTCAAACCATGGTTGGCTCATGTGGAGAGGGCTATAGTCTAGCACCGTAACCATTATCCTCTCGGGTGCACACGCGCCCCTGTCCGAGACGCCCCTCACTAATCCAGCGAATAAGTAAGTAAGTAAAATAATTTTTAAGATTTAACTTTACTTATTATTATTTTAATTTGACCAGAGAGAGAGAGAGAAAGTGAGAAAGCACGCTGCTGAATCTGGGACTCAAATTGTGGTTAGCCATGTGAGAATTCAACGCCCTTAACCACCACACCACCTGCTAGCCCCATATTTTTTTTTTTTTTTTTTTAAGAGAAATTTTTGCTCTAGGGCACATGCACTCACCAGAGAGGCAGAAAGAGACAGAAAGCGAGAGATCACCCCCCAGGGGGATGGCCATTACTGCAGTCCGTTTCCTCCATTCCCCTCTTGGGATTTTGGGCACACACACACACACACACACACACATACATGCTCGGCCTGAGTTTTAAGTTGCTGGGTCTGGAACTGGAACCGTGGTCAACTACGTGGGAGTCCAGAGACGTAACCATTACGCCATCTGCTGGTCCTGACAAATATATTTTTAATTTTTTTTTTTTAGTTGCCAGAGGGTACATGTACTCTCATGTGTATGTGCAAACAAGAGAGAGAGAGAGAACTCCCCAGTGGGGCATGGTCACACTGTAATCCTTTCTCTGTTCCTCCCAGGGGCTAAGGGAAGCCAGCTCACACATGGCCAATCATGATTCAAATCCCAGCTCCAACAACTTGAGAAACATGACAGGTGCATATGAGTGCATGCCCAAAACCTTCTCCTCTCCGGGTCTTGGGCACACATGCACACATGCTCAACATAAGTTTTAAGCCACTGGGTCTGTTACTTGAATCTCGGTCAACTATGTGGGAGTCCAGTGATGTAGCCCTTGCGCCATCTGCTGGTCCCAATGCAGACTTCTTTATGGATTGTGCTTTTTTATTTATGTTTTAATTTAAAAAAATTTGCTCTAGGGCATGTGTGCATGCTGGAGAGAGAGAAAATGAGAAAGCACCCCCTAGGGGGAATGGCCAGACTGAAATCCCCCCTCCATTTCTCTCTCAGCATTTTGGGATGCATGCACACACACCAAGAGTGTTTTTCAGACCACCAGCTCCGGGACTTGAAGTGCGTGGTTGGCCATGTGGGATCCAGCACCCTAACCCCCACGCTACCGGCTGGCCTGTAGATCATATTTTAATGTAAATGGGATGAGTCTGTATTGTTGTTCCGTAGCTTTTCTTCCTATTTAGGTTTGATGTGTCCCTGGACCATTTTTTTTTTTAAGCATTCCTCAAGGTTGAACTCTTTTTAAAATTGATTTATTTCTTTACTTATTTATTTTTGGAGAGGTTTTTGCTACAGGGCACGTGCGCTCGCCAGACAGAGAGAGACAGAGAGACAGAAAGTGAGAAATCACTCCCCGGGGAGAGGGCCACACTGCAATCCCTTCTCCTCCATTCTCCTCTCGGGATCTTGGGTACGCATGCACACATGCCCGGCGTGAGTTTTAAGCCGCCGGGTCTGGGACTAGAAACGTGGTTGACTACATGGGAGTCCAGCAACATAGCCATTATGCTAACTGCTGGTCCCTTTATTTATTTATTTATTTATTTAAGGGTAAATTCTTTTTTAAAAAAATTATTTAATTCAATTTAACTTATTTAATTTGATGAGAGAGATACAGAGAAAGAGAAAAGGAAAGAGAGAAAGCAGGCTACCAGGTCTAGGATTTGAACTGTGGTTGGCTGTGTGAGAGTCCAGCGCCTCAACCACCTCGCTACTTGCCAGCCCCTGGGCCTTTTCATATCAACACACAGAGTCCAGGAAACCCTCGTATGCACAGGACGCCTCCAGCCAGTAGTCAGGCACGCAGGCCCTGCCTGAAGGTGGCAGTAGCCTCGACTCAACTGCAGACCGTGACCAAGTGGTGCTGTTGGCCCGAGTTTGCCTAGCGTGATTTTTACTTTCTGATATTTTTGTCTTTCTTGATGATAGAACACATGCGTGTGCTTGAGAGAAAAAGAGAAAGGGAACACCCTCCTCAGGACTGATCATGATGCGACCTCCTTCCTCCCAGTCTGTATCCTCTGGGATCTTGGACACCTGCGTGCATGCCCAGCATGTTTCAGGCTGACCGGGCTGGAGACTCAAACCACAGTTGCCATGTGGGATCCAGCGTGTCTTGAGCAGTGCATTACCGCTGTGCCATGGAGCCAGCCCTCCCACCTCCCCACCCCCGGATATTTATTTATTTATCTTAAAGAATCATTCTATTTGATTTTATTCATCATTATTATTTTTAAAATTTGACCAGAGAGAGACAGAAAGAAAAAGAGAGAAAAGGAGAAAGTGGGGAAACAAGCTGGTAGGTCCAGGGCTAGAACCACGGTTGGCCTATGTGGGAGTTCAGCGCTTTAAACACCATGCCACCCGCCGCCCCCTCCCCCCATTATTTTTTAGAAAGAACCCAGAAACTCAGATTTCTGTGTGATTTGAAATGTCTGCATTTCATTGGGAATTCAAAGCACGCATGCATTCCCTGCTGGGTCTGCAGAATGTCCCAAAGTATGTGGCCATCAAAATGTGTCCTCTGAGTGTACCTGGCTTATGTCACTTTGCATATTATGCTTTTTTCTGTATTATGATAGAGCATGTGCGTATGAGAGAGGGAGACAGAGAAAGAGAGAGGAGCACCCTCCAGAGTCTGGTGACATGATGATTCCCTTCCTCCAGTCCTCTCTAGCCCATCAGCTCTTGGGCACCCACGTGCATGCTCAGTGTTTTCGGTTGGCTTGCTGGGGATTCGATCTGCAGTGGCCCTGTGGGATCAGGCTTCTCTTGAGCAGTGCATCTGTGAAACTGGCCCAGCATCTTCTGTGTGAAATACAGCTTTTTCCTTCTGTGCTCTCTTACCATCTGTCTGAGGTGGCACTTCTTTTGTTTTTGTTTTTCAAATGCTAGAATACACTCAACACTAACATTTCCATCATAACTCTTAAAGTCCTATGACTTAAATACATTCATCTTGTTGGGCTCCCATCACCACCACCCACCTCCAGAACTCTTTGATCTTGCCAGACTGGAGCTCTGCTCCATTAAACAATAGCTTCCCGCGCCCTTCCCCTAGCCCCTGACAACAACCATTCACTTTTCGTCTCTCTGAATTTGCGTACTCTGGGTTCTTCATCTAAATAGAATCACATAGTATAATAGTATCTTTTTATGACTGATTTATTTCACTTATGTACTGTTCTCAAAGTTCATCCACCTTGTTGTATGCCAGAATTCTCTCCTTTTTTAAGGCTGAGTAATATTCCATTTTACAGATGTACCACATTTTGCGGCTCAGTTCTTTTGTTGGTGGACACCTGCGTTGCTCCTACCTGTTGGCCACTCTGAATAATGCACATGGTGTGCAGGGACCTCCTTGAGTCCTTACTTTCAGTTCTTATAGGAAGGTGTGTATGCCAAAGTGGAATTGCTGGATCATAAGGCAATTCTATGTTTGATTTTTTTTTGAGGAAGCATTGTACACTGTTTCCCACAGTGGTTCGCTATTTCGCGTTCCTATCAATAGTGTGCACAAAGGCTCCAGTTTCTCTCTGTCCTCGTGGGCTTTTGTTTTGTTTTCCATGGTAGCCCTCTCGTGGATATGAGGCGTATCTTTGCTTATGCAACCCTTTCCAGGACTTCGCACAGAAGAGGTGCCCACTAACCGTCTGTCAAATAAACAAGTGTTTTCATTAGTATAAACAAGTCTTATAAGCCAGACTCTAGTGTAGTCTTTCATTTCAAGAGTACTAATATTGGGACCAACAGGTGGCGTGGTGAACACTCCCACATGGCTGACCATGGTTCGAGTCCTGGACCTGGTGGCTTGCATTCTCACTTTCCCTCTTTCTCTCTGTGTATCTCTCTGGTCAAATTAAAATAGAATGAATGAATGAATAAAAGTGAATAAATAATTCTTTTAAAAAAAACTTAAAAAAAAAAAAAGAGTACTCATATTGTATGGCATAAGCTGAACCGTCAAGTTTAGAGAGTGGTGAGTTACAAGATAAATAGGCAGCTTCCCTGCAGACTCTTCTAACAGGCCACGGGCTGTTGTACAGCATGCAGCAACTCTTACATTTACTTAATGGAGGATTTTTGTCTTCTTCCCACCTGCTCTGTAATTTTGAGAGCCTGTTTGCTCTGTTTGGGAAGTGCAGTTGCTTTTGAGAAAGAGCGAGTGCCTCCTGAAATCGTGAATCGTGGACCGACTTCGTTTTAACTCCCCATGTTTCCTTTGTTGAACAGGATCTTCTTCAGATTCGGTCATATGTGTATGCAGAAGAGCCGAACATCGACATTCACAACTTCGTGGGGACTTTCACCCGCGTAAGTAGCTTACCTTAATGTAGACCTTGTCTCAGTGCTAACATGTTGGTGGTGAAGGCTTGCAGAAAAGTGTTGTTAGGAAGTGGCTCGGTGCCGGGTGGAGAGTGAGATCGCCTTAATGGGCCCCACGTTGGAAGCTGACATCTTTTTTTCTTTTAAGAATTAATTTTAGTTAGTATTATTATTTTTCAATTTGATGAGAGAGAGAGAGAGAGAGAGAGAGAGAGAGAGAGAGAGAGAGAGAGAGAAAGCAAGCCATCAGGTCTGGGACTTGAACCACAGTTGGCATGTGAGAGTCTAGTGCCCCAACCACCATGCTACCTGCTGGCTCTCAGAAGCTGACATCTTGTTTCTCAGTGAGGTTGACACACTGGGACTCTTTTCCAGCCTCAGAACCACTTACATTACCTAGCAACTTAGAGTCACTGTGGTTGTTGTTAACCCTGACGTCTGAGAGCAGCTGGGCTTCTGTTTCCTTCAATGGGTCTGTCCTCTTGAATTTGTAAAAATCTTACCTGCCATTTTGAGAACTTTTAAAGCCACGTCCAGACCTTTCAGAATGGAAGTTAAATCGAGGTTCCAGCTACTTTAGGAGCACTGGACAACACAGAGGAAGGTGTCCACACTCTCTTTCTGCCAGCCCAGCAAAGAGCCTGGTGATGTGCTCTGCCTTTGGTTGTACCTTGTAAGCCTCCCTCCAGGGTCAGAGACCTGCCCTTCTAAGTGCTTTCACCAGGTGTCCACGGGAGAAGACAACCCCAGGAAGGGTAGCTGAGGGCGCTGGCCCTCTGCTTGGCTGTCGGCTGCCGGACCAGCCCTGATTTCCTCGGCCGGGGCCCTCTCCTTTTGGTCTGGAGACGTGTGGGCTAGGAACGGCCGTGGATCCTGCTTGAAGCCTGGCGGGTGAATGTGTGTCTGGTCTCTTCCAGGAGGACAGCGACCCTCCGATCAGCGAGAGCTTGAGCATAGAGAACACCCTCTGGGCTGGGACTGTCATTGCATCAGGTGAGGCGTCGTTTGGAGGAATGTGTTAACAATTTGGGAAGAAAGAAAACCCTTCTGTAATTAGAATAATCGTCTGTCACTTGGAAAAATCGATCAGCGGTCAAACGGTCTCTCTACTTGTTCCGGCATCTCCATGGAATTAAGCCGACCTCTAATTGTGGCTCTGACACTTAGAGACGTCTAGAAGAGACGCTGCTATGGCCTGTGGACTTCTCTGCAGTGTCCACTCAGGGAATAGCCCGTAATTGCCACTGAGATTGACATGCTAATCTGTCCCAGAAGCTGAGTTAGCCCGGAGGCTGTGGCTGGACGTGCTGGCGGGGCTGCTGAGAACACGGGAGAGGCCGTGGGCCGACTTGGAATGTCGGCGTTTAACACACCATGATGTGAGGAAATGGTGCTTTTTGGTTTCTAATGCCAAGATGATGCTGACCAGGAAGGGCCCAGGGGTTGACACTGGTGGTGAGCGGCCCTGGGTAGGTCTGTGTCCTACATATGCTTCACCTTCCTAGAGGAACCTCAGGAGGTATTTCTACAGTTATCGTCACTCAGATGGGGGGAGCGGAGGCTCAGTGAGGTTAAGTCACCTGCCCCAAGGTCACACCGTGGGTAAAAGACAGGCACTGGGAGCAGCAGATGGTGTAGTCCTTATGTCGCTGGACTCCCCATGGCCAACCATGGTTTGAGTTACAGAGCTAGTAGCTTGAAACTCATGCCGGGCACGAGTGTGTGGGTGCAGGTGCCCAAGATCCTGGGAGAATGGAGGAGAAGGGATTGTGGCATGGCCATCCCTCCTAGGGGGTGATTTCTCGCTTTTCCTCTCATTGTCTCTGTCTCTGTCTCTGTCTGTCTGGTGAGTGCACCTGCCCCAAGCAAATACAGAAGCAGAATTTCTGCAGCTGATCCCATATTATGCTATGCTATATTATACATTGCATTATATTATGGTGTGTAATCTCTCATTAACATGACGTTATAATTAGTATTATCTTTTTTTCCCCCCAAGGAATTATTTTTAAAATTTTACTTGTTATTGTTATTTATTTTTCAATTTGACCAGAGAGATAGAAAGGCAAAGTGAGAAGGCAAAGTGGCAAATCCGGGATCCGAACCGCAATAGGCCATGTGGGAGTTCAGCACCTTGACCACCTCGCCACTTGCCAGCTTCCCACAATTAGTGTTATTTTGTAACTTTACTACTGGCAACTTTTTATCTTTACTATTACAGGAGTCTACTTTTCCCTCCCTCTTCAAACATGATATTCCCCTCTCCCCCTGCCAACCTGTTTTCATCTGCTTGTGATTTTCATGCTGCTGGGTCTGGGATGCAAACCATCTTTGGCCGTGTGGGATTCAGTGCGTTAACCACCATGTCACCTGCTGGCCCCATGACAGTATACTCGAGAGAGAGAGAGGGAGAGAGAGACAGGGAGACAGAGGCATGACTGAGTCACTCCGTGATCCTCTGCTGGTCCTCCAGCCCACCAGTATTCTGGGCGTGCGTGTGTGTGCCTGGGTGTTTTCACGCCTGTCCTAGGCACTCAGACTGTTGTTGGTTCATGGGTTCCAGCTCTTTGTCATATCTGCCACATAAAGGCTGGGCCTATACTTTGATAGTTTGACTAAATATTAGATGTCTCTCGACTTTTTCTTTTCTTTTTTTTAGGCTTTTGCCATAGGGTATATGTACTTGTGAGAGACAGAGAGAGAGAGTGAGAGGGAAAGTGAGGAGGCAACCCTCAGAGGGGATGGCTCATGCCACAGTCCCTTTTCCTCCATTCTTCTCTTGGGATTTTGGGCCTGCATGCACACGTGCTGGAGTGTTTGAAGTCGGCCATGCGGGGGACCCAGCGCCCTCACCTCCACGCCACCTGCAGGCCCCTATTAGGCACTTCTTTACATTTTATTATGCTGCCGTTCTCTCGTTCTGGTCTCAAACACATGAGGACTTTAAAGGAACGAGGAGCTAAGTTTCAGAGAGATTCAGCAACTTGCCCAAGGTCACAAACCGTGGGGAGGTCACCCCTTAGGAGGAGAGCAGAAGGCACATGGGCATCTCGAAGGATGGGGAAATGTTTCAGAGTTCGCGAGAAGTGCACTGGGGGTTAGAGGTGCACTTTTCATGGATCCAAATCCCTCACTGCGTTTGGTCACATGGCGGAGAGAGCGTGCCCACGTCTGAGCAGAGATCCCTGATCTCATGACGTCACTGCTGTGCTCTGTGGTGGGCGTATGTTTTGGAGTTAATATGAGGATCTGGGCATTCATTGTGTCCTCAATGCGCCTCACTTTCCCCGCATCTCACTGAGCAGATCCCCACTTGTGTTCTGGTTCTAATATAAGCATGGGATTAAATGCAAGCCATCGTCTTCTGGTGCTCAACTCAAATAGCCGGGGGGGGGGGGGGGGGGGCTAGCAGGTGGCATGGTGGTTAAGGTCCTGGACTCCCATATGGTCGACCATGGTTCAATTCCTGGACCTGGTGCTTTTCTTTCTCACTTTATTCCCCCCACCTCCCACCATGAGCACATGTGCCCTGTAGCAAATTTTAAAAAATGATAGATAAAATTAAATAATTTATAAAAAGGAAAGAAATAGCCAGTGAGAATAATCTTCATTATAAGAAGTTTCACTTCTCTTGTCCCTTAAGAATATAATTTCTGCCTCGTGGTCAATCCACTATTGTCTCTTGAAAGTTAAATAAGAAAGCTCTCCGAGCAGTTCTGAGGGACCAGCTGCATTGACGGACCTTGGTGTGCAGAGGGTGCGGTTGCCATGGTGATCCATGACAGTGCTGCAGGGCTGGGGCGTCACCAGAGCAGTTGCACACAGGATGAGATGGGGAGCCCTGGCGCTCAGCAGAGGGGGCCGGGCCTTATGTGCCCAGGGTTTCAGCCCAGTTCCTCTTAGACTCGCGGTGGTGAGGGATCAGTTTGTTGGTCTTCCTCCCTAATCTGCAGCAGATCCATCTGCGGTCTTGCTGCTGTGCGTGAGCAGCACGGAGTCACACTGCACACCTTGCTACCCAAGTCCGTGGCACCCAGCTGGCTCTGCCCCGTCTGCTGAGACCTGTCCTCTGACCAGGCTCTCCAGCGTCGCAGCAATGGCTAACCGCTGCACATGCTTCCGCACACTCGGCCCCAGGGGTTCGGCATGTGTCCTCCTGTGGATAAGAATGGGGGGGTTGCAGGTAGACCTGACCCCAGGCAGGGCCACGCTGTTCTGGAGAGGTAGGCAACTTCGTGAAATGCTTAGCTGCGACCTCCGGCATCAGTGTTGAAACCAGACAGTGGCCGCTGGGAGGGTGGAGAGGCTCCCACAGTTGGCAGGCTGCAGAGGGTGGCCGTGAGAGGGCTGCTGAGAGGAAGGAGGGACCATGGGATGTCAGCACAGGAAGAAGGGATCAGAGGTCTAGGGGGCAGACAGGTCAGGCCAAGAGAGGCAGATTGGACTTGAGGGAGTGGGTGGTGTGGCTGGATGGGGCACGGTGGTAAGATGCGCTGTGGGGCAGACCATCCCAGAAGTCCCTGAGTACACAGGCTGCAGGTGTGCTCTGGATCCAGGTGAGTGGGGCGGGGGCGGGGGGGACAGCATTGCTACTGGATTGGAGGTGCCATTTCTCTGTCTCTGTCTGTCTCTCCCTCCCTCCCTCTCTCTCACTCATGGGATAAACAAGTAGCGCAGAGGGTTGGATGGGCCGGGCGGGACTGTGGGAGCTGAGAGCGCATGCTGTCTAAAGGAGTGTGTGGCTCAGCCCAGCTGGGACGTCACGGGAATGTGCACCAAGTGTCACCAGCCCTCCAGTTTTCCCAGAGGAGCCGGAGATCTCAGTGATTTATGTGAAAGCTTTTGAATTTAAAAGTTGGCAACTAAGGGAACCAGCAGTTAGCGTAATGGCTATGTCGCTGGACTCCCACGTAGTCGACCACAGTTTGTGTCCCGGACCCGGTGGCTTAAAACTCACGCTGGGCGTGTGTGCGTGCGTGCCCAAGATCCCGAGAGGAGAAAGGAGGAGAAGAGATTGCGGTGTGACCATCCCCCCTGGGGGGTGATTTCTCGCTTTCTGTCTCTCTGTCTCTCTCTGTCTGGTGAGCGCACAGCCCTAGAGCGAAAACCTCTCAAAAAAAAAAAAAAAGTTGGCAACTAAATCAGAACCTTGAAAGCAGGGTGCCATTGGAGTGTGCTTCCTCTCGGTGGCGGCCACAGCAGGGATGAGCAGGGCAGGGGTCTCCTGGAGACGCAGCTTCGCTTTTGAGCACAGAGCACCCCTGGGTGGGAAGGGCCATTTTTCAGCAGCGTTTGATGGCATCGAGGTTCTCCGGGCCAGTGTGGGGAACCCTGCCTTTGGGGTGCCCCCAGTTATAGGATTGTCTCTCTTCCTGGGCATCAGGGAATGCACACATCTGCCTGGGAGTGGACAGAGCCGCTGTGCGGCCATCCGGCTCGGCCTGGGCAGGACTGCCACTGTCCCACCATCTGCTGTGGCGACAGTGGCCTGTGGGCGGGGCCGCCTGTGCAGGAACCTGCCATCTGCTGTGAGGCGAGCGGAGGCGGAGGCGTTTCTCCCCGGCCTGCCATCTGCCCGGGGCTCCCGGGAAGGGAAACGCTGCAGGGCATTGTTTGGCCCAGTGCCCAGTGCTTGGGCCTTGGCGGGGCTTCCAGGCGCCTCCCAGAGCCCTCTGTCCAAAGCCCCAGCCCCAGCCCCAGCCCCAGCCCCGCGTTTGGGCTTGTTCTTCTCTGCCAAGTGTGTCTGACCCCTCTGCATTTCTGTCTCTCCCTCTGACAGTTCCCGAGAGTGAGGGTTAGGGAGGAGAGAAGGGCAGATGTTTGCCTTTTCCAGCCGCGACCAAATTGTTTGTATCCCTGGAACCTTCCCAGAGCTCCCAGGGCTGACTCTTCTCATGTTTCCTCCTGGCTCAGATGTCAGCCGGCCCAGGCCGCCTCCGGGACAGGTGGCCTCTCCCTCCTGTGCCTCCCCTGCCTTCCCTTCTGCCTCCCTCTTGTCCTCCCCTGCTCCGTTTTCGCACCTCTCCCTCGCCAGCATGGTCGTGTTTCCTTCTCTGTCTTCCCCTCTGTGCTGAGCATTTTCCTGGCACACACTGAGAAGGGAGACAGGTCAGCCTGGGAAAGTCGCTGCTGAGTCCCCCGCAAACAAGTGATCCTGATCCCAGTTTCGGCCTCCGCCCACAGCATGCAAGACGGCACCTGCTTCCCCAGCCCTCGGCCGGTACTGGGTGCTGTCAGCCTCGAGTTTCGGCCAGTCACACAGGGATAAACGGTCTCTGTGTGGTTCTCCACTAGCTTGCCTCTTTTTGCAGGTTAACCCACACGGCATGTACTCTGAGGAGGGTTCACGCCCTGCTTTTTGTGCCTGGGGTGGGGGCGCAGCAGTTTTCAGGCACTGATTGTCACCTGGACAGACATTTCCCAAATGGTTAAAGAGGACACAGAGTCTGGTGGGAATTGGGCTCTCTGGGAAAGTTGTGCTTCAAAAAGAAGGGGTGTTTGGAAGCTCCTGTCATGTTCGCGAAGAGAGGAATCCCGAGGCACCTCTGGGAGCCTCCTCGTCCAGGCCAGTGGCACAGAGGACAAACCACCTGGTCCCAGCTCTCCTGCTGTTGGGGCCGTGGGACCCTCAGATGGCACTGAGCGGCAGCACGATCTGCAGCCACAGTAATGTTCTGTGTCTTTACTGCCCCATGAGGCAGCCAGTAGTCCCTGGTGGCGAGTGGGGACAGGAACTGTATTTTATTTAATGTTGATTGATTTTTTTAAAAGGTTTTTTTTTTTTTTTTTTTTTTTTTTTTTTTTTGGCTATGCATTTATGAGCTTGCCAGAGAGAGACAGAGAAAGGGAAAGTGAGAAGCCACACCCTGGAAGGATGGCCACGCTGCAGTCCCTTCTGTTCCTCTTGGAATTTTAGGCACGCCTGCACACACATGAGCTTGACATAATTTTCAAGTTTCTGGGTCCGAGGCTTGAACTGTTGTCAGCTATGTGGGAGTCCAGTGCCTTCACCACCACGCCACCTGCTGGTCCCAACGTTAATTGAAGTTAAACAGTTACTTGAGGATAGTGGCTGTCCTGCGGGTCGGGGTGGCCACAGAGCATGGGGTGGCCCCAGTATAACATTCCTGACATCCTCATGTGGCTGCGGGTTTCGAAAATGCTCTCTCAAGTGGGCCCAATTCCTGTCTGTAGGTGGCTTATTGTTGTTAACATTGCTTTGGGTTTTGTCTTTTCATTTTAGGTACCGTGGTGGGGGTCGTCCTTTATACCGGCAGAGAACTCCGGAGTGTCATGAATACCTCCAACCCCCGAAGTAAGGTGCGTGGCGCTCAGCGGTTGCGTGGCTTTCAGCGATGCGTGGCCGGCTCTATATTCTGTTGGTCGGTGTTGGTGGGGAGTGACGGAGAGCCAGGACGTGGCAGACCTGTTCCCTGACCTCAGTCTGATTTACCCACCGTGACAGCCGTCCTTACACCGACGGCGTCATTGTCCTCCTTGGGTGTTCTAGCCGTTTCCCGAGTCCCGTGTCTGCGAAGTTAAGGCTCTGATGTATTGCTTACATTCGCTTGAACACACCTGAAAGTAAACACATGAGTATTAAAATAATGATGTTCATTCATGCAGCACCTAAGAGCCAGGCAGTGCTGGGTCAGTGCGTGCTGTAGGGTCAAGAGTATAGGACCCAAGTCATCTGGAGGGTAGCTGTGCTGTGACAGGGCCGTGCCGTGCCCAGCACAGCCAAACACATGGTTATTCCGAGTGTGTTTCCAACCCTGCATCTCCTTCAGTTTTTCTTTTCTTTCTTTATTTTTTTTAAGAATTATTTCTCACGGGGCTGGCCAGTGGTGTGGTGGTTGAAGTGCTGTACTCTTACATGGCCAACCATGGTTCAAGTCCCGGACCTGGTGGCTTGCTTTATCATTCTCCCTTTCTTTCTGTCTGTCTCTCTCTGGTCATAATTGAAGAATAATGATAATAAATAAAATTAAAAATAAATAAATCTTAAAAACAAGTTATTTCTTGGGGCCAGCAGATGGCATAATGGTTATATTGCTGGACTCCCACTTGACCAACTGTGGTTCAAGTCCTGGATCCAGCAGCTTCAAACTCACACTGGGCACATGTGTATGCATGGCCAAAATCCTGAGAGGAGAATGGAGGAGAAGGGATTGTGACATGGCCATCTCCCCGCCCCCCCCCCCCCCCCCCGCCCCCAGGGGTGATTTCTTGCTTTCTGTCTCTGTCTTTCTGGCAAGCACACATGCCCTATAGCAAAAATCTCTCTAGAGAAAGAAAAGTTGTTTATTTATTATTATTATTATTTTAAAATTTGCTTCAAAGCATATGTGCTCACTAGAGAGAGGCAGAGAGAGCGAAAGTGAGAAAGCAAGCCACCAAGTTTGAGACTTGAGCTGCAGTTGGCCACGTGGGAGTCCAGCACCTTAACCACCACATTTAAAGTTACTTTAAAAAAAATGTGGGACCTTGGGAACCAGCAGTTAGCGTAATGGCTATGTCGCTGGACTCCCACGTAGTTGACCGCGTTTCGCGTCTCGGACCCGGTGGCTTACAACTCACGCCGGGCGCGTGTGCGTGCGTGCCCAAGATCCCGAGAGGAGAATGGAGGAGAAGGGATTGCGGCGTGACCATCCCCCCTGGGGGGTGATTTCTCGCTTTCTGTCTCTATGTCTCTCTCTGTCTGTCTGGCGAGCGCACGCGCCGTATAGCAAAAAACCTCTCCAAAAAAATAAATAAAAAAAAAAATGTGGGACCTTGGAAAAAGCAGGTGGCATAATGGTTATGTCACTGGACTCCCATGTAGTCAACTGCTGTTTGAGTCCTTGTCCCAGTGGCTTCAGACTCACACTGGGCACATGTGCCTGCGTGTCCAACATCCCGAGAGGAAATGGAGGAGAAGGGATTGTAGCCTGGCCATACGCCCTGGGGGTGATTTCTTGCTTTTTGTCTATCTCTCTCTGTATCTCTGGCGAGTGCATGTACCCTAAAGCAAAAATCTCTTTAAAAAGAAAAAAATGGGGCCAGTAGGTGATGTGGAGGGTAAGGTGCTGGATCCCACATGGCCCACTGAGCAGTTCAAGTCCCAGACCCAGTAGCTTGAAAATCGTGCTTGGTATGTGTGTGTGCATGCCCAAAATCCCGAGAGGAGAACGGAAGAGAAGGGATTATAGCATGGCCATCTCCCCGAGGGGTGAATTCTCACTTCCCTTCTCTCTCTGTCTTTCTCTAGTGAGCACACACACTGTATAGCAAAACAAAAAACAAAACAAAGAAAACAAAAAACAAAGAATGAAAAAAATCCCCCCAAAACTGGGGCTCAGCCACAATGGCATGTAGGGCACCACTCTGGAGTTCTGGAGCCGTGTGGAAGACCATGGCGTGATAAGACCCTGTTGAGGGTAGTTGTTTCTTTCTCTCTCTCTCTTTCTTGCTCAATAAAATAAATAAACTTTGGAGCTGACAGGTGACATGGTGGTTAAGGCACTGGGCCCCCACATGTCTGACCATGGTTCTAGTCCTGGACCTGGCGGCTTGCTTTCTTATTCTCCCTCTTTCTTTTCCTCTGTCTCCCTCTGGTCATATTGAAGAATAATAATAAACAAAATTAAATAAAAATAGTTCTTTTAAAAAATAAATAACTTAAAAAAATTGAAATCAGACTTTCTTGAGGTCCCTTGAGTGTCTGTTACGAGCTCTGACCCTCAGAGCCCTGTGTTCTAGGAGTGAAGACAGGAGGATGCGTGGGCCCACTGTCTTGCCTGGGGCTGAGGTGTCCATGGGTGCAGGGCAGCTCTCCAGGTGGGCTGTGGGTGTACCAGGTAATCTCAAGCCCGGTATGTGCTCTGCCCCCAGATCGGCCTGTTTGACTTGGAGGTGAACTGCCTCACCAAGATCCTGTTTGGCGCCCTGGTGGTGGTCTCACTGGTCATGGTCGCCCTGCAGCACTTCGCGGGCCGCTGGTACCTGCAGATCATCCGCTTCCTCTTGTTGTTCTCCAACATCATTCCTATCAGGTGAGCAGGGGCAGCTGGTGTTCGGGTGTGGTGAGGTTTCCTCGTGTACTAGTTCAGAGGTCACGGTCCTGTGGTTTTTACAGGGAGCTGGTCTCTGCAGAGTGATGACCGTGAGCAGGGAGGGCAGGAACGGGACCCGCGCTCCATGGCTTTAGCACTGGAGGGTGTATTCATCTTGAACCATCCTTTCTAGAACTCTCTGAGCCCAAACCATCTTTCCTTGCCTCAGCCAGTGTATGCTGGGCTGCACTTAGCGTTCAGCTCAGTACCGCTCTGTGAGGTCGGGAGTGCCGTGATGAGGATGTGGAGCTCGAGTCTGGGCTCAAAGGGGAGTAATACTGCAAGTGGCCAGCGGTGTCGCTGGAGACACGCCGTGGGAACTGGGCGGGCGGCACGTGCCAGTGGTCTACCTGCCCGATTTGGAGGCTGAGTAGGTGGTTTTAAAAGTGATACAGGTGAGGGGCCAGCAGATGGCGTGATGGTTAAGGCACTGGACTCCCACATGGCTGACCACAGTATGAGGCCTGGGCCCGGTAGCTTGAATTTCATGCTGGATGCGTGTGCATGTGTGTCCAAAATCCCAAGAGAAACATGGAGAAGAAGGGATTATGACATAGCCATCCTCCCTGGGGGGGGGGGTGATTTCTCACTCCCCCCACTTTGGTACACAAAGATGTATGCCCCCCTACTCCCCGCTTTGGTACACAAAAGTGTACACTTTTACCCTATGGCAAAAACCTTAAAAAAAAAAAGTGATACAGGTGATAGATGGTCACAGTAGGAAAAGAATAAGGATGTACAGTAGCGGGCCAGCAGGTGGCGTGGTGGTTAAGGGTGTTGGACTCCCGCATGGCTGACTGCAGTTCGAGCCCTGGACCTCGCAGCTTGCTTTCTCACTTTCTCCCTCTCTCTTACTGTCCATCTCTGGTCAAATTAGAATAGATAAATGAATGAATAAATAAAGTTAAATAAAATAATTCTGAAAAAGGAAAAAAGGATGCACAGTAGCAAAAAAAGAAAATAAAACCACCTCTAATCTCATATATACACACATACATGTATATATATATACACACACACACACATATGTATGTATGTATGTACTTTTTTTTTAACAGAGTGATATTTACCTTTCACAACAAATATATTGTTGCATCATTTTTTAGAGCCACTCTATTTTTTTTAAAAAGAATTATTGATTTAATTTTATATATCATTATTATTTTTAAAATTTGCTACAGGACATGCATGCTCCTCAGAGACAGAAAGAGAGAAATACACAGAGACACAGGCAGAGAGAAAGAGGGAAAGTGAGAAAGCAAGCCACCAGGTCTGGGACTTGAACCCTGGTTGACCATGTGAGAGTCTAGCGCCTTCACGACCACACCACCTGCTGGCCCCTTAAGTCATTTTATTATGTGATCTAGGTTCATAGACTGTTTCTTCAATATTATTGGGTACTTATTTCTACTTTTTCTCTGTAGTAGAAGATCAGTAAATATTTATTAAACTAAATATTTTTTTCTGAAACTTTAGTGCTCATAATGTCTTTTTTTTTTTTTTTTTGGAGAAGTTTTTTTCGCTATAGGGTGCGTGCGCTCACCAGAAAGACAGAGAGAGACAGAGACAGAGAGATAGAAAGCGAGAAATCACCCCCCAGGGGGGATGGCCACACCGCAATCTTCTCCTCTTGGGATCTTGGGCACACACGCACATGCACCCTGCGTGAGTTTAAGCCGCCGGGTCCGGGACGCAAACCACGGTCGACTACGTGGGAGTCCAGCGACATAGCCATTATGCTAACTGCTGGTCCCGCTCATAATGTCTTATACTTGACATACTATCTTGTCGTTTGTCTCACTCATTTTGCTGACTTACATCTTTCTGGTTAACATTTGTCTTTCTGAGGACAGAGACTGGTTTTTGATACAAGAGTATAATTAGAAGAGGGGTTTCTACCCTAACCAACATGCTCTAGATGATGGTTTCAGAAAATAAATAAATCTGCTTATTTACTCCCCTAAAAACTTAAAAAAAAAAGATCGAGCATGTGTGTGTGCACGAGAGAGAGAGATAGGGAGGGAGAGAGAGAGAAAGAATAGGACCCTCCAAAGGATCTAGTAACTCTACATCCCCTTCCTGTAGGCTGTCAGGTCTGGGCAGGCACACGCATGCCCAGCATGTTGCAGGCTGACTGGGCAGGGGATTCGAACCACAGTTGCAGCATGGGGTTCAGGTTCTCTGGACAGTGCATTACCAGGGAGCCGGCTCATCTGTCTGTTTTGTTGTTAGCCAAACAGGTGTTTACAGTGTGATGCCGAGTATAATTGTAAACTAAAATTCTGTCTGTCACGTAATTGGAAATTAGTGAATTGAATCTTCATGTGGCTAAAAGCTAGCCAGTAAAATGGCAAGTAATTTGGTTAATTTATTAATCAGTTTGAGGATTTCTCTTCTTTTTTTTTTTTTGCAATACAATTTTTTTTTTTTTTTGGAGAGATTTTTGCTATAGGGCGTGTGCGCGCGCCAGAAAAATGGAGCGAGATAGAGAGACAGAAAGTGAGAAATCACGAAATCACTCCCTAGGGGGGATGGCCACGCCACAGTCTCTTCTCCTCCATTCTCTCGGGATCTTGGGCACACATGCACACAGGCCAGGCATGAATTGAAGCCACCGGTTCCGGGACTTGAACCACAGTTGGCTACATGGGAGTCCAGCCACATAGCCATTACGCTAACTGCTGGTCCCGCAATACAATGTTCTAAATGAATGGAATGTACGTACATACAGTGGAATATTAGCGTTAAAAAGGAAGGAAATTCTGACAGAGCCTATGATCACATGAACCCTGAGAGCACTGTGTGATTACTAATGGAATCAAATTCACGGGGACACGAGTAGCGTGCAGTTTGCAGGGGCTGGTGAGGGCACAAGGAGTTGTCACAGGAGTGAAGCTTGGGTTCAGGAAGATGAGAGTTCTGAAGGCGGGTGGTGGTGACACAATGTGACTGTGAATGTGCTCAGCCCTGCAGGGCATCACACTGAAAGGGTTAAGATGCTACCTTTTATGTTTGGTGTGTTTTACCAGAATTTGAAAATGGACATAGTATCAAAAATATGTTAGTGTGGGGAACTGCAATTTAAAGAAGTAAGGGCCATGGGAACCGGCAGTTAGCGTAATGGCTATGTCGCTGGACTCCCACGTAGTCGACCGCGGTTCGCGTCTCGGACCCGGTGGCTTACAACTCACGCCGGGCGCGTGTGCGTGCGTGCCCAAGATCCCGAGAGGAGAATGGAGGAGAAGGGATTGCGGCGTGACCATCCCCCCTGGGGGGTGATTTCTCGCTTTCTGTCTCTCTGTCTCTCTCTGTCTGTCCGGCGAGCGCACGCGCCCTATAGTGATAAACCTCTCCAAAAAAAAAAAAAAAAAAAAAAAAAAAAAAAAAGAAGTAAGGGCCATAGGGCCAGCAGGTGGCTTGGTGGTCAAGGCGCTGGACTGCCACGTGGCCACCTAGACCTGGTGGCTTGAAACTCACTCCAGGCGCATATGCGTGTATGCCCAGAATCCCAGGAGGAGAGTGCGGGAGAGGGGATTGTGGCGGGGTCACCGCCTCTGGGGGGTCATTTCTCACTTTCTCTCTCAGTGTTTCTGTCTCTCCAGTGAGCACACACGCCCTGTGGCAAAAACCGATAAATAAGTGAGTCAGTGAGTGAGTGAGGGCCGGCTCCTTGGTGTAGCAGTGACTTGCTGTTCCTGAGAAGCCAGAACTCGCATGGCAGCTGCAGTTGAAATCCCCAGATGGGTTGGCCGGTAGCACACTGGGCCGGTGCATGAGTGTCTGAGATCCGATGGGCTAGAGGATGGAGAAGGGGGCGTGGTGTGAGCAGGCCTGGAGGAGGGTGCTCCTCTCTCTTGCACGCATGCCTGCCTCGAATAAAGTACACACACAGAAGGAAGGTGGGCACACGACCCTTTCTGTACTCGGAGCGACTTTGGTCAGTAACGGAGTGGCTTTGTGAGAAGGCTGGTTTGTTCAGGCATTACTGGACGGTGGCGTGGAGTCCTGTTCTCGCCGAACCTGTGGCATCAGCCCGGCACTGTGCTGCTGCCAGCCGTGAGTCCAGACTTGCTGCACAAGTGTGTTTAGAATCCGTGTTGTTCATAAAAGGGGACTCGAGGGGGTGTACGCGTCCCGCTAACCGGTGTGCTCTGCTTTTCTGACTAGCTTGCGGGTGAACTTGGACATGGGCAAGATCGTGTACAGCTGGGTGATTCGACGGGATTCAAAAATCCCCGGGACCGTGGTCCGTTCCAGCACCATCCCCGAGCAGCTGGGTAGGATCTCCTACCTGCTCACGGACAAGACAGGTGAGCCACTCCTGGGGCCACGCAGCGTTCCAGCGCGAGGAGGGGTGTGAGTGCTTGGACCAAGCTCCCGGATTCCCCCGAGGATAAGAGGCGTGTGTGTGTGTGTGTGTGTGTGTGTGCTGCTGTTGCGTTCTCTGCATCTTTTCACAAGACCGGTTTTCTGAGGAAGACGGCGATTACGCTAGCCGCAAACCCCACGTAGGACCGGTTGTGTCAAAGCACTGCTTGGGCATTTACCTAGTTTACTCAGATCACATCTTAACTTTGTGGGTCGGGTCATTTTTCCGTCCCCTATTACAGATGAGGAAATGTGGCAGAGAGGTCGAGTCACTTGACACGGGTACCTAGTGTCTGAAGCAGGCTTTGAACTCAGGCAGTCTGGCCTCAAGTCCTGATCTCAACCACCCCCAAAATTGCTCCACAGGTTATCAGCTGTCCAGTATGAGGCTATTGTGTGGCGAGGAGCAAGGACGGGCAGTCGAGAGCACTGAGGTTAAGCTTCATGTCTGCCATGCAGCGGCCGTGGCGTAGAAGGAAAGCTATTGCGACCATCCTGCGTAGCTCACCAAGTCACAGAGACATGGTGTCAGTGAGGAGAGGAACCAGGAAAGTTCTGGACATGTCAGCACTGGGACCCCCAGAGTGGTCCTTGTAAGGCTGTCTCGTTGGGGAGACTTGATTCTACCCATCTGTCCATGTTTCTTTCTGCTCAGGGTTCAGGGTCCTTCAAGATAGAATCTAAGCAGCCTTGTGTGTGTCATGTGCCACCCTGTTGGCCAATGGCACAAATCAGGCATCATGACTGACAGTTCTTGGGCCACCCCAGGGAGTGGGCGTGGTAATTTCCCCATGGCAACCTAGGATGCCGTTTTCGAAAGGGGAATGGGGTTCTAGACAGGCAAGTTACTGCAGATGTCTAGTCCAGCAGAGCAGTTCTAAAGCCCGTACGTGACATAGGGTAAGCTCTCAGAAAATAGCCAGTGTCCTCACATAGGCCAGCGGGTGGTGTAGTGATTACAACGCTGGACTCCCACATGGCCGACCGTGGTTCTAGTCCTGGACCTGGTAGCTCAGAAATCTCACCTAGTGTGTGTGCATGTGTGTCTAATAATCCCCAGAAGAGAATGGAGAAGGGATTGTGGTGTGGCCTTTCCCCTGGGGGGGGGGGGGTGATTTCTTACTTTCCCTCTCATTATCTCTGTCTCTCTCCAACAAGTGCAAAAACCTTAGGGATAAAACAAAAACACCCAGTGCTCTGGGAAGTGGGGAGGGTGACTTCCTTGCCTTGTGTTTCAGGAACGCTTACCCAGAACGAGATGGTTTTTAAACGGCTCCATCTGGGCACAGTGGCCTACGGCCTCGACTCGATGGATGAAGTGCAAAGCCACATATTCAGCGTTTACACCCAGGTGAGGCCTCCTGTTTCCACCCCCAGTCAGCCCTCTCTGTGTCCAAGCGCAGTGTTGTAACCCCCGAGGCCGTACAGTTCACCCTTTTAAAGTCATCCAGTGGTTTCTGCGTAGCCACACAGCCGCGCAACAGCCATCACCCCAATCAAGTTTGTGTTCTGCACCCCAAAAAGAAACCCTGGACTCTGCCCCCAGGACTCCCACCCAGTCCACGGCAGTCCCTGGTCCTTCGGTTCTGATAAGGCTGTGGCCCACGTTGGCCCACCTTTCTCATCCCTGGGCTTCCTCTGCTGTGCTGAACTGCTGATGGGTGTTGGGAAAATCGTTTTCCTAATTACTGGTGCAGGAAAGAGCTTTGAGCATCTTACTGGTTTAGTTCCAGCTCATGAACGTGCCTGTTTTTCCCTTTCCTCCCTCTGTGAGCTGGGCAGCAGTACCTTTTTTTTTTTAGGTTTGTTTAGTCTGTTAGTGAGAGAGACAGAAACAAAGGCAGAGACACAGATCCCTGTGAGGCCTTGATGCCCGGACCCATCCCCGTTGCCAGCCAGCTCGGATCCTGGGCACCTGTGTGTGTGTGTGTGTGTGTGTGTGTGTGTGTGTGTACTCAGGGAAGCGTCTGGACATGAGCTGGGAACCTTCCCATGTGGGTCTGCCTCCGGGCCATCTGGCTCCCAAGAGGGTGTCCTTGTGAAATGCTAATGCGTCACTCATTACCTGCGGGGTCTCCTCTACTTTCAGCTCAGTAATCATGAAAGAAGGTAATTTATAGAGATGACTTACGCTTTCCCTGCTCCCACTTGGTTTTTTTTTTTTTTTTTTTTTGGAGAGGTTTTTCGCTATAGGGCGCGTGCGCTCGCCAGACAGACAGAGAGAGAGACATAGAGACAGAAAGCGAGAAATCACCCCCCAGGGGGGATGGTCACGCCGCAATCCCTTCTCCTCCATTCTCCTCTCGGGATCTTGGGCACGCACGCACACGCGCCCGGCGTGAGTTGTAAGCCACCGGGTCCGAGACATGAACCGCGGTCGACTACGTGGGAGTCCAGCGACATAGCCATTATGCTAACTGCTGGTTCCCCCACTTGGTTTTTTCCTACAAAATTTTTCAAAATTTTCCCAGAGAAATCTTACTGGTAAGTATCCTAATTGTGCTAAGAAGTTAGACGGGGATCTTGGCTGTGCCTCAGAATCACTGGTGGTGCTCCAAAATGAAGCAGAACAAAAACAAAGCTCTTTGCATGGTCCCGATGCCCCGGAGATGCTGCTTCAGTAAGACAGGGAACGGTCTGGACTTCTGTGTTTTTAAAATAAGACAAATCAAACAAGCTCCTCGGTGGTTCCGAGGCAGGTCGAGGGGAAGAGGGAGTGGCCAAGCCCAGCTCCTGGTCATGGCACTTGTCTGCAGAGAGCAGGAGAGGAAGGAGGCCCTGCTCTGCTTGCATTTGCCAGACAGGTACTGATTCCATCGTCAAAGTCCGGGAAAGGTTGAAGACAGAACCCCTGAATCCTTGGCCACATAGTTAGGTTTGATGTTTAGTTTTCTGGAACATTCACTAGCAGGCACACTGGGATTTCCAGGGTCTGTCCTAAAGATGGCAGAGCAGGGGACAGTGTGGCGGTGGGGTGGGTTTCACGTGGTGAACTCTTAACTTTGATACAGCTCAAGTCATCAGCTACGACTGGCACAGAACCCTTAGGATTCTTCCAGGCCCCACAGACGGGTCACAATGGGTTGGTCTCTAGAGGGACCCGTGGGCCTTTGTCAAAGATGTGCTTTAGGACTCTTAAAGAAATCTCTGGACAGGGACAACAAACTATGTGGTCCCCATTTCTTTCCATCTCTCTGTCCATCTTCCTCTGCATGGAAGTTCCGTGTTGGTGTCACCAGGGCTTGGTGCTGGCCCTCTCATGTCACTCTCTGGGTGTCACCCCCCAACTTCTGGCTCCATCTCTGTCTCCAGTCCTGACCAGGAGCTGTGGACCCTCTGAGGACCTGGGAACGCCCCTGCTCTCTGATCCTCACTGCAGCCTTCAGCTACGGCCTTTCCTGTGGGCTCCACCTGGGCCTTCTCGGGCTGTCTGTCTCCAACCCTTCTCACTCACTCAGCAGAGGGACCCTCTCCCTTGCCAGCTGTCCACAGTGACTGCCTGGTCCTCCCAGAAGGTCAGGTCGTGGCCAGGTCTAGGGGTGGCCACGTCCCCTTGCACATCGCCCCCTTGCACAATGGCGTTTCCGCCTCTCCTCCAGGGCAGGGCAAGCTGCTCATCCGGGTGTGTGCATAGACCCTCCCTCTGGGACATGCCCCCACATGCCTTCCCGGCTCCTCCTTTGGTTCGAATTGTCCGGCTTGTCACCTGCCTCACTCTCAGGCCTGCCCACAGGTTGACGATTGTTAGGTAGCTGCATGTGTGGTCGTGTGTACCGGGGACGCACCCCTGCCCGTTTGGGTGGTATTTTGAAGAGCTTGTGGTATTTACAGAAGCATCCCTCTCAAGAGCATTGTGTAATTTAGCTTTTATGGTTCATTTGGGGTTCAGCACAGATAATGCTCTTTGCTAAGTGTTAAAAGCGAGAAAAATGACTTTTCCTTCCAGGAGCTCTCGCCTGGAGGCCCTTCCTTAGCGGAAGTTCCAAGTCCATTTGCCTGTCGTGGTCTGGATCTAAGATAGCTGAGTGTTGTGGGCTCGGGGCTCCGCGAGGCTGGCGCGTCCTCGGAACTAGAATAAAAACCACCGGGGGGCTACCTGTCCTCCGAGGACATCGCAGATCCCATGGGGGCACGGGAGGACTCTGTGATAAGCCAGACTAGGCTGCTGCATGTTTTGACAACAGCTTTATTGAGGTGTGATTTATGTACCATGAAATTCTGCCATGTTGAGTGTATCGTTCAGCGATTTTTAGTAGATTTACAGACACGGGGAACCATCACAGCTCTCTAAACTGAGGACATGCCCAATGTCCGAAAAGACCTCCCAAAACCCATTGCAGTCACATCTCTGACCTTTAGGGTTTAAAAAGAGGATTTGGGGACCGGCATGTGGCGTGGTGGTTAAAGGCATTGGATTCCCACATGACTGCACTTTGAGTCCTGAACCTGGCAGTTTGCTTTCTTGCTTTCCCTTTCTTTCTCTTTCTCTCTCTGCCTCTGGTCAAATAAAAAAATAATAATGAGAAGAAGAGGGAGTTGGCAGGTGGTGTTGTGGTTAAAGGCACTGGATTCCTACATGGCTGACCACGGTTGGAATCCCGGACCTGGTGACTTGCTTTCTTGCTTTCTCTTTCTCTGTCTCTGTCTGGTCAAATTAAAAAAAAAATAATAAGTAACATGGAATTAAATAAATAAGTACCTCTTTGAAAAAATAAGAACAAATGGAATTAAATGAATAAATCTAAAAAATATTAAAAAAAGAGGATTTGATAACAGTTGTTTTTTATTTTATTTTATTTTATTTTTTTTTTTGCCACAGGGTGTGTACACTCACCAGAGAGAGACAGAGGAAGAAAAAGTGAAAAATCACTCCCTGGGGGGGGGGGGGGGGATGGCCATGCTTCAATTTCTTCTCTTTTGTTCTCTTCTTGGGATTTTGGGCATGCATGCTCATGTACCTGGCATACTTTTCAGGCCACTGGGTCCAGGACTTGAACCCCTGGAACTGGCCATATGGGATTGAGTACCTTCACCACCATGCCAGCTATTTGCCCCTATACCAGAGCTTTTTTTTTCTTTTCTTTTAGGTTTTTGCCATAGAGCATGTGCACTTGCAGAGAGAGAGAGAGAGAGAGAGAGAGAGAGAGCGAGCGAGAGAGAGAGAAAGTGAGAAATCACCCCCCATGCCCCAGGAGAGGGGATGGCCATGTTGCAATCCTTTCTCCATTTTCTCAGAATTTTGGGCATATTCACTCATGTGCCTGGTGTGATTTTCAAGCTGCCAGTTCTGGGACTTGACCCATGGTTGGCCATGTTGTAGTCCAGTGCCTTAACCGCCATGACACCTGCTGGCTTGATAACCGAGCTTCTGAAAGCGCATTGTTTGACCCCCTGGGCCAGGTCACTCAGGCTAGAATCAGAAGCTGTAGGAGTCGGGCCCTGGAACAGGTGACCCAGGTAATTCCGAGTCCAGCAGAGCTTGGGACCAGCCGCTGGGCGCTAAGATTGCCCGTCTTCTCCAGAACACCAGAGTCTGTGGGCTCCAAGGCAGGGTGGTCAGAGACGCCCTGGGGTGAAGGAGGAAAAGATTACAACATCTTTATATATTTCACTTCATCTCCAGAATTCAGAGTTTATTTTTACAACGTTTCTTGATTTTTTTCTTTCTCGGGTGAGGGAGGGAGAGGGAGCGGCCCCCCCATGGGTGCTGACCTGCCAGTCTCGCTCAGCCTTAGCCAGCCTGAGATCATTGGTGTGTGCCCAGCACACTCAGAGGTCTCTGGGCACAAACCCAGAACCTTCTCCTGTGGGTAGGCTGGCAGGGTATGGCAGAGCATTTTATTACTGTGCAACTTTGAATCCTACTACTGTTTATCGAGGTTGTCACAGGGACCCTGCTCGGTGCGCCAGATGGGCCTTCGTCAGGTTTGGTCCTTGAGGCGTCCTGCAGAAGGAGCCCGGGGTTCCGATGATTTATTGTCAGAGGGTTCAACTGTCAGGTGTAGTTTCTGAGGGCCCTGGTGACTGGTTTTAAGAATATTATTTAACCTCATAAAAAGAGCAGGTGGTTTTAAAAGATTCCTGCAGGAAAACTCCAGATGCTTAATCCAAGGCCAAGGGAAGGACTAGAAAGTGGCCTCCGCCTTCCGAGTCAAAGCCGCGGCAGGCCGAGGAGGCGTGGAGCTTACTCTCGTGGCTCACTCCTTGTTGGGATTCAATTTTTCTTTCTTTTTTTAGAAAACTGCCATGCAGTAAAATGTGTAAAATTTGCCTTTTGAAAGTGTCCAATTCAGTATTTTTCAGTGTATTTACAGTGTGGCGCACCCTTGTTAATATCGTTTGAGAATATTTTCATCATCCAGGGAAGAAACCCCGCATTTCTTAGCCCCAAAACCTCTATTTCCCCACCCTGGCAGCCATTAAATGATTTTTCTTTTCTTTTTCTTTTTTTAGGTTTTTGTTGTAGGGCTCGTGTGCTCACTGGGGAGAGACAGAGAGGGAGAAATCATTCCCTGGGGCGGGTTGCCCCACAATCCCTTCTTCATTTTCCTCTCAGGATTTTGGGCACGCAGGCATACATTCCTGGCGTGATTTTCCAGCTGCTCGGTCTGGGACTCAAACTGCAGAGTCAGCCATGTGGGATCCAGCCACTCTAACCACCACACCACTTGCCGGGCCCATCAGTCTTTCTGTCTGCGATTCGCCCACTCTTACCATCTCCTATACTGTAAATGGAAGCAAGTACTACGTGGCCTTTGGTGTCTGGCCCTTGTGCTTCAGCGTACCGTCTGCAAGGTTCTCCCAGGGCGTCGCCTGTGTTAGGGCTTCATTCTCATGGCCGCATAAAAGGTGATGACTCGAAATGTAAATGTATTGATAAACATGAGTTCCCATTGTGTCTTACCCCTGACTACATATTTTCTGAGATATCAGCTAGTTTTGTGAAAAACACTTTTTCATATCATTTAGATTTTTATTTTTTGTTATTTGTAGTGGAAAACAGGACAATATTTATACAAGTTACATATGCACATGTAGAGGGTGCTCAAAAATATTTTCCCAGTGTGTCATATGTGATCATAGTATTTTGAGACAGCTGGTCTACATCACCTGGAATTTGTAGTATTCTAATTTATTTTACTCCTCCCTGCTAGTGGAAATATCTTTAACTCTTTTTATTTTTTACTTATTTATTTTTAAAGAATTGTTTATTTAATTTTATCTATTATCATTATTTTTTAATTTGAACAGAGAGAGAGAGAGACAGAGAGAGAGAGAGAGAGAGGGAAAGTGAGAAAGCAAGCTGCTAGATCCGGGACTTGAACCGTGTCCAGCACCGTAACCACCCCATACTACCTGCTGACCCCTCTTTAACATCTGCACCTGAGCAAAAACTGAATTGCTGTGGAAAATGGGAGCCAGCTGGCACCGTGCCCCAAAGACAGCAACGCCCAGTGCTGTTGAGTGTTCTTGTAGACTGTTTTGTATATGTAAATTCATATTTTTGAAGAGTTTTTTTTTTTTTTTTTTTTTTTTGCTATAGGACGCTTGCGCTCGCCAGACAGAGAGAGACGGAGAGACAGAGAGCGAGAAATCACCCCCCAGGGGGGGATGGCCATGCTGCAATCCCTTCTTCTCCATTCTCTCGGGATCTTGGGCACGCACACACACGTGCCCGGTGTGAGTTTAAGCCACCGGGTCCGGGTCTGGAACCGCGGTCGACTACATGGGGAGTCCAGCGACATAGCCATTACGCTAACTGCTGGTTCCTGTAAATTCATATTTTTTAACAACACAATTATTCTGTACAATGTGAGCCATCATTTTTTACTTAGTATTGTATCTCTGTTATTGTATTAGGATTTGTTGTTAGAATCAGAACTTATTGCAGCCCAGCCCTGTAGCCCATGGTTAGGGGAGCTAGATTCCACATGGCCTTTCGCATTTTGAATCCTGGCCCCAGCAACTTGGAAAACCTGCCAGGCCTTTATGCATATGTGCCAGAAATCCCTACAGGATGGAGGGTTGAAGAAGAAGATGGAAGTCGCTTTCTTCTTTATCTCTGTCTCTCTGTCTCTTTCTAGTTGTGTACATATGCCCTCCGGTAGTTAAAGAAAAAAAAAGGAAAGGGAAAATAACTGGAATTCTTTTCAAAGATGAGTATGTGAATTTGGGGTTTATTTTCCTGCAAAAGCATGTATATGCATGCTTCATGGAGTTCATTAGTACATGCCAGGTAGCATTCTTTTTTTTTAAAAAAAAATTATTTTTTAACTTTTTATTTATTTTAATTTGATCAGAGAGGGACAGAGTGAGGAGAGAGAAAGTGAGAAAGCAAGCCACCAGGTCCGGGACTCAAACCGTGGTCAGCCATGTGGGTGTCCAGCGCCTTTAACTACCACGCCATCTGCTGGCCCCAGCCAGGTAGCATTCTTGCATTGTGCATGTGTAAGAAACATGAGAAAGTTCAGCTTTGTTTCCTCGAGGAAGAATGTTACCCGTGTGGTTTACTTTAGGACACAGAACCTACTTCATTTTTCACTCATTAAAAAATAATCTGTTACTTGGGGCCAGTGGGTGGCATAGCGGTTAAGGCGCTGGATTCCCACATGGCTAACCATGGTTCGAATCCTGGATCCTGTGACTGGAAACTTAACACTAGCCACATGTGTGTGCACACCCAAAATCCCAGTAGGAGAATGGAGGAGAAGGGATTGTGGCATGGCCATCCCCCCTGGGGGGTGATTTCTCACTTTCCCTGTCTTTGTATCTCTCTCTGACAAGCATATATGCCCTGTAGCAAAAATGTCTCTCTAAAGAAAAAAAAAAAAATCAAATCTGTTACTTCTTTATGATATATATATATATTTAAAAAGAATTATTTATGTTTAATTCCATTTGTTATTACTATTTTTATTTTTAATTTGACCAGAGAGAGACAGAGAGAGAGAGAGAGGGAAAGCGAGAAAGCAAGCCACTGGGTCCAGGACTTGAACCGTGGTTGGTCGTGTGGGGATCCAGTGCCTTTAACAACCACACCACCTGCTGGCCCCAGTGATAGATTTTTTTACTGCAGAAGACATAAACAATATAGATAAACACAGAGGTAAAACATTGAAATCACCTCTATTCACGTCACCCAGTCGTGATCAGTATCAGCGCTCGTGTGTGTCAGGCCCAGCCATCTGGTCTGCATTCTGTGTGGGACCCATGTGTGCTGTATTTGTGTGTGTGTGTGTGCTCTCTTTTCAACAAGTCAACAGGAGGCATTCCCCCCCCTTAATTTGCCAGAAGGCATGTGAGCTCACCTGAGAAAGATGGAGTGAGAAAGTGAGAAAGCAGCCGTCACGGGGAGTGGCGCACTGCCAGCCCTCCCCTTCTTCCATTTCTCCCTCTTTTTGGGATTCTGAGCGTGTACACACACCCACTGTGTTTCCCAAGCCACAGGGTCTGGCTTTCAAACCACGCAGTCAGTGGTGCAGGATGCAGTCGCCTTAGCCATCACCCCACTGGCTGGCCTGCCATCATAGTCTTAACATTTTTTTGCCAGAAGGTGTGTGTGCTCACCAGAGAGAGACGGGGGCGGGAGGTGGTGGTAGAAAGCACCCCTCAGGGGGTGTGGTCACGCTGCAGCACTTCTCTATCCTGGGAGATCCTGGCCTGTGTGCGCACATGCCTGGTGTGTTTTTCGAGCTTCAGGGGCCGGGATTCCAACTGCAGCGGGCCACGTGGGGTCCAGCTCCCAATGCACAGTGTGTAACCAGTGCGTGACAGAGCCAGTCTGGTGTTTGGTTTATTTTTCAAGTTTGCTTCCATGAGAGACAGAGAGACAGAGAAAGACAGACGTCCCCAGTCAGACCCTCACGCTGCGATTCACCCTGGTCTCAGCCATCACTGGCATGCACGCCCACCCAGGGTGCTCAGCGAGGTCTTGGGTCACGGTGGTGCAGGCATGTTACCGTAGTTCCAACTGAAAATAACTGCCGTCATCACCAAGTGAGGGTCAGAGTCATGCAGGGCGAGAACCCCTGTGGCACACGGATAAGTTGAAATGCGCTGGCTTTGTCCTGCTCAGCGAGGCCCACTGTTACCGGGCCTGCTTGGTCCCTGACCCTGTGCTCGGACAGTTCATTCAGAAGTAGCAGCTCTGAGCCTGACCCTGATGGTGACTCTAGGGTGAATTGTCAGGCTTGAGCTTTTTTTTAAAAAAAGAATTACTATTATTATTATTATTATTTTTGGGAGAGGTTTTTGCTATAGGGTGCGTGCACTTGCCAGACAGAGAGAGACAGAAAGCGAGAAATCACCCCCCAGGGGGGATGGCCATGCCGCAATCCCTTCTCCTCCATTCTCCTCTCGGGATCTTGGGCACACATGCACACGTGCCCGGCGTGAATTTAAGCCACTGGGTCCAGGACTCGAACCGTGGTAGACTACGTGGGAGTCCAGTGACATAGCCATTAAGCTAACTGCTGGTCCCTAAAAGAATTATTTATTTTAATTTTGTTTATTCATTCATTTATTTTAATTTGACCAGAGAGACACAGAGAAAGAGAGAGAGAGAGAAAGTGAGAAAGTAAGCCACCAGGTCTGGGACTTGAACCACAGTCAGCCATGTAGGAGTGTCCAGCACCTTAACCACCAAGCCACCTGCTGGTCCCCAGCCTTGAGCTTTTCAGTGCAGGGGTGAGATGGGACTGTTGTAACAGAAATTCTTTTTCTTTAATAGGATATTTCTACCATTTATACCCCATTCAGGATATCCATTAATATTATGAATGTTCGTGTATGGTAAAGTTTTAATGACATTTAGAAAGAAAATTAATATTCATGATGACTCAACTTTTAAAAATTAATTTATTATTTACATTTAATTACTATGCATCACATTTAATTTTTTATTAATTTATTATTTACATTTAATCACTGCATCTTTTCAGTGTGCAACATGGCTTTTCTCAGCACAGATACAGCGCGTATCAGTCAAGACAAAGACACTAGCACACACGTTATCATCAACGTAGTTTTTGTTCTAATCCTGCCTGTATACAGCCCAGTGTTCTGCTCAGGAAGTGGCCCTGCTGAGGCTCAGTAATGAGAAACGGAAGGGTGTTTGTCACCGAATCTCTGCCATGCTGCGGAATGACTCTGCAGGCCACAGGACGAGGTGCCCACCGGACCCGAGTCAGGGGCCTTTGGGCCTGGAGATCTCAGTCCCTGTCCCGGCATCGACGTGGCCTTGGTGTGGAATCACTTCTGACCTCACAAGCCGCTGTTCTGTGCCCCCTCCTTCCATAAGGGACTGGGCTCCCCCCGGGCAGGAGGAGTCATCACCGGCCTTTGTGGGCACCACATCTGTTTTTGTTTTCCCCTGGTATTTTTTAAGTAAGGAGAAATGTGTGTGGGTTAAAGGGCCTATGGGGAGGAGGCTGGAGATAAACACCGTCCAGCGTGAAACTCTTCCATATGGGGAATGCGCGGGGGTTTGAGCCCAGGCCTATGCCTGGGTGGCGTCAGGTCTTAGTGATGTGGGCACCGTGCAGTGCGCGGGGGAGCCGGTGCTTGGCAATCGGAAGGGACAGTTTCGACACCAGTGGCTCTTACTGCTCCTCCCTGAATCACCTTAGCAGAAAGAGGGACGTGTGCTGATTTTAGAAATAGACAGACATGCGTGGGCATCAATCCTGTCTTCTCTGATGTCTTCAGGGCTGTCACCCCCACCTTCTGATTTGCTGTCAAATAGTCTCCTGGTCTGAAAGTGAGGTCTGTGAAAATACGTCCGTGGTTCTTTTTTTTTTTTTTGCCTCAAAAAACCAAACAAAACCCAAAACCCAAACCAAACACCTCTGGGATACACCTGGAACATCGGCCCCCAAGGATGTGTGCCACCCACATCTGAAATGCCAGTGGGCGTGCGTGGCTTCTGCAGATGTGAGTCACATGGCTCTATACAACCCCGAAGTTTGGGAGGGTGCCCTTTGCTTGGCATTCATCCAGACCTGGGGAAAACTTACCAACCATAGCAGTGACTTCGTCCGAGGCCTTGTGAATGATAAATAATGATTTGGTCCAGGTGTCGTGGGATGTAGGCAAAAATAAAGACACGTGTCCGTGGCTAGAACATAAATTACAAAACGTAAAAATTTTAAAAGAAAGTTCTTGATTTAATCTCTCCAGTAGAGAGGCTTTCTGTAAATCTTCAGTGCTCTTTATAATTTCAGAGTTAAATTCTTTCTAATCAAAAGCACTTGGCAAATAATGGCTCATTTAAGCTGGAGTTCTGATTCATTACTCCAATTATCGTCACCGTGCAGTGCCCTTTGGCCTGGAAGTGCAGCTCGTGTGCTTGCGACGCCAGAGGTTAACAGAGCAGGAAGCCAGAGCGCTGCGTGTCCCCGCGGTGACCAGAACAATTTAGTAATTGTCTAATTACCTGAGGAGCCTAATCCACTACTAAAAATAGTATTAAAAAATGAAATGGAAGGCGTTTTCTTGTTGCCTGTAATCCATCTGTTCTCCATTTGAGGCAACCATGTGTCATGGATAGAAAGCATAATTCATTCTAAAGGGTCAGATCTCTTCTTTTCTGTTGGATAAATATGTTTTTCATAGAATGTAGAATCCAGTAACTCTATCAACATTCCTTGCTTCCGGGATCCTGTTAGTGATAGAGGCAGTGAGGCTGTTGCCCGCAATCCTTTGTCCAAAACTATGATTTAAAATCGGAAACTGGGGACCAGCCAATGGTATGATGGCTACGTCACTGGACTCCCACGTAGTCGACTGCAGTTTGAGTCCTGGAACCAACGGCTTAAAACTTACACTAGGTGCATGTGTGTGCATGCCCAAAATCCCCAGGGAAGGATGGAGGAGAAGGGATTGTGGTGTGGCCAGCCACACTGGGGGGTGATTTTTCACTTTCCCGCTCTGTCTTTCTGTCCTCCCTTGGGAGCATAGGTACTCTATGGCAAAAACCTTAGAATAAAATAAAATAGGAAACTGATGTTGGCCAATTAGATGTTTACTTCATTTTGGAAATAGAACAGAAAGATCATGACGACTGAAGATTCCCACTACGACCTCAGGGATGTCGAGTGGTTTGTTCACACATTGAGCAGGTCGCGGTTGCATGCCAGGCCCCGCCCGGGTGCTAGAATGCAGTGGTGAGTAGCTCAGGTGAGCTCCAGACAGGCGCTCTGTCCCCGGTCTCGTGGGAGAGTCGTCAGGTAAACAAGCCGGCTTTCGACAGTGAAGTCAGTGGCACTCAGGCTGCTGAGGAAGCGTGGTGTGCTGTAGGGCGGGCCAGTGAAGCAGCGACAGACAGTTAGGGGGCACTGGGACTGCCTTGCCAAGGAGGTGACAGCTGAATTGAGGCCTGGATGATGAGACTGAGGAAGCCAGCTCTGCAGAGACCTGGGGACTGGGGTTCCTGGCAGAAGGCACGGCACGTGCAAAGGCCCCGAGGCAGGAAGGAGCTCAGCAGGGTTCCAAGGAAGGCCTGTGTGGGTAGCCGGAGTGAACAGGAGGAAGATGGAAAGAGGGCAAGCCGTGGAGGTGGGCTTGGGAAACCATCTGAGTTTTACTGAACACTGAGCCCGGCCTCACAGGAAGCTCTCCCAGTGGTCTTAATTGTGTATTCCTTCCCATAGGCCCCTGGCATCTGGTGCATGGTGCGGACAGGAGCAGGGCTGCCCGCGCTGCCTCCCTCCCTCTCCAGTTGATGCTGAGTGGGTTTCTTGGCATTCCTGGGACTCCATGTGGACCATGGGCTGAGAAGCACCTTCTTGCTCATCCTTTCATTTACAGGAAATGGAGGCACAGAGAGCAAACATAACCTGCTCAAGGTCGCACAGCTGTTTTTATTTTAAGAGAGATTTTTGCTATAGGGTGCATGCACTTGCCGGAGAGACAGAAAGTGAGAAATCACTCCCCAGGGGGTGGTGGCCATGCCACAATCCCTTCTTCTCATTCTTCTCTTGCACACGAACTCGACATGAATTTGAAGCTGCTGGGTCCAGGACTCGAACCGCAGTTGACTACATGGGAATCCAGCGACGTTATCATTACGCCATCTGCTGGTCTCCTGCACAACTGTTTTTTAAGCTATCTGAGAGTCAGGCTCAGGTTTCCTAACCCACAGTGCTCTTTTACCATTTTCCTAAGATGTAACCCATTTCCTGGCCCTTTGGAGGCTCAGCCGTGTGTGGGAGAAGAGGAGGACAGGGTGAGGGAGGCCGTAAGCCACAGAACTGCTGCTTCAGTGGCAACTGGAGTCTGAAGTCAGCGTGAGGCAGAAATTGAGCATGGTTAAAATTGCTCTTGGGGCCAGCAGGTGGCGTGTTGGTTAAGGAGCTTGATGTCACGTGATCGACTGCATTGTCTGAGTCACGAACTCCGTGACTTGAGAAAACACACCAGGTGCATGTGTGTATATGCCCAAAATCCTGTAAAGAATGGAGGAGAAGGGATTGTGGCATGGCCATCCCCTTTTGGGAAGGGGGTGATCTCTCACTTTCCCTCCCTCTCTTTCCAGCGAGCACATGTGCCTTATAGCAAAAACCAAAATTGCTCTTGAAAAAAATGCTTTTTGGGGCCAACAGTTGGTGTAATGGCTATGTCGCTGGACTCCGATGTAGTCAACTGCAGTTCGAGTCCTGGACCCAGCGGCTTAAACTCAAGCTGGGCGTGTGTGTGTGCACGTGCCCAAGATCCCAAGAGGAGAATGGAGGAGAAGGGATTGTGGCATGGCCATCCCTCCGGGGGATGATTTCTTGCTTTCTGTCTGTCTCTCTGTCAGAAACCTCTCAAAATGCTTTCGAAAGTTCACCTTAAGTAGAGTGCTCAGTACTGTTTTCTAGTAAGGTGCATGTAGCTAGGTTTTCTTCTGGTTATTGGATGCCTTGTGCCTCGCTAGACCTGCCCGGGGAGGCTTGTGACTGATGGTGGTTACTCACATAGAGACCCGTTGAAGTTCAGGCCTCCTGTAGTCAGTTAAGAAGAAGGTGTAATAAAACAGCGATGACTTGGGCCCCCCCCCCCCCCCGGGGACATTGTTTGGAGTTGTTGAAGATGCTGCTGGCATCTGGTGGCTGGAGGCCGAGCTGCGGCGGAATGTCCTGCAGTGCACAGGACGATCCCCCTTCTGCAGAGGATGATCCGCCCATGTCAGCCGTGCCCGGTGGAGCCCTGCTGAGAAGCACCTGCCGCTCTCGGTGCAGAGAGCCCTCAGTCTCTTGGAGGCTCCTGGCACCCAAGGGAGAAGAGTCACTGCCCAGGGGAGGGTCACTCCCATCCATGCGCTTGTCATTTTTTCCTCTTTGGTTTGCATCTGGCGTAATCGATCAGGACCCCGAGAGCTAGCTGTCCTTTATCACAGCATGTCCATACCTAAGGTTCAGGCTGATGGCACGGTGGGAAGGAGGGTGCTGCTCTGGGGGGTGGTCGCCCACACTTTCCAGACCTTCCCTCTCCGATCATCTCCCTTATCATTTCTCCTTCCCGCAGCAATCCCAGGACCCACCTGCTCAGAAGGGCCCCACGGTCACCACCAAGGTCCGGCGGACCATGAGCAGCCGCGTGCATGAGGCTGTCAAGGCCATCGCCCTGTGTCACAACGTGACGCCCGTGTACGAGTCCAACGGCGTGACCGACCAGGCTGAGGCCGAGAAGCAGTACGAGGACTCCTGCCGCGTGTACCAGGCATCCAGCCCAGACGAGGTGAGCCCGGGCAGGCGGCGAGACTCCGGGACGCCCTGCCGCTCCCCGAGGGCTTGTGAAGGGTAACGGTGGCTCCTGTCCTTGAGTGTTTGGTGACGGCAGGCCGCGTGCCCAGTGCTTTCCCTGTTCTGTCTTTCCGAGCCCTCCAGCAGATGAAGAGAAAGGTCCATGGCAGAGAGGTGGTTCATCCCAAAGCCACCTGGGTTTTGTCTGTTTGTTTTCTAACTTTGAGATTTTTAAAATAATTTAGGCTTAGAAAAGTTACTAGGTTAGTGCAGAGAGTCCCATTTATTGATGCTTCCTCAGATTCCTTAAATAGTAACATTTTTTTCACATTTGTTTTATTGAGAGTTCTCTTACCATTGGAGAAGAAGCTGTGGATATGATCTGTTTTACTTCTGTGTCCGGGGCCTAGGGTGGAGAATGCAGGACTTATCTCATTGGGTCCAGTCACGTGCCACCACTTGGCCCCTGAATGAACATTTCTTTCTTTCTTTCTTTTTTAGAGAGATTTTTGCTATAGGGTGTATGCACTTGCTGGAGAGACAGAGAGAGACTGAAAGCGAGAAATCACCCTCCGGGGGGGATGGCCATGGCACAGTCCCTTCTCCATTCTCCTCTTGGGACTTTGGGCACGCATGCACACATGTCTGGCATGCGTTTTAAGCTGCTGGGTCTGGGACTCGAACAGTGGTCAACTACATGGAGGTCCAGTGACAAAATCATTACACCATCTGCCAGTCCCCCTGAATGAACATTTCTAAGGGTCATGAAACCAATCACCAGGGTGCTTCCCAGATTTTTTTTTTTTTAAGAATGATTTAATTTTATTTATTATTATTTTTTAAATTTGATGAAAGAGAAGGAAAGTGAGAAAGCAAGTTTCCAGGTCCAGGACTCAAACAACAGTCAGCCGTGTGGGAGTCCAGTTCCTCAACCACCACACCAGCTGCCGGCTCCCCACCACCAATTTTTTTCCCTGCCATTTGTCCTTCTACCAGTCTTATAAGGACTGCCAGTTATTTTTGTTCATTTTAGGAAGGAGGGGGCATCTCTGTGTGAGTGAGGGGTTGTGAAGGACTGGACTGATCTGAGACTCAGCGAGTCTGTGGTTAATGGCAGGCCTTGGGACAGTGTAAGGATCTTTTTCAAAGTTCGTGAATGTCCCCTTCCCGTCCTATTTCTTCTTTCTTGAGGCAGTGGAATTTGTCACCTGAGAGACTCCTCCTTCTAGTCCTCACAGTGTTTGTAGAACAGCTCAGGCTATGAAATCCAGGCCACCCGTGACAATTGACATTTGAACTGGGTCTTTTAGGAGTGAGAAATGTCGCGTCTTCGCTCACCTCTGAGATGGCAGTGGGCGATAGCTCTGGATGGCCCCATCCGTCCATGGGGACTGGTGCCCTTGGGACTGAGACCTTTTCGGGTTTCTCATCATTTTCCCTTTGGAAATGGAAGCTCCGTACCCTGGAGTGACAGCTGAGAGAACAGACCTTGTTCTTGGGAGTTACAGGCTGGGGAGCAGTAACTTACAGGTCCTTGATGGAATTCAGATTTGAGCAAGTTCCAGATGTTGCCAGTCTGGTGAGCGTTTCTGCCGGTGGGCTCCTGAGACCCGTTCGGCTGTCGATTTGCACCTCTGGAGGTCTTGAAAGCCTGTCCCACATACCTCTGTTCCCTTGGAAGCAATGTGTTTGCTTTAAGGCTTTGCAAAGGTCCTTTTCAGTCCTTTTTTGCGAAGTGGATAGTTCTTTTTCTCTCTGTCTACTAATTCCACTTGGACTCAGATTTGTTGTGTCTCTCTATGATTCTGGTCATGATTAAAAAAAAAAAAAGGTTATTTTCTTTGGCCTTTAATGTCTTCACAGAGGCCACCTTTACCTTATTTGGCATCTTTTTTTTTTTTTTTTACAACTTTATTATTTTTTATTGTAGTTATTTTGTGTCTGTAGTAGGACATGTGAAACTGTAGATAAAAGAAAAAGTAATAATCCCACTAACAAAAAATTAAAGGTTGCTGTTACTGCCTTAGCGCTTCACCTTCGACACCATTTTAGAGGCCCCGTACTGCAAAACACATGTATGTTTATATAAATTTATCATAGACCCCGAAGGAGGCTAAACCTAGTTCAAGTGGGAGCTTTCAGAAAGCTGCACTGTTTGCAAATCCCTGTAGGAGTCCATGAGGCTCCGCCAGCTCTAGGACTGGACCTTTGAAATTCAATAGCAATAAAACATCTCGACCCAGGCAAGGTCATTCTATGGGAGGCATACAGAACAGTATTCATTTTGCTTTGGGGCCGCTGGAGTAATTTCTGCCAGTTGGTGCAGGATTCCTTTCCTGTAACAGAAAGCAGGATTTCCTAAATTTGTTTCCTGTGCACATTCCACTCGCGGAGTCTTGAAGCGTCTTTATCCAGCTATCGGTTACAGCCCAAGGGGCGCTGGGCCCTCCCTGCCCCTACAGTAGCTCGCAGCGGAAATGGAGCGATATAATCTGACCAGAGACGGTTCCTCAGATGGCTGAGCAAGCATTTCCAGGACACTGGGCAGCTTTGTCAGCGGGGCAGAAGGTGGTGTGTGTGCGCACGCGAGTGTGTGCACGCGTGGACGTGGCGGCCCAGCTTTGGAAACATTGGTTTCTTGGTGTGAGGAGGTGCTGTCCTGTCTGGACTGGAACCAACCCACTAATAGTTTGTCTTCTCCATAAATTCTTTCATATTAAAAAAAAAGTAATAATGTTTTAAGCTTTTTATTTTAATTTTTAATTTTTTTTTTTTTTTTTTTTTTTTAGATTTTTGCCATTGGGCACATGTGCTGACCTGGAGAGAGAGAGAGAGAGAGAGAGAGAGAGAGAGAGAGAGAGCGAGAGCGCACGCCATGAAGAGCCAGCGGGTCTGGGACTCAAATTACGCTGTCAGCCATGCGAGACCCAGCAGCCTTAACCTCTGCGCCACCTGCCGGCCTCAGTCTGTGGCTGTTCTCAGCTCCTCTAGTCCCCGTGGTCCTCTGTTCTGAGCCAAGTGTTCATGAGCTGTGTATCTTCCAAGTTTAGCAGCACCTTTTTTTTGCCCCGTCCTCCTTTTCTCACCCTGGGAAGCGTCCAGACACCATGTGCAAAGCCCCAGCAGACGTGGCCGACCTTCTCAGGGTCCTGCCTTACCACCGTCTTTGCAGGATTCTTTTCTTGGAAGGGAAAACCAAAAATGAGCATGCTTCTACTCTAGTCCACAGTGACCTTGAACCAAACCCATTGCAAATGGCTGCAGAGAGCTGGAACTTCAGAAAGAAATCCTCCATCAGTGTTTATTAATTAACCAACGAGGTAGAATCTTTTTTTTCTTTCTATTGATTCATGATAGAGCACGTGTGTGTACATGTAGGAGAGAGAGGAGCATTCTCCACAAGGTCTGGTCATGTCACAGTCCCCTCCTCCAGGCCTCCAGCCCATTGGCTCTTGGGTGCTTACGTGCATGACCAGCATGGTTCGGCCGATCAAGCCTGGGGTTTGAACCCCGATAACCGCGTGGAATCTGACTTCTCCTGAGCGGTGCCATACTGTTGTGCCACAAAGCCAGCCCTGAAGTGTGCTCCTGAAGTAGAATTTGGGTGGTTCAGAATGTAGTTGGGGCTCCCTAATTCAGAACTGGATCCTGTTTTAGGGACACTATAGACAACCATCAGACTGGCCTTTCTTCACATGAGCTCATCACGGGCCATAGGTGCATAGCTTCTGTCCCCTGTGGTACCTGCGTTGGCTCAGAATGAACTGAAATGAATCGTTATTTCTAGGTGACTGTAAGTTTTTATGGAGGAGAGTCCATTCTTCTTTTCTAATGCCGGAGGGCATGTGTGCACCGGGGAGAGAGACCTCATCTCCTGTGGGACCTGGTCACGTCAGGGTCCTGGGCACACGTGTACATGTGCCTACCGTTTTCCTCAAGCCACCGTGGGAGGGATTCAAATGGTGGTTGGTTGTGTGGGATTCTTCTCTTTCCGTGCTGTGCTATGGGGTCGCCATTCTTTTTTTTCTTAAGTATTAATTTTTATTAGTTAAGTGATGAGAGACTGAATTTAATGTACAGGAAATTTGGTGTCAAGGCTTTTTTTTTTTTTTCTTTTTAAAGAGAGTTTTGCTATAGGGCACTTGTGCTCGCTGGAAGAGACAGTGAAGGACGGAGAGACAGAAAGTGAGAAACCATTCCCCAGGGGGGATAGCCACACTGCAGTCCCCTCTCCTCCATTCTCCTCTTGGATCTTGGGCACGCACGCACACATACCTGTGCCTCGCATGAGTCTTAAGCCACCGGGTCCAGGACTCGAACTGTGGTTGTCTACATGTGAGTCCAGCAAAGTAACCATTATGCCATCTACTGGTCTCAGTATCGAGGCTTTTAATACCAATATCTTGTCACTGATTCCTAAATATAGCAGGCCATGTGTTGTTTGCTCCATGCTGTTAAAAAAAAAAAAAAAACAAGCTCTCCCTTCCCTTCTTCTGTCCTTCCTCCCTCCCTCCCTTTCTTTCCTTTCTTTCTGTTTTTTGCCAGAGGGAGGTGAGTTATTACCCCCTAGGAGCGTCCATTCTCCTCTTGGGATTTTGGGCACACCTGCACACGTGCATGGTGTGGTTTTCAAGCCTCTGGGTCTGGGACTTGATCCACACGGTCAGTCATGTGGGATCTAGTGCCTTAACCACCATGCCACCTGCTAGCCCCAAAAGCAAAATCACCAAGCTTTATGTGAAAAATCAGTTTCTCTGGAAAAATGTCTGGAAATGGTGGGCCCAGTGGTTGGCCAAGCCGGGGGCCGCTGCCTCAGTTTACCCCGACCTGGATGGGGCCAGCCCTACTCCTGTCATCTCCCTGTCCTGCGCTGTCGGCATTCGAACCTGCGCCCACCGTCTGGTTGGATGTATTTGTTCACTAGAGGGCATCGTAGGTCTGGGGTGGATGTGTAATCTCAAGAGGCTGGAGTAGGCTGACGGGTTGTTTGTCCTCAGCCTGGGTATTTGTCCTCGCGAAAGGACCCCTGTAGGCGGGTGTGAGTCCCAGTCTCATCCGCGCTTGCTCTGAGGGTTAGTGCACATCTTGCAGTTGACCGGGATGCAAGGCCCCGGGCGTGACTTGGCCTGTTTCCCAAGCGCACAGTCCCAGGTACAAAGGGGGATTTCAGACTTGTCCTAGGTGGTTTAGTGCTGACCAAGAAATGATGAAAAAGCCCCGGCATGGATGGTTTCTGACCTGAGGTCTTCAGTGGGGGATTTGGGGAAGGGAAACTCTACCTTCCCCTCATTTCTTCCTCCTGCCCTGCCCACACGCCTTCCCTGTTTCCGGTACTGATCCAGTTCACACGAGTTCACATCTCACTGCTTTCCTGTTCTTTCACCTTAGCCAGGTTCCTTTCTCTGCTGCTGTCCTGACCTCTGGTGGCTCTGACCCGAGGTCCCCTAAGACCCTAACGCAGGCCATTAGGGACCCCCAGTCTCAGGACCCTGGAAGCCTGTATGGAGGAGTATGAGACAGTGACTGCTTTGGACTGAGGTTGGAACCACCAGAGTCACAAGTAGCCTTGGTTAGCATCATCTTGTTTTGGAAAGGGGTGCCGTTATCTCAGCTCACCCCCGAAATGTGTGTCTCGCCTCTAGTCTAGAAGAGTTAGTACTCCAGTTCTACACGGTCTTCCTCAGAGAGACTCTGGGGTTTTGTTTATTCTATTAGAAAATATGCCGAAAACCTTAGAAAAAAAGTAGCTGTACATGAACGCTGGCTTATGTGAAAGGTGAGGAGAGCTGGGATGGGAGAGACGCTCTGGAGGGGCTTGTATCCTGTTGGAATTGGCCTGGGACACCCATGAGGTTTGGATTGGGTGGGTGGCTGCAGGGAGGCCTGGGGGCAACAGGTTCAGTCAGTCACTGCAGGGAAGAGAGCACCGCTAGCAGGCGTCTGTGTGCACGCGTACGCCACCCTTCCTCAGGGACACTGGTCATTTTTAAATGGCAAACCCAGAAGGGAATGGCCACTCTTCCACTCCTTCTCCATTCTCTCAGGATTTCAGGCATGCACATGTACTTGTGTCTCTTGAGCCACTGGATCCAGGACTCGAACCACACAGTGGCCATGTGGGATCCAGCCATCTTAACCACCATGCCACCTGCTGGCCCAGCATTTCCATTTAAAAAAATAAATTCATTTCTCCCATAAGTGAGAGAGACAGAGACACAGAGACAGCATCCCCATGGGGGAGGTCTTAACACCACAATCCACCTGTATAGTCTCAACCAGCCCCTAATTGTGGGTATACACCTGCGGTCCCCAGACACAAACCCGGAACTTTCCTTTGTGGTCAGCCCCCTAGAGGGTTGTGTAGTACCGCTGTGCCAGTGTCTGGCCCCCATTGGTAATTTCAGATCTAGAGTTCAGCTTTGTCTGTCGCTCAGACCTGCAAGGTGTATTGTGTGACTGGCCAGGCTAGCCAAGACCTGCCCCCCAGTGCTGGAAGCTGCTTCTGGGTCTGGAGTTCCAGAGTTTGTCTTTTGCTTGTTTTATTGTTTTTGTTTTTTATTTGATTAAATTGCCAGAGGGTGTGTGTACTCATCTCTGAGTGTGGAAACAGTGACTGCTTGCATATCACCTCTCTCTGTTCCCCCTTCCACTTTTGTGTCATTGGGATCTCTGACCTTTGCCTCTGTCTTACATTTAGGTGGCCCTGGTACAGTGGACGGAAAGCGTGGGCTTGACCCTGGTGGGCCGAGACCAGTCTTCTATGCAGCTGAGGACCCCTGGCGACCAGATCCTGAACTTCACCATCTTGCAGATCTTCCCTTTTACCTACGAGAGCAAGCGCATGGGCATCATCGTGAGGGTGAGTCGTCCTTCACTCACCGGAGACCCAAGTGCGGTGTGATGTCCTGTGGCTTCATACGCTTTCTCACTCCCTTCTAAGCCTCTTGATGGGGGGATCTGGCATGCAGACAGACAAGGGGGTACAATTCCCTAAGCAGAGAGTAAGCTAGTTCATCAATTGGACAGACCTTGGGTGGCTGATCAGGTTATGATGAACCAGCCCTAGAGTGGAAGTTCTGATGACTGTTATTGGTCATCATTTATTTGGCCATCCATTTCCTCCTCCTCCTGTGTATAATTAAATACATGTATCGTTTTTGAGGTGAAAATCACGTAATGTGAAATAACCATCCTAAAGCGAACAATTAATTCAGTGCTACTTACTACATTCACAATGTTGAACAACTAACTCCACTTTTGTCAAAGTCAAAAAATTTTTATCACTTGAGAAGAAAATCCCACTGTCACTGGCAGTCACTCCCTGGTCGCCCACCACCTGGCCCCACACAGCTGCTGTTCTGCTTCCTGACTCTCAGATTTGCTTATTCTGGACATTTCATATAACTGCCATCATATGACACGTGACCTTTTGTCTGTAGTATCTTCTCTTAGTATCATGTTTTCAAGGTTTATCCTTGTTGCATCAGGACTTCATTCCTTCTGATGGTTGATGGTAGTCCCACATTCTGCTTATCCATTTATCCCGTGATGGACATTTGGGTAATTTCTACTTGTTGGCTATTGTGAATAGTGTTGTTGTGAACATTTGTATATAAGGATTTGAATACCTGTTTTCAATTCTTTTGAGAATATACCTAGGAGTGGAACTGCAGAATCATGCTGGGTCAGTTACCTAATTGCTGAATTATTTTATCTTGAACTTTATAATGAACTTTAAAGTGCTTTTCTGTAATGCTGTACCATTTTGCATTCCTACCAACAATGTATGAAGGTTCAAATTTTTCTATGTTCTTGCCAGCTCCACTTAATTTTTTTATTGTAGCCATCTTAGTGGCTACAAAGTGGCATTTCATTGTGATTTTGATTTGCATTTCCCCAATGACTAATAATATTGAGTTTTTTTCCATATACTTGCCATTTGTGTATCTCCTGTGGAGAAATGTCTATTCAAGTTCTTTGCCCATTTTTTAAAAAAGAATTATTTATTTAATTTTATTTATCATTATTATTATTTAAAAATTTTCTACGGGGCATGTATGT